>MU117975.1:8957-320704 GCA_014904855.1 Thelephora ganbajun | reverse complement strand
TACCTTGACAACCCAACCAGCCTGCTTGTTGAACAAGCAAACCCTCTGTTGGTCAGGAAACTCAACCTACCCAGCAACAACACGACAACGGTCGTTTCAGGACCCATACCACAAGAGAGCCAAGGTATGATCTCATCAAGTTGTGGTACGCCTCACTTACTTTAAGGCATTCAGGGTCAGGGGCTATGTCCAAGTCACCTGTTCAGAGGAGGAAAAGTACGTTACCCTCTGTTTTTAAAGTTTCCATGATTTATTTGAGATACTGGGCTATCAGGTCTGATGTTGAGAATACCAGCCCCCAAGAACAAAGGTACGTTGTCCTGTGTTTTTCAACTCATCCCAAACTCATAATTCAACGATGTGAACCTCACAGCACCCCAGAAAACTCGCAAAGGTATGATAATACATCTTGGAGCAGACAGATTCTAACAACGCATTTACAGCTGCTGAGATCACGCGAAATAGTAGTGAGGCCATGCCTCCGCCAAGGGCTACTCATAGTATCACAGCTCAGCTCTCTCGTCAAAGCACTCAAGAAGAACCTGATCCTCTCACCAATGAAGAACCAACCACACCTCCCACCAAGAGTGTATCCGCAAGAAAGAAACTTTTGGTCAGCGCAAGCTCAAGCCGTCTTCGCTGAAAGCACCCCAATGTTCTCTCCAAACAGGTGCACCTTTCTTGGCAGACACAATGTATGTCTTGATCTGGACCATCACATATCTCCACCTATTACTTTCCGTATGAACGTGATGTAATAGCGATCCTGTAGTTGTAATAATAATGCCGCCACATTTGAAACGAGCCCCTCAATAAACCATATAAGTCCTTACCACCCCGGGTTTTCATAATGAATGCAAACCTACACGATGAATTCCATTCTGCATGATAAACCCCATTCTTCGTCATGAGCCTCGTTTTCCGTTGTAACCCTCGTTTTTCGTTATAAGACTCGCTTTTCGTTGTAAGACTCGTTTTTCATCATAACCCTCGTTTTCTGTTGTGAGCCTTGTTTTTCGTTATAATCCTCATTCTCTACTACAATGTCTCATCATATCGATTGCGGTTTGTCAGCACGTTGTCGAGTGTCCAGTAACGCGGTATGTTTTACAATTATATCATTGTTGTATTAGAGACATTACATGAACTCGGATGTTCCTTACGAAGACGTAGGGTCTATACATTCTCTCACGAACTTGACAGCACCTTATGTTTGTGAATGGGGTTTATAACCTCTACCCCCTTTTCCCGATGCATGCAGGTGATTGGGGATAGGATTGTGTGGGCTTCCTCCTGGGGATATCACAAGGTTTTCTAAGTACAATCGAACATTATCCCGCAGTTAAAATTCTGCTCGGGATATCGAAATTAATAGATACTAACTGGTCCTCCTGGTAATATGTTCCCGTCTTCAAATTTCGACTCACGACATCAACTGTGCCATCTGGCCCTTTTGGAATTGCAATGACTTGCTCGCCGTAGAAGACAGAGACGCCGTTCGACTGGATGTAGCTCGTGGCCCAAGCAAGGTAGTCGCAGAACTCCCTTCTTGAGGGTATCGGCGAGCCGCTGTTAATGAAGGAAATGAGACGGCCCTGGGAGTGAAGGTAGTTCAAGGAAGTTATTGGTGACCGGGGGTTGCAAAGAGTCACGAGATCCTTGAGCCAGCTTTTGCAAATGGATGGATGGATTGGACATCAGCACGGTTTGGCAGGATAACCGAATTGCATCGATGTACCTTATTTGCATTCGCGTGCCTGCCAGAAGTAACATTCCGGGGTGGGAAAGTTGGGGTGGAGCCCGGATCCGAAATCCGGATGGTTTGAGCGGACGGATGAATAGAACACCCTAAGGCCGGTGGGGGAGTCCGGACGGGGCGGGATTGTCGAACGGGTGGCCGGTTCCCGGATCCGGGCGGGGTTGTGTTTGTTGGGATTCCGGAACCAGTCAGGATCGCAAGCTACGCTGGCCTGCACCTGCTCAAGGGGGGACCAGCTCTACCCCGGAGAGTCGGTCTGTGCTAGCCCTCACTGGGAACTCAGCAAATGCTGCCGTCGTAGCTCAGTAAGGAGGGTGTCTTCTCGGTTGTCTGTGTCGTATCCCTAGGTGCTCGAATACCAACCACGGAAACGGAAACGGGGTGGGTGGAGAATCCCGATTCCCGTAGATGCCGCCGGATCCGCCACGGCGATGGACCTCTGGGAAAGCGCGACAATCGACGGGATTCAGCGTTCGAACGTCCGAAGCGGGCACCTGTGCTTGCGCGTATTCTCTTGTACCACAGAATATCCTCTCATTTACGTGCGGACAATCTTTGCGAGGAACAGGGGCCTGTTCTGGCTCGTGTGATCATAGGACTAGTGCGCGACGACCGGAGTGGTCGTTGGATGGAGTTTGCTCGCGTACGCTTCGAGATTCCTTGAAGCTGCCAATGGACTCCAACCGCTATTTCTTCATCGTGTCAGCATTGTAGTTTTTTGTTATTTGGCTTTTTTGTAGCATGGACAACTGTAATTTGTTCAAGTTACGGAAACAGCGGCTCTGGAACTCAACCGAAGGATTTGGCCCGGAGCGCGAACAAACTTGCGAGCGTCACTGGCGGTTTATCGCTACTCTTAAAACGAACAACAACCCGCTCGATGATGCGAGAAGAAATGTCAGGAAACCCTACGAGTACGCAGTTCCTCCACCTGTTGACCTCGATCTGGGACACCGCCACGGCGCTCAACCTTGGTCTCTCGTCATTGTTTACTTTCTCATCCTGGTAGCTATTGCTGCGTTTTTGCCATTTGCATTTGGCCGTATCGTGAGTATCAGTGTGCGTATAGAGGTGAGATAACCTCGAACTCTATGATTCACCGAGCCTCAGGAGGGAATAAAAGTGTTTGGGGGCCCTGTCACTGGACGACATCAAAAGTGCACGTCTACGGAACGTCTGACCGCCTTATAAACCGTCGTGCTGCCGGGGTTGGTTTCGCAACCATAAAATCCAGGGTTTCGTTCGTACATGGATCCCCAAGCCACCGTTCCGTAGGTCGTGCTTCCCGGTGGAGATGCCCCCCCCGTCGGTATCTTTGTGGCAGAAGCTTCGAGGCTCGTGCCCAGGTATCGAAGCGGATGAGGCCTCGTCTGGGCGGAAGTGTTTTCGTGGGTCGCTTGTTGTCCCCATCATGTTCGTGACAAAATGCCACCGTAGCGCCCTCATCATGACATTCGGTTCAACAGATAGATTGGACTCATCCGAAGGATCTCACGGAATGATTAATGATCGATCGGCCCGGCCTGCCAGGCCCGCAACCACGATCAAATGCAACGAGTTCGGATGACGTCGACAAGCCTTGGGATCCGCTTAAACGTGTACGAGAGTTTAAGTGATCGCGCATAATGACAAGAAACAGTTTGTAAGGGTTTATTGTTTAAATTCGATGATTACAGGCTATTCAAAGGTTGGGGTGCATCGGAAGAAGAAGAAAAGACAAAAGGTGGTTGCGCAATGCGCCACGGTGTGTGCATTTAGCACTTGCATTCACCGGGCTTGCAGGGGCGGCTGTTAAATAGGAAGTCAACATGTACCCTATAAAACGGACGCAACGTTGAACAACACACTTCTTATTTCAGCCGCACCTACAACACCAGCAGCCACACTGATAGTGATAGCAACAACATCTACAACACCAGCAGTAGCAGCGGGCCTGGTTGACGAGGGCGGAGGACTCGGTTTTCTGATAACAGAGAGGACGATCAGCACTAGGTCACGAGAGACACGGGTCTTACAGACCATTGCGAGAGAGGATTGGGTTGTTCGAAGTGTTCAAGAGGTAGGAGCTGGGGAGAGCTTTGGAGGTTTCTGGAGGGCTTTTATTGCCTGAGCTGTTGTGATCTCTCGCGTAAGGCGTCTGTCTTTGATGAACTTATGGAGACTAGCCTCAGTAAACGGGTTGGAAGTGGACTGCCTTCGCCAAGGATTCCCTCGTTACCTCCACGTTCTCGCCTATAGCAGTGTCTCTCAATATACCAGTTGACATCGCGGTGCCATAGCTCTTTCGTGTCTTTCGTGTCTCGCGACTCTCTTTCTCGAACGACTTCCCCTACCTCATCTAGGGACCTTCGGGTCTCGATCATTGGTCAAATGCTTTGGTCGGTTTCGACCAACCCCATTCCTAAAGTGTCGAAACGGAACGTGTGTAATCTTACGGACAGTCACTCAATGCTACTTGAGGTATCTCGGGACCTATTGAAATGATAATCGGTTCGTTCTGAGTCGTTTGATGACACTCTGTTTCATACTCTACCAGGTTTCCAGAGGATATATGGTCACGCACATACATTGTTGAGGACCATGTCTGGCGTGATCCGCCCCCATCGGGTCCGTCGCAGAATCGCTATTGGTTAACTCTCCCGCTCAACGTACTTCTTACTGGGGATGAGGCCTTATCTTCTGGGGTCCCACCCCTATTATCCTCGTGTTGGGACTTTGCCGTGGGTGCAGTGCGGCGCGAGTGGCTGTGTCTTAGCAACCCTTCTGCCGGTCAAGAGACGGACCCGTGGGTAATGTACAGGATTTTACATCACTACCGTGAACGCGCATTTTAGACTCACGCCGTAAGCGAGTGACAGCTACATGGCAGTTCCCATATTTGAGTGATGGGCGGGATGAGATCCCGATATGTTTACGAGCTCAGCCCTCACTGAGTTCCCTCTACTCGTTCCGCCGGTTTGTGCTGGTCGCTGGGATTGTCTAGGAGGAGTGTTTTGCGCCTATACTTCCTCACAGAGGTTGGATTACCAGCTGGTGCGCCCATCGGGTCAACAAACCGAACGAAAGCAGCATGCCACCGGCCACAGAGACCCGCCTCGCCACAGTATCGAGATCTCACTCCACCCATCACCCAAGCATGGGAGTTGTCATAAAACTGTCACTCGTCAGAAATGAGGTGTGCATTCACGCAGTGATGCAAACTGCTGTAACGGTAGACGGTCACTTGCGAACCTGCCGGGTAGTGCTTCGGCCCAACTTCCTGGGTATCCGGGCAATGTGTAATCCGATCTTGCCGGACGGTGCTCCCCGGCATTGTGCTCGGGGCTCGGCCACATGCAACGGATACTTGTCACCCTATCAAAGCTTGCCTTACGTTACAAGGTATGTCGCTGGCTGTCACTGGGTCTAATTCAACGCACCAGAACTCACACGCCCACTGAGAAAGATTCTTTCGGCCACCCACCATTCCACAATCACCAACACGATTCGGAACTTGGTGCATTTCAATGTGCCCCCTGTCGGAGATTACTCCCCCGGTGGGGTATCACTTGTGGCGAATACATCACATGGAACACATAGGGTCGCACGGCCCTGACCTGTTTCAATATGATGTCTAGTAGTATCAGTGGCTTGTACTCGCTTGTCCAAAGTTGTATGTGGGGTCACCGCTCATGCGCATGTCTCAGCGACCATCAGAATGCAAAACGATCGCGTCGGCTCAGTCCGCTCGCTCCAAGGAGGATCTTTTTGGTGATATAGCAGATGAATAACAACGCCTGGTCAACCAGAGCGCATGACCGCTCTATGAGACACCCGGAGGAAGTGTCTTTACGCACTAGCTATCTAATGGCACTGTGTGGGGGCTCCGCGCTCGGTGAGGCAACTATCTCAATGCATACACCGCGACGCGCGGGTCCAAGGAGGATGTCAAAGGGACCGGATAACGACTTACCAAAGGAAGTAGGTTCCAAGGTGACGCCAGATATCATCACGTCACCATAGAATGAGAGAGACTAGAAGGAAGGGCTATTCTAATCCAGTCACTACCACGACATGCAAGAGATCAATCGATCAAACCCCGGTGGGACAACATGGAATTTGTTCAATCGCGCCGCCGACTTGCGCTTTGTATTCCAATTCACCTACCCACGGCTCTTGTGCGAAATCCCCACCTGAGAAGTTGCAATTCGAAACGAAGAGGTAGAGAGAAGAACTCGTGATCCTCCAGTGATATTTTCAGCGGATTGTCCTTGACATCTGAGTGGAGTAGGTGGTTCCTGTTCCTTTGTCGAGACGCGCTACCGTCACAAATTACAAAACCTCAAGGCCTCACGGACCACCAGCCCCTCTTTCACTCGTCAGGAGACACCAGAAACCGCACAGCGGGAGCCATCGATATCGTGATGTCGGAGGTCGTAGGCTCCCGAAGTCCGAAGTAAGCCGAACGGGAGGGTGAATCACGCCTCACAAAGTCCCCCAATTGAAGGCTGCCACCACGGCCGTTCGGAAATTTGACTTTCGTTCTTTACTTCGACCTATTGTCAAGCATCAGACTACGTATCCATTCTAAGCCCCTTTTCCTTCAATTTTTACGTGAGAGAAACAACAGCATCGATCCCAATTCAACTCAAACCCAGACTTTCTGCTCGGAAGATGGATAAGCTCATTACTGCAGATGGGAAACCAACTAAGCCAGAAGCAGGAGAACTCTGGATTTCCGGACAGTCTAGAACCATCGGTTATCCCGATAACAAGCGGGCTTGGTTTCGGACCACATAATGGTCCTGCCCAGACCCTCCAAACCGCATGGGAAATCACCGTTCAGCACTGTATTCCTGGATCGAGGGTGATTCGTTCTCTATGATTTCTTCATACTGGTAAATGGGCGCGGACGGGGGATTTGGCTGTCGCCAACGAGGACGGCAACTTGTTCCTATGGTGGTTTCCCGACAGAAGGTAGGGTCATCCCCGAAGGACCCGGGACTAGAGCACGCGGACTTACGACACTGATTTATTTTGAACTTTTACCTTGTATTCGGCGTTTGTGGTCTTGACTCGGAATCACCCGGCTGTGCGGGGTGTCTGACCCTTGCGACGAGGAAATTTCCATCACTCTGGTCATTCCCGGAGACAAGGTAAAGGAGTGCACGGGGAGGGTGCTAAGTAGGTGGGGGAGATCACTACTTTCATCTCACAGGTAAGATCCCTTATTCGACCTTCCATGCTATCGGCGGCAACGCTACCACCAACCCTCACCAGTATCCTGAGCATGCGACGATCCATTTCTGTACGAGTTACGCATCCCGTAATTTGAAAGGTTGAATGCTCACGACGAGGTCCCTTCGCCCCGTCTACTTCGACGATTCCAGCGCTGCAAAGACCGTATGGGGCACACAAGACACACAAGACCTTTTATCCTGGGGCAGTATTATAACCAGACCTTCTGAGGCGCGGCGTAGTAAAGATGGCTAAGTGAGTGAGGTGAGCCAGACCTTCTGCCTCCTCGCTGACCTAGTGAATTACGCTTCTCATAGGAGCAGTGGAATCCCTAGGCCCAATAGTTCAACCACTACCGTTTTGACGGTCCCCGAGGGATAGTGAGGGAGCGTCCGTGAAGCCACTTCTGCAGATTTCGAGTTACTGAAGTACTGAATCCCGGCTTCGAGCACAGCCATAAACCAGAACGAAAACCGTCGCCTTTGTTATCTCCGCAAACTCCACACACCAGATTGTGGCACTTTCCTTCGGCCACGATCTATGTAAATCCCTTGTCCTTTCGATGTCTATGACCGTACTTGATACGGTTTGCGATATCCAATAGAATCTCACCGTTGGGAAAGGAATGGTAGTGTTTATTCCTACCTCCGGTGCCACTTTCCCGGATTTCTGACAATGCTGGGTAAATAATTGACATCGGGTGTGTGCGTGTGGGGGGGAGTTACAAGAGGTGGAATGTGCAGATTGTTCGACGCGTTCGGCGGATTTTCTTTATCTAGTCGACTGAGTAGTTTTCGTCGTTTTCCTGTAGGTAAGTCACCGATTCCGACTGTCCTGGACCCTGGATCTCGCGCTTAAATGAACGGGATCGATGCTCTGTTGTCATGTTCAAGATGTATTCGTAACTAGGCCGTGTAGGGTTGATAAAACCCCCGCGACTAACCCTCCGCCCCAGCGCCTGACTAGGACTGGTGGCCAGGGTACGCATGAGGGAGGATATCTCCATTTCTGAGCGTCCACGGTGCGCAGGCCGTCGCTGTAAGGGAAGGATCGAGTCTTGCAGTCTGTAGGGTAACCCCTGCCACCCAGGGCGCAGCTTTCTCCACAAAGGCTGTCCAACTGTTTCTGTCATCCTCCTGGTCTGATCCTTCCTTCGCCGAAAACGGCACCATTTTTTCAATAGGGACCGCGGAATGTGTGATGCCTCTATATACGATTCATGGTCAGATTCCCAGCGCACCGCTCTGGAAGCCCACCAGAATGTTCCAGCACGACAGAACGGAAAACATTTATTGCTCCGATTCTCTCCTATTTCAACTTGGTTCACCCATCCTGCATCCTGTTCGAATCGCCGCACATTCCGCTCGGCTAAGTTAACTTATCTGATTTCGCCAATCTTCCGATCTCCGGAAGAAAGATATGATCGTGAGAGCTCTCAGTTCGCTGCGTCAAACGACCATCACCCTTTCTGTCGGTCGGACTAAAGATAAGAACACGGAGTTGCTATTTCCAGTGCCGGAGGTAACATGGCTATATGCATCCGACCGTCTCGACTGTACCATCGACCAAGCCTAGAACATATGTATAGACTTTGAGGTCAAGCATGATTTCACGGGATACCACCCGCACGGTGGAGGGCGAAACCCACAATCGCATTATGCTCTCATGAGGTCGCCTGCAATTTCTCCCGCTTTAACACTCATAACACTCAACAACGTGTCCCCAAGTCCATGCGTCGACTCCGTGCAACCCTGGATGTGTACCCTCGGGAGCGGCTCCATGTCTGCATCTTTGGCCACCAGTTGATACGTCCTCGTGACGTACACCTTTGAACGGCCCACATCACGGCAACCCGGATGCCCACCGAGGATGGGTGAAGACGATCCAGGGGAAGTGGGCGGTGTGTCGACGCTACTCGGGGTCGAAGTCGAACTGTCCGTCATTCCTGGTACCTCGACATCGAAGTCTGATGGCAGTGAAACCTCGGAACCGCTCTCCTGCGCGTGGTCGGGGAGAACATGAACCGGCCCACTGGATGACGGGTCCCCATGGATGAAATGCTTCCCGAGTTCTGATCGGCGCAACAATTGGAACCAGGAGGTCCTATCGTAGCCGGTGGCACAGATGACAGCGTCGTACTTGAGTTGACTCAATTGCTTGGTAAGGCCGCTTTGAAATGTGAGGAGGAAAGCGTCGCCATCGCTGTTCTCCGAAGTGGACGTCCGGATGAGGTCTACAGCGACAAGAGGGGAGTAATTGCGGATGGTGATGCGAGGCGGCGGGACAGATTGTTGATGGATCTCTTGGTCGCCATTAAGTTCCGCGCGTTTAGCGATGGAATCATCTATCTGTTGTTCGTAGAGTAACTCGTAAAGCTGGGTCCGACCGTGAGAGGAATATAAACGCTAAATGAATGGCCAACTCACGTTGTCAATTGTGCGCGAGTTGACTACGCCATAGTTGGTCGCCTTGAATTCTCTGAGCACCATTTCCCTCGCAGCTTTGGTCCTCAGATTGAATAAAATATCCGTGGCTGGGGGTAAAATTAACTGGAAACTAGGTAGGTAAACATTCACACACGCACACGCAGGATCAAATATCTCGTTAGAGAATGGGGAATCATCACTGGGCTTGAGAGAACCCCTATTGATGATTAGGTCAATCTTGTGCCTTGCGGGATTTCCGTGTTCGTTGGGGAGAAGAGGGAGCGCATCTTGAAGCTTGGAACGCAGATCAATTACGACCTCGGCCGCAGATTGGCCGCTACCGACGACCGCGACCTTGATAGGGTAATAAGGATGTTCTGTGGAAGCTCGCCGTGATGAGGTGATTGAGGATAGGATGGAATGGATGCAAGTTGAGTAGGTGGAACTGTGGGTGATCTTGTGGTGAGGTGAGATCGCGCTGACGGCACTAGGCATGTGTGGGCTCCCTCCCGGGGATATCACAAGGTTTTCTGAGTGCAATCGAAGGATATCTCCCAGTTAAAACTCTGCCCGTGATACCGAGATTAATAGATACTGACTGGTCCTCCTGGTAATATGTTCCCCTGTCTTCAAATTTCGACTCACGACATCAACCGCGCCATCTGGCCCTTTTGGAATTGCAATGACTTGCTCGCCGTAGAAGACAGAGACGCCGTTCGACTGGACGTAGCTCGCGGCCCAAGCAAGGTAGTCGCCGAACTCCTTTCTTGAGGGTATCGGGGAGCCGTTGTTAATGAAGGAGATGAGACGGCCCTGGGAGTGGAGGTAGTTCAAGAAAGTTATCGGTGACCGGGGGTCGCGAAGGGTCGCGAGATCCTTGAGCCAGCTTTTGCGGACGGATTGGACATCAGGACGGTTTGTTGGGACAATCGAATTGTGTCGATGTACCTTATTTGCATTCGCGTGCCTGGAAGTAACATTCCAGGGTGCCAGCGGAACTTATCATGCATCTCTATAAAACAGATATTCTTGTGTGGTGACTAAAGGGGAGGTATAATGGACGATAAGCGGATACAGAGCAAACCCAGATGGGTTTTGACATACATCGCATTCCAGGAGAGCACCAGAGAGAGCAAGATTGGCCGGACCAAAACCAAGGCCGATCAAGTCATAGACTTGAGGAGGGAGGAGTGAGGAGGAAACCATTTGAGAGGAGATGAACGAGGTGGGGAAGACGTCTGCGGTATATATAGCAAACCAAGCGAGAGGAATCAGGGAGAGGCGGTGGGAGAGAAAAGATAGGAGTGTGGTAGAGTGGAATAAAGACTTCATGTGTAATCTTATCTGATTATTACTCGGTGTTCATCTGATTAGACTACCTTCGCCGGGCTGCATCAAGGCACTCCTGCTCTAAACCTTTCAGCCAAATGACCCCAACCCCACTCCTCGTCAGTTTGTCAGCGCCTTCGCATATCACAAAGTCATCCGGTTCCCCCACCCCAATGTAGCACCGTCGGACCTGGGCACCCACCAGAGCATCCGCGCACGCCGGCAACCCAGACGTTCGAACCGAGCAGGGCTCTAAAGTCGTGTACACATCGGCTTCCTTCAACAACCCTCCAACACCTCCGTCTGATGGTATTCCTTCTGGGAAGAATTCTTCGAGCTGGGCTGAACTGAGACCACGGGCCTTGGCCAACGCATTGGCTTCGGCGTGGGTATTTCCCTCCAATTCTCTCGAGTAACCGGTCGAGAGCACCACCTTTTCTTCTGCGTCCGTTGCCGAACGAACCGGGACGACGATGACGCAGCCGACGCAGAATGCGGTTGGGGTTGGGATACATTTGTTCGCTTCTTTGAGCGCAATTTTCATAAACGCGAGATGTTCCGAGGCATCAGAAGTCATCCTTCCAGGTTCTGATCAACTAGAGCCTTCCAAAGTTTATCTGCACGCCCTCACCTTGTGGAACACCAGAACCTCGAGTGGACGGTCGCCGTTAACCCTCAAGTTGTCAGAGTGATCGAACGCACGTGGTAGGCTGCCAAATTTGGAAGCCATCGCTTACGTCAGCCGGCTAGCTTGAAGCGAAATTCCAAGTTAGCGAAGACAAGCGGCTTGGTTGCGTTCGACCACCATGTCTTCCTCTCGAGACGTCACCGGCCATCAAAATCCGATAGACGAGGATGACCCCATGCTAGGTGCCGCCGAGGAAGAAGAAGACGAGGGAGACCAAGGAGATGGACTCTCGCGCGATAGCTCCGAGGAAGAAGAGGAGGACGAGGAGGAGGA
This sequence comes from Thelephora ganbajun, assembly GCA_014904855.1. NCBI lineage: Eukaryota > Fungi > Basidiomycota > Agaricomycetes > Thelephorales > Thelephoraceae > Thelephora > Thelephora ganbajun. The sequence goes on along the minus strand of MU117975.1, from coordinate 309,012 downwards.
GCGCAGAATCAGGGAAGGGTTCATCGTTGATGAGGACGAAGACGAGGAGGCTGAGGAAGAAGATGCCAGCGATCGCAAAAGGAGGCGAAAGCGGAGGAAGAGAAGACACCGTCGTGGTACGCCCTGCGACATGTTTGAGCCACGGTGTATCCTCTAACAACCCAACCACAAAATAGATGAAGAAGAGGAGGACTTAGAGGAGGATGATATTGCTCTTCTCCAAGAGAACACTGGCGCAGACTTCTCCCATCGTTTGACGCGTCTACGTCGCGGCCGTGCTTCTACCTCCCCCGCACCCGCTGCTTCATCCTCAAAACGCAAAGTCGTCGTTCAATCTTCCGACGAAGACGATCTCGACAATGACGCGACTGCCCACGACATCGCAAACATCTGGGATGATGACCGAGGTGGCAGAGCAGACGAAGATGAAGATATGGATCTGGACGATATGGACAACTTCATTGAGTACGAGGACGAAGAAATGGATGGCACAGGTATTATGGACGAAGCTGAGAGGGAAGAGAGGCGTAAGAAACGGCGGCGGATGGAAAAGGAGAGGAGAAAAGCTTTGGGTAATCGACCTGAGTTGTCAGGAATCGACGCAAAGTGAGTCCACTTGCTTGTCCTATCCTACACCAAACATTCTGACATGTTTTGTTAGCGCTTGGGACGAGATACACCAGGTCTTTGGTGACGGCAGTGATTACGCGTGGGCTCTGGAGGATGACAACGAATACGACGAAGAACTTCAACAACAGAAACTCGACATGAAGTACACGGACGTCCGTCAACCTTCCTTAACTTTTCTGTGACGACCCGCTTATATTCTCCTAGGTGTTTGAACCCTCCGAGATCCGTGCACGTATGCTGACGGAAGATGACGACCTGATCCGGGCTCAGGACACTCCAGAACGTATGCAACTCGCCACCTCTTCATTGTCCCTCACCAACGTCACACTCGCCACACGGTACGAGTGGCAGGAAGAGGATCTGGACGATGCTGCGCCTTGGGTACTCACCCGCCTCTCTCCGTCCAAGGACCGAGAGTTCCTCCAATCTTCTGGGCGATACCACAAATACCTACAAGACCTCGTCGAAGCGATCAAGTTCTCACTCCGCTGTCTGTTCATGCTCGAATTCGAGGTTCCATATATCTACGCCTACAAGCGAGATTATATCACCTACTTTAACCCCGAGGACATGCGCACAAAACTCGATCTACTCAGCCAAGATGAGTTGTGGCGTATATATAGCCTGGGTCAAAAGTATTCCTCGTTTTTGGAACGGCGGGCGGCTCTGGATGTCTTTTACGGGAAATTGGGTGTCAAGGACTCATACTTCGAGACCGAGTTGAGGAGGAAACTCGGGAGTGTTGAGATGGTTGCGGACGCTACAGAGTGGTTGGGCATGAAGTACCCCAGGCCGGTTGACAAAGGCAAGATGCCGGCAGAAATTCGGTTCCATGATGATGTCGAAGAACAGGAACCTGTCCTCAAGAAACATCAGCGACCAAGTAGGATATCCGCGTACGAGGTTGCAAAGAAGAGTGTTGTGGCAAAACTTGCCGAGGTACGCCAACACGACGCTGTCCCACGGCTATGATCCAAACGCGCTTTCTAGGGCTTCGGGATCAGTTCACAACACATAGTGTCAAACTTCTCGTCGCACCGGATGTACGATGTCGAAGACCCGGATCTCAATCCGATCGCGCTTGCGGATCAATTCGTCGACCCTGATCCAACCAAAACTCAGCCACCAGAAGAACTTCTTCGGAGGGCGAGGATGATCGTTGCTACCGAGCTTGGCAAAGATCCATTACTACGACAGGCGATCAGGGATGCCTTTAAAACCGATGCTCTGGTCTCCGTTACTCCCACAGAGCGGGGAATCGCGAAGATTGATGAACATAACCAATATTACGTGAGTATGGGCAACGAACCGGGTTAACCGCAGCTCTAATTCTGCTCCCAGAACTTCAAATATCTTTGCAACAAACCGATCGCGGAGATGCTCGAAACCCCACAGTTCCTCAATGTCCTCGCTGCTGAACACGAGCACTTGGTAATGGTCTCTGTAACACTTCATCCAGATGCCTACGCTCGGTTCGAACGCAAGCTTGGCGAAGCATTCGAGAGTTCTAGTTACAGCGAGACTGCTAAAGCTTGGAATGAAGAGCGTTCGAGAGTTGTTCAGGAGACTTTAGAAGGACACCTCGTTCCTGTAGGTGTCAAATGGATTCGAGAATGGTTGCGCGACGAGGTCGAAGACTGGCTGTCGAAGCGTTGCGCCATAGAGCTGCGGAACGTAAGTCCCCGTTCGCGCTCATCCTTGGCGATTCAGGCTGACGGTCGAAATAGCGCACCGACGTTATGCCATACGTCACTCCTACCACTCAACCTGGAGACACGCCGTCCGTTCTCGCTATCTCCTGGGGTAAAGGTGATCCGCAGAAGGACGCGATAACCATGGTTTCCTTGGATGAGGCTGGTCGATTCAGAGAACACATGAAGATTGACAACCTGGTGGATGAGGAACCGAAGGGCCAGTTCAGGGATCTCGTTCAAAGGAGACGCCCCGACGTCATTGCGATCGGTGGCTTCTCGCTCAACACGACAAAACTATCGCAACGAGTCAAGGAAACGATTGGCAGGAAGCAAACGGCCGAGCAACCGCAATCGTGGGGTTCTGATCCTCCCCCTGAGGGTGATCTCAATGTTCCAGTAATTTACACGCAGGATGAGGTTGCCCGAATTTACCAACATAGTAAACGTGCGGAGGAGGAATTTGGCGCCCTTTCGACCATTGCGAGGTATTGCGTCGGTTTGGCACGCTACGTGCAAAGCCCCTTGAATGAGTACGCTGCCCTTGGGTCCGACATTACGGCTATATCGTTCGATGAAGATTGTCAGCAATCGGTGGGCTTTTCTTCCCTCAAAATCTACATTGAGCCTGACTCATGATGAAATAGCTACCTCACGACAAACTGCTCTTTGCATTGGAGAGGGTGTTGGTCGACCTAACTAACAAAGTTGGCGTCGATATCAACCGGGCGATCACCGATTCGTACTACCAAAGGTTGCTCCCCCTCGTTTGTGGTCTAGGGCCGAGGAAGGCTCAGACACTTGTGAAGAAGATCGCAGCCATGGTAAGTTTTATTTGTCTTCATCACCCATCCAATGTCCACTTGAACTCTACAGGGTGGTACCGTCATCAACCGAGAGACATTCATCAAGAGCAGTCTCCTCACGACTAAGATCTTTTTGAATTCCGCCGGTTTCCTTCGCATTGTCAATGACACGACCCCCATGGCCAAGCACTCCAAAAACCGACAATCTGAAGACGCTGAAGCCAGTGACCCCCTCGACAACACCCGCATTCACCCAGAGGATTACGAATTGGCGCGTAAAATGGCTACCGATGCTCTAGAGCTGGACGAGGAGGATATCCACGACGAGCACCCTTCACACGTCGTATTGACCATCATGCGGGACGAGGACAACGAACGGAAACTAAACGAACTGAACCTTGACGATTTCGCCGTCAGCTTATTCGAGACCAACCAAGACAAGAAACGGTACACCCTGTTTGATATTCGCAGGGAGATCCTCAAACCGTTTGGTGACTTGAGGAAGTCATACAGGCTCCCAGCTTCGTGGGATGTCTTGACGATGTTAACCGGAGAGACCCCACGAACACTCAGGACCGGACTTATCGTCTCTGTTCTAGTTATCAGGACCCTCAAGCGAAGCGACAAAGGTGGCGGTGGCGGGGCGGTCGCTGTTCGTCTGAACTCCGGGATTGAAGGGATCATTGAGAAGGGTTACTTGGCTGACACCCTTGACGTGGAGGTTGAGGAGCTATTCCCAAAGGGCAGAACAATCCCCGCAGTTGTCTTTCACGTCGATATGGTCCCGGAGACGGATTCCTTCTGGGTGCGGTTATCCGCCCGACAATCCGACGTTGTTCAGGGAGACAGTCAGTATAGGCGAGTCCGACCGGACGAATACTGGGGTCACAGTCAATATGAACGTGACATGGATGTCCAGAAGAGGAAGAAGCGAGCAGAAGCAAACCAAACTCGGCGGGTGATCAAGCACCCCAACTTCCACAATTCCAACTCGGCACAGGCAGAGGCGTACCTTGACAAGCAGCAGCGGGGAGACGTTGTCATCCGACCATCGTCGAAGGGTCAAGACCATCTGGCAGTTACTTGGAAGGTGGACGACAAACTGTATCAGCACATTGGTAAGCTCGCTTCCTCCGCTTTCGGACCCCGTTGACAGGGTATACCATTCACAGATGTAACTGAGCCGAATGCGGACGTCACGGGTCAAAGCCCTGGTAATCGGTTCTTTGTTGAAGGTGGCAAAGAGTACTCCGATCTTGACGAGTTGATTGTCAACCACGTCCAAGCCATTGCTCGACGTGTGGAGGAGTTGATGGCACACGAGAAATTCAAAGCCGGCCCCGAAGATGAGCTTCGTAAGTCGCACCTTCCACTCCAGCGTAGCCTCTCTAACTCCCTCCGAAGACCTGTTCTTGAAGAACTTCGTCAAGGCTAATCCATCCAAGAGCGCTTACGGTTTTACTCTCAACCGCCGAAAGCCGGGGCACTTCAATCTTTGCTTCCTGGCAAACAAAAGTTCCGCAGTGCAAACTTGGGTAAGTTTTGTGGCATTCATTCCACCTACCAAGATTCTCAACATCCCTCTTACAATAACAGCCCGTCCGTGTCGCTCCTGAAGCATACTATTTATTCGATGCGCCTGCACCCGGTGTTCCCGAACTGTGCGATGCCTTCAAGGTCAGACACCTGAATGAATCCCAAAACAAGGCACTTGGAGGTGGCGTTACGCCTTATCCCGGTCGAACACCAGCACGGACCCCTGGCCATGTCACTCCAGGGCACACCTCAGTTCGTCATCCCGCTAGGACACCAAACCCCTACGGTGGCCAACCACCTCACCCCTCTTCCACTCCTTACAACGGTGCCCCTCCCTACGGCGCACCACCTCCTAACCAATATGGCTACCAGACTCCCGGATATCCTCCAGCTCGGACACCCGCTCATCCTGGCACACAACCTCTCCCGGCCGGTATGAACCCTCAAAGGGCGGCTATGCTACAGAGTTCGGGAGGGTGGGGCGCCACCAACTCCGGGGGTTGGGGCTCATGATCGTATCATGCGTCTTCAACCATTTGCTTACTACCCATTGTTTGTCGTTGACTGTCATGCTATACAATATTCTGTTCATTATTCCATGTTTTTCGCTTGTAATAATGGCAACGAGTTCTATCGGATGCGCTCCGATCACAGCACATGCGCGCTCCATCATCTCGATCCGCAGCTACACTTAACGTCCTCCCTGAGCTTCATCCCAGATGGTCGAGAGTTTTGAACTCCAGGACACGTCGAACAGATCTCAAAAGGCGGCGCCGTCTACTGCTGTGATTGACCCTGATGACGCTGACGGAACCATCACTACCTGGTCGTTAGCCGCGTTCGCTCTGTCTGTCCCATCCCCTTGGTATTTTCTAGCTGGTGGCTCACATGTCTCGCGTACTAGGCTGCTTGTTCTCGCTGGGTTGTTTGTGATATCGCCAAAGTTCTTGATATTCATGACAGGGGAGCCCCGGACGCTCCTAACACCATTGGAAGCCTTCCTGGCGTTCCAGTTCGGTGTCCTATTGTTTGCGGTGTCCCTCGGGGTGTTAGTGAATGTATGTGTGTCCTTTGGTATCTCTTGCGCCCTGCTTACAGGTGCAAAGTCCCCTTCTGGCAATTTATATACAATCCATGTGACAGACGACTCGCGTCGACACCAGAACTCTCACCCATTACTCTCACCCATCACTGGCGCATCACTGCTGATGTCCCTCTCGGCGTATAACACCACCGGCATCGGGATGTTGTCTACTGTGTTTTCCATCATCACCGGGACAGTTGGGTTGTGGGGTTTATGGACGGTGAGACCAATCGTTTCGTCATACGTGGCCATTTCTGAAACCGGGTTTATAAGATCGTCTTTGCCGATTCGGGTAGGCGCTCGAAACTTGGGGCAGACAAACGCACTTCCGCCTTCATATTCGGCAACAAATCTGCAGCGTCGGAGATCAAGAAAGACGCGAGGAAGAAACAATCCTAACTGTGCCTGTTGTGGTTCTCCAACGGACACCTATCTCGCACTCAGGTGAGCGGTAGTCGAATTATTTAATGTTTCCGATTAGTTGTGTATGTATACAAGGAGTACACTATCTGCCACGACCCGTACCTCCCATCATCTTGAGCATCTCCGACATGTTGGGCATACCTCCGGGCCCACCTAAGCCACCAAGTCCACCCAGACCCCCTCCCATCTGTTGCATCATACCTACACAAGTCTCAGAAACCTGTCGGTACCTCGGCGGAAGACACTTACGTTGCATCTCCTCCATATCAAATTGGTCTCCTCCCTGTCCCTGCATCATCGCCTTCATCATCTCTTGCATGCCACCGCCACTCCTCAACTGCCGTTGCATCTGTTGAAGCATACCGGGCGGCATCGCTCGCTATAGAGAGGGTTATTGAGAATATATCCGATAGTGAAAGTGACAGTACGTACCTGCATAGCCTGTATTTGGGCCGGTGTCGGCATACCACCGGCGCCACGTCCGCGGCCACCGGCAGCTGCTTGCATCTTTTGCATCGTCTGTATCCAACCGTTCTTTCCACCCGCTTGCTTGGCCATGTTAGCCATCATGCGGTATTGGCATAATAGCTCTTCGACCTCTCGTACACTCGTTCCGCTACCCTTCGCAACCCGAATTATCCTCCACGTCAGACCAATCGGTTTTCCATCCTTGCCCACCTCGAGGAATGGCGAACCGTCGGAATCGAGCTCCTCAGCCGTCATACTGTCCGTGATGTAGATCATGCGCTTCATCCGTAACGACCCTTCCTCGTCAGAACCAGCCAATAGATCCTGAGGTAAACCTGGAATCATGGAGGCGATCTTGCTTATTGGACCCATACTCATGACGTTCTGAATCTGTTCCCTCCAATCCCGAATACTGAGTTTACCCTCTTCGAGCTTCTTGACCATCTCTTTCTGCTTGTCAGGGTTTTGAGAAGCCATGTCGTGCATGTGCTCCATAAGTCCTTGGATGTCTCCCAGACCAAGTAGTTTTGAGACGAAAGGCTGAGGAGAGAAACGGTCGAGATCGTGCAAATGTTCTCCAACTCCCAAAAAGATGATGGGTGTTTTTGTGGCCGCCACCCTAATCAGAGATTGAGTGTCATCCCATGCAGAGTGCTTCTAGGGCATAATCTCACGCGGAAATCGCCCCTCCTCCCTTTGCATGACCATCCATCTTGGTCACAATGATCGCGCCAAAGTCAGCACTATCCTTGAAAGCACGACTCTGGGCCTCAGCAGCCTGACCGATGCTAGCGTCCAGGACGAGTACAGTCATGTTCGGCTTGACAGCTTCCCCGATCTGTACCATCTCCTGAAACAATTCCGATTCCTGTTTATGCCGGCCGGACGTATCGACGATGATAACGTCAAATCGTTCTTTCTTGAACTTTGTGACACCCTGTGCGGCGATAGAGACAGGATCGGTTTCGGTGTAGGAACCGAAGTATGCAACCTTGGCTTTGGTAGCCGACTGTCGCGTCTGGTCGAAGGCACCGGCACGGAAGGTATCAGCACAGACGATGCATGATTTGAAGCCTCTTTTTTGGTAATAAACGGCCAGCTTTGTGCAGGTTGTAGTTTTACCGTTACCCTAGATAGTCCTCAGGGTATTGTAGATGATGGATACCATCGGAACAGACGCACCTGCAAACCAACAGCCATGATAACGTTCGGCTGGCCCTTCTTTGGTTTGTAAGGTTCGACACCGGGGTCGACGAGATTCACGAGCTCATCAAATACAGCCTATAATCGTAAGTAAACCGAGGACTACAAAATCGACCGAGATACCTTTTGAACAACGCTTTTCCTATTTCCCTCTTTCCCTTTGTCCGCTCCACCTTCCAGCACTGTCTTCACTTTCGCTTTGACCTTTTGCCGAAGAGATGCGACCAGCTTGACGTTAACATCCGATTCGAGCAGAGCGGCGCAGACCTCCTTGAGGATGGCATCAAGAACCTTCTCGTCGACGACTGGGGCCCTGTTGAGGGAAGAGAGGGCCGCGTTTAGTTTGCGACCGAGGTCTGCCAGAACCATTGCTGATGAAGGGAATGTCGGGGCGATCGCCGGTCCAAGTCGATCACGCTCAGCATGAGTGACACTTCTTCCGACGATATCCTCGATGGCCTTGTCGAAGACGTTGAGGAACATCTCAACGAATCCGATGCCGACGAGGAGGTTGACGTAGACGAGGACATTCTCGAAGCTCTCGAAGGCGATCTTGCGGAACAAGCCTCAGATGCCGACGATGTAATGTCTCACCGTGTTGTTCAGATCACCCGTGGCTGACTTGGAACGACTCTACAGGATTCTGATAATGACTCTGACGATTCAGACGACGAATCTGAGTCTGAGGTCATTCCGAGTGTGAACGCCCTGCAATCAGCGGTGGACATTACAGTTCCGGTCATAAATGTCGAACAGAGCAATGAGTACGGTGCGCTAACATGTCCTACCTTCCATCTTGTTCCCAACTCAACCCCTCTCTCTTCCACAGAGTATTACGGACCACAGCAGCCCACACAGTCTCCACCGCAAAGCTCGCCACCCCCGGATTCCAACGCTCAGTCTGAGGAACGCATCTCAACCTCCAAGGAACGCTCTCCTTCACCAGCGTTCTTCCGGAGGTCGTCCTTGTTTCCCCGGTTGTCCATTCCAAAATCCTACACCGTCGAGGCCATTTGCGCACTTCCTCACCCAACAGCATCATATGCGCTCGCGTCATCACTCTGCATGAGCCATCTGCTCACGGGATCCGAAGATGGGTACATTCGCGACTACGACCTGTTCGCCGGTCTCAACGGTAAAACCTTCCTGTCTGCCCCGCAGCGTCACCACTGTAGTGTCGTAGAAGGCATCCTCAAGTATGCACCAATACGGGTCTGGTGGGAGAACCCCTCAGACTTTAAAAGGGAAGAAGGAGTAGATGAACCTCCATTATCGCCAGTATACAGCCTTCTAATGCAATCTGACGCGCTCTGGTCTCTCGCCGGAACGGAGGTATGACCGCTTTCCACCGTACGCTTACGTTCGTTGACTAGAATTCAAGTCAGGTAGCATAAACCTTTTCACCGTTCGACACGACCCCGGTCGCCTTTTCCACGTCCTTCAAGGGCACCGTGGTGTAGTTTCTGCCATGTCCATGGCACACGACGAAAAGAGTTTCTTCAGCGCTGGGTGGGATGGTGTGGCCCTCGTCAGTCCCGCAACGCATTTCGTCCGAGTTCAATCATCTGAAGGCGTCTCTAGAACTGGGATCTAAACACCGGACAAGTCGTCCGAAATTTCGCTGGGCACGGCTCTCAACTAACGGCAATCGCCGTCCAACCCCTCAACCAGCCATCTGCCGAATTGGACGATGATATGGACGACATCCAACCGACAGGGGATGGGATGCGGGAGGGTGATACCGGCGGTGGGGTGGGTGAGGGGGACGATGCAAAATCTGACGGCTCCTACGATCCGCTCTTCGACGAGCCCGATGCCGATGGCACACCAGACCTAACAAACGGGTCACAAGACCGTGGCCCCGACTTATCACTCCCCGGAACGGTCCCAAATCCACAGTTCAACAGGCACATGCCATCGAGCACCATCCCGAAGAACGCACCGCCCCTATTAGATCCACACACATATTCTACATACTCGTCGGACGTGCTCATGACCGCTTCGATTGACGGCCAGATCTTTTTGTGGGATCAAAGAGTAGAAACCCAAGGCAAAGGCATTGGGAGGTTGTTTATGAGTGAGAGAACGCCCCCGTGGTGTGTTTCGGTAAGTTCAAGTCCTTCTCTCTTGTCCAACCAGGGCCCATGCTCACTTTTCCAGGCATGTTGGTCAGTACACGGTACTCAAATCTACGCTGGACGGAGAAACGGTACAGTCGATATCTGGGACGTACGGAAATTCGGATCGAACGCTAGGACGCCTCGACATCTCAAGGTCCTTAGGAACCCTGCCAGTTCAGGCGTAGTCTCGTGTATCGTCGCGTTTCCAGATGGGCGTCACCTCGCTTCGTAAGTTTTGCATTGAACGGATGTCTTTCATCGCTAGTCTAATTTGATGTGGCCCAGGGCATCTATTGACAACATTCGATTATGGAATGTTGCGGAGGTAGGCGAATTCGACAGGAAGGTAAAGAGTGGGGTCCAATTCAAGATCATTGCGGGACATCATGGAGGGTTCATCTCTCAAATGCGTGCGTATGATATGATTCTGATTCCCCGTTTGACCTGTTTTCTCATCTCTGCTCCTAGTCGTTGATCCAGGGGCCCGTTTCCTCATAACCGCATGTGGGAACCGAGGGTGGCATGGGGAGTCAACGCGGACGGTCTTTGTCCACGAGATAAAATCTACGTTTTGATGTTGGTCACACATTCGTAATTCAGGCTTGCTCCTTATATGACAAGTCACGTCAAATGAGGGTTTCAGCAGTTGTATCACCTCTGTTCTGTATGAGTTTGCAGTACAAAACAACCAGTATATCTACACCCAACCGTATCGAATAGTAAAAAAGCGAAACGAAAGTCAACCAGCAACATGAAGGACGCTCTTGCTGCTAGATACCGTCATCCCAACCAAAAGTAGTAGAGATCGATAGAGAAGGGTGGCTCAAACGGGTAAGGACCAAGATGATGCAACGATAGCACCACAACAGCGCACACACAACGTATAACGACGCGAGACTCGGGAGGGGAAGGAGTGAAAGGAGTGGGTGGAGAGTCAAGATGAATGGTGCACAGGCAATCACTGCGTTGGTTGCTCCTGGTTGGCGGCCTCTTTCTGGGCAAACTCGTGCAAGACGTTGAGGGCTTCCTGGACCTTGGCACCCAAACCCTCGGGAGAATCAAGCAAGCCCAAGAGCTCGGAATTGTCCATCTCCAGCAACATACCGGTGATCTTTCCGGCGAGGTCGGGTTGAGACCTATCACGAGATGTATAAGGTGTAGACCGGTTATTTAAGTACAAGGAGGGACTTACGGGGCGATGCGCATGTAGAGAATCTCACCGAGCATCTGTTTCTGTTCCATCGGTGGGGCACTCGCAAGGGCGGTAGGGTTGAATGGAGGGACGTCAGGGGGATGACCAATGGGTGGGGCGGGAGTGGGGGGGCCACCATTCCGTTGCTGGGGACCTTTGGCATTCTGAGATCGGTTGCTTGGGGGAGGCCCGCCGCCACGTTGTGGCTGACCGGGTTGTGGACCAGGCTGCCTTCCACCAGCGTTGGGTTGACCAGGGCCACCATTCTGAGGGGGGCGAGGAGCGCCGCGGTAGTTAGGGACGTTTCCATAACCCTGAGGAGGGGGTTGACCGTAGGGACCAGGCGGAATCATGCCAGGTACCTGAGGGTTTGGAGGGTAACGGGGACGAGGTGGGACCATGCCTGGTTGACCATACCCCATCATGCCGCGTCCACCAGGGGGAGGGAAGTTGCTGCCAGGAGGGTAGTACATCGGACCGTTCATGTAGCCACCAGGAATGCCAGCAGCAGCGGCTTGCTGCATGCGGATCTGGTTGCGTTGAGCGATCTGACTCTCCAGCTGTTGCCTGCGAACCTCACGGCGCTGAGCGAGGGAGACATAGAGAGGCTTGGAACCAATCATCTTGTTGTTCATCTCTGCAACGGCCTTGGTAGCCTCCTCGGGACTGGAGTAGCAAACGAAACCGAAGCCCTTGGAATGGTCCTTATCGTCTCGCATGACTTTGGCGCTGGTAATGGTTCCGAAAGGCTCAAACTCGGCACGGAGTTTTTCGTCATCGATGTCGTCGTCGATATTCTTGACGTAGAGGTTGACGCCCTGATACTTGCTCAACTTCTCCATCTTGGCCTGCTCGTAAGACCTCCTCAACTCTTCCTCACGTTCGGCCTTCTTTTGCGCCCTGGCGACAAAAAGCTTCTTACCGTTGTGCTCGCTGTCGTGGAGGGCCTCAACAGCTTTGGCGGCATCAACATGGTTCTCAAAGTTGACGAATCCAAAGCCTCTGCTCTTTCCCTCAATATCGATCTGGAGGACGGCAGAGGTGATCATTCCGAAATTGGCGAACATCTCCCTGAACTCTTCTTCGGTGACCTCAGTATCCAAATTCTTGATGTAGACGTTGGTGAATTGCTTCTTCTGCTCGTCGATTTTGGCCATGCGTTCCTGGTTAGAGAAAACGCGTGAGCAAGTTTGATCCTACAAGGCGAGGAGATGGGCTGACCTTCTTGGACACGTGGTGTCCAACGTAGACCTTCTTGTCATTCAACAACATGCCGTCGACGGCCTTGATAGCAGATTCGGCAGACTCGGCGCTGTCGTAGTGGACGAAGCCATAACCCTTAGAACGACCACGTTCATCTGTCGCGACCTTGCACGAAAGAACGTTCCCGAAGGCAGCGAAGGTGTCATGAAGTGCCTGGGGTACGGAGTCAGACCGAACAAGTTACACGAGGGATGGGTTTGCGGGATTATCACCTTGTTGTCAATCTGCTCGTCAAGGTTCTTGATGAAGATGTTGCCCTGACCCGTCTTGCGGAGGGCTGGGTCTCGCTGAGACCACATGATACGACTAGACGTCAAGGTATGGGTCCAGGCGTCGCTAGTGTTTATCGGTGGCGTCCACGTACCAGGCTCTGCCCTTGATGAGAGAGTAGTTAAGTTGTTCCAACGCACGTTCACCTGTGACCAGAGCGCTGAATCACGCGAACGAATGCGCCACGTATAGGTGGCTACTCACCATCAGCGGTGTTGAGGTAGTTGACGTAGGCATAGCCGAGGGAACGACGGGTCACGGCATCGCGGCAAACACGGATGCTAGAGGTGAGTCCAGGGTCAGCTGAGTAGTACCGGAATGAAAAAACAAGTGGCCACCAACCTCGCCACGGGTCCGATCATGTTGAAAATCTCAAAGAGCATCGCCTCGGTGACGGTGGGATCGAGTTCACCGACATAGAGGGAGGCAGAAGGAGAAGAGCCAGAAGTGGTAGGAGGATGATAAGAGGTAACCGGGGGAGGAGCGGGGACAGGAGCGGGAGTAGGAATCGTTGTCTCGGGGATGGCCTGGACGGGGACCTCTGGGACAGCGGCGGTCGACATCTTGCTGGAGTTTTTCGTTTTGCTTTTTTCTTATTCGATAAGGTCGTTACTGCTGGTGAACTTTTTTATAACTGCTCAAGGCGCAATCGCAGTGAGTACACAAGGAAAAAATGCAACGGAGAAGATGACACGCACACAGAAGGCAACACCGCGACTGCTGGTTTGGGTTTTTATATTTATATGATTTAAAGAGGATTTTTTCAGCTGTGGAGGGGAAAGGAATCGTCAGCGGCGTTACGCTCAGCATGGGATGAGGAGCGACAGGGAGACTGACCTTTAAAATGGGGGTGGTAGAACGAGAGACACGAAACGGCCGATTATCGTATTTTATTCGTTTCAAACTCCGCCTGATCGGAGGGTGTTCGTTGAACGGAAACGAATCCGATTCGCGTTCGTCCATGGGGCTAAAGGCCATTCATGCAGTACACTAAATAGTAGATATACCAAGGAATAGAGGAAATAGACAACTCTGGCATCCTACAATCTCACACAACACTCATCCACGACTGAAATAAGATTTGGCACCATGGGTTGCCAATTCTGCTTTGGCCTGCGGAATGGCAGTCAGCAAAAGGTGAGCTGACACGTGAAAGGTTCCCGTACCTTGTCTACAGTGTGTCCAGCAGCATTGTGGTGTTGCCAAATCTGTGCAAATGTTCTTAGGAAAAGCTCGGAGGGGATCGTAGGGTGTTACCTGACGATAGTACCAGCCATTTCCAACACCTTGAAGGGTCCAGCCTACGGAAGCGATGATACAGAAGATACCTGCGACCCAATGACCACTATTGAATATACGGATCGTCTGAATTATACCCGCGGACCCGGTGCTGAAACGGATCTCGTTGGTTACTTGGCCAGGATTTGTACTGTATCGCAAATTTACCTTGGGATACCGAGGATCCTGAAAAATAGAAAATCAGGGCGTGGGTTGAAGGGAACGGGAGATATCGCACATATAAACAGAGAAGAGCAGGTGCCATCCACAGAAAAAGAAATAGATGTCTGGGAGAACACTCAGGGCCAGTGATTGTTACAACACGGATTGAGCGTACAATAATACAATGCTTGCTCCTTTATGGGAGTACGGTAAGCCGTCAGGAAGACAAGGTCAAACATGGAGCAGACACACTTTCATATAACCATTGTAGATGGGTCTAAGCGCGGAGTTATTGAGGGGCTGTTGACGTTAACGACGAAAATGGCTTACCTGTACCACAGCAAGAAGGAGAGTGGTGTGATGAGGATGAAGTACCTTTGAGGGGAGTGAGAACGATAGCGAGCGAATGGGATGGAGCATGAGGAGCATACCCGATGCTGGAACCTAGATCACTGCCACTGTCCTTGGCACCAATGGCAAAGTTTACGATGCAAGCGACCATGTTGAAGAGTAATGTGGCGCCTAGGATCAACCACAGCTGGAGGAGACGGGTGATCAGAGGACGAGATGCTTCCGGAATCTCGTCCGCAATTGAATGGTAGATGAGCGGGTAAACTTTCAGAAGCGTTAGACGTAGGCCTATGCAGGATCTGGTGGAGGGACTTGCATGGAGGAAAGTTGTTTCTTCCGTGTTTTCTTATGTGATCGGCTTTTTGGGCGAGTTCGGCCTCTCTCCTCTCAAGATCGCGCTCACGCTGCGTGAGCTCCTCCATCCGGGCGGCGTGGGTTGGGTCTGGGGTTGGGTCATCGAAGGGATTTGCGTCCAGAGAGTGGGTCGAGGAGAACGGATTCTCTGTAAAGCGAGCTGAAAGAAAAGAGTTGGAAATGGAATTATCTTTGTTTTCGAGCAAACGTACACATCTTCGGTCGGTGAGTCGTTGTCTGAGGTCAAGCCGGGAAAAGGATCAAAAACTGTCGCCGGCAACGGTGATGGCAGTGTCCGGCAGAACAAGGGGTGCCGGGCTGCGCAGACAGGGTATTTAAGGTGGAAGAGAGGGAAAAAAAACAAAACGTCCTTTGCCCACATCTTCGTGTTCTGTTTATTCCTCTCCTTCTTCCTCTCCTCTGAACGCTCCATTCCTTTAAGCGTTTCGTTCCCTCCAACCCTCCATTCATTTTTCTTTATCTCGCTCTCTCTCGAAATCATCGTCATGTTCAAGTTGGTTTCTTTCGCTCTCGTCGCTCTCGTTGCCGTCTGTGTGGTCAACAGCGCCCCCATTTTCCCCCGTGCGATCCCGCCGGCTGGCTGGATTGCCGAAATTCTCGAGGTAAGCGGGTGCTATTCATAAGCTTACCGATCGTAGTTCCATTCTCAAATGCTCCTCAGCCATATGACGATTACCACACCCGTTACCTTGCCATCGGTTGCAAGGACAAACACAGCACTCAGTTCTTCGATGACTGTTGCCACCCCATGAAGAAGGGTGAGACCCTTGAGGAGAACCGCAAGGCTTACTGTCGCCCTGGAGCTGGTCCCGCTCCTTCCTCCACCCCGCCGGCAATGTCTCAACCCTCTCTCAACACCCTGGTTGTCGAGCCTTCCCCTACCTCTCCTCCAGTTCCCGAGTCCACTTCTGTTCCTGACCACGGTGACGATGACGATGGGGATGAGGACTGTGAAGAAGATCCCGTGTCTTCTCCTGCTGATGTCCCTTCTTCTACTCCCGATCCTGCCCCCACCCCTTCCAAGGACCCCGAACCAACTTCTACTCCCAGCCCCAGTCCCACAGAGCCATCTCCCACCGAGGACCCCAAACCTTCCCCGACTCCGGCTCAAAACTCTCCCTCATCCGAGACTCACACCGGCGGGCAGTAAGCGTATCGCTTCTCTGCTCTGATTTTCATTTTCTCACCCCATTTCCAGTGTCACTTGGTTCACGCAGGACGGTAACCCCGGCGCCTGTGGCGACACACACTCTGACAACGATTACATTGCCGCCCTCGACTTCCGTGTCTACGGAGACCTTGGCGCCAGATCCAAGTACTGCGGCCAGAAGATCAAGGTTTCCTCGGGGGACAAGTCCGTCATCGTTGTCGTTGCGGATGCCTGCCCAAGCTGCGACAACCCTTCCTCGGTTGACCTCTCTACCGCTGCCTTCCAGCAGCTTGCTTCTCTTGATGTTGGACTACTCACTGACGGTAAGGCTCCCGCCTATCGCCTGCTTTACACCTACTGAAGATTATCCTCTATTATCTAGTCACCTGGGAATTACTCTAAGTAGCCCTCATCCTGCCCTACTCTTTCCTTTCCCCCTTTTTTCTCTTATCTTAGAGCATGCCAGCCCTGCTCCTCCGATCTTCAGCCCTCGTTTTTGACGGCAAAGCAGGTCTCTGATGCTTGAGATGAATGCTTAACGCTTACGACCCTGGCGGTGACCTCTCAAACATCGGTGGTCCGTCTAATGACCCTCTCTTCTGTTATTCCCCATCTGTCAACGCAGCTCTTGCTCGTTCACTGCATTTTGCTCTTCGTCTTACACGCTGTTGAGTTCTCGGTTAGCTCTCACTGTAGTAGACTACTAGATAGTCCCTACATCGGTCGTGTAATCAAGTCAAGTTTACATCATCCTGCCCGTGCCCTTCGCGCGATCGCACCCCTATTTCCGGCCGGCGCCGTGGTATCTCCCGCCTAGGCTTGTTGGATTCCATCCCTCCTCTGAGCTTGATATCGGAAAAATAAACAAGATTTTGGTAGATTTTCAACTCTCATAAGCACATTTTGATGGATCCCCGTATATTTTGATGTACTTTTAACCGGTACGATCCCTTATGACCACCTCATGAGGTTTGACCGGTTCTTCTGGTGGAACTGGAAGCTGGATTTCCCCACCGAGGCGTGGGCGTGACAATAGATCACGTGCATGTGACGAACCCCTTAATGATCGCGTCGCGACCGTCCCTCTCGCTAACTCCTTGTGCATCCTCTTTTTGCCTCTTTGAATCCATCTCTCAATAACCATGCCAACTGCATAGTAAGTGCGCTTTGCCCCCAGTTGTTTCCACTTCACGTATCAAGCCGAACGCTGACGTAAATACCTCATCTTGATGCTGTCCCGTAATCTTAGTGAGCTTGAGAGGCAGGCTAACATCGCCCGGAACAAGGCGCTTCTCGAGGAGTTAGAACTGGCGGACGCCGTGAACAATGTCGGATTTTCGAAGAAACCACCACCACCCCCTCCCAGGGCCAAAGCCAAGACCAAGTCCGTACGACCTGCAAAGCGGGAGAAACGTGATATCGTTGAGGACCCCGGTCCACGAAGGCAGAGCGCACGGTTGAAGAGGTCCGCCGATGACCCCAATGAAAATCCAGAGAAGAAGAGAGCAAGATTGGTGCGCGCTCTGCTTAACTCCGCTGCACTTATTCCGCGTTTGACTGTGGGGATAACTCCTGTAGCAAGGAGAGGAGGAACAGAGACGAAAGGCTGAAGACGAACGTCTCCAAGCCGAAGAGCGTGAGAGGGAGGCAAGGAAACCTCGTCACCAGGACCTTGAGCTCGAGACTCTCCTCGGCATCGAGAACATCGAAGACAAGGACGAACAGAAGGATCTCTGGCGGTTGAAAGACACTATGGTCAACGTGTGGCCAAGACCTCGGCCGTCAGGAACATACGATTCCTTCACTTACGAAGATACGGGGGAAGAGGAACGCGAGGTTGCGGAGCTCAGGGAGAAGCTGACAAAGCTAAAGATCGTCGCGAGGGCCAAGGTCACGATGAACAGGGTTTACTGTGCACAGTACCACCCGGAGAAATCCAAGGATTTAATATTCTTCGGAGGTAATGTTCCCCGTTCTGACTGCCTTCTCTTCACAAACTCCGCCGTTCCATCGCACAGATAAACGTGGTCAGTTAGGTATCTGGGACCCTAGGACTCCTGCGGATGAGGTTGAAGACGACGGGGGAGCCGACCTAGAGGTACAAGAAAGTGGAAAGTATTGGAGATTGCAGGTACACTGGCCTGCCACCTCTCGGTCGTCGATATCATGCATCCGCTTTGACCCCACAAACTCCCATAGCGCAAGTCATGCAAGTTAGACTCTTGGCCGTTTCTGGCTTACCAAACTCTCAAACTACAGATATACACGAGCTCTTACGATTGCACGATTCGGTGCCTCTCAATGGGCTCCGGAATCTCCAAAGAGATCTTTTCCTCAGGAGACGTCCTCATCAATTCAATCGACTTTGACCCTGCAGGGCATGTCATCTGGATTTCCGATGCCGCAGGAGGGATCACACACTTTGATATACGGATGGACCAATCCAAGGCTATTTGGTACGGCCTGTCAGGGGAGAAGGTGGGAAGCGTCAGCGTAAATCCAACGAGGCCCCACCTCCTATTGACCGCCTCCAATTCACGGGCTCTAAGGTCCATTGATTCCGTTATCAAATTACCCGGGGTTTATTAACCTGGTGTTCGCAGGGTATGGGACACACGGAAGCTAAGCGGACTTTCCGGAGGTTCGAAGCCTTCCTCATCCGGCATCCTCGAGTACGACAACGCGACAGTGGAAGATTTCTGCGAGAGTACGGATGGATCTACGCTGTTGAGGGCCGAGTGGACGCATAAGAAGTCCGTTTCTTCTGCCTATTGGGACCCTCGGGGGAGGTCTATCGTCAGCACCAGTTACGATGATACCATTAGATGTGAGTCTCCTCCTTATGTTTTCCAAGCCATTGTGTTCATTGATATCACAGTGTGGGATATGAATTCCTCACTGTTGGATAGCAATAGCAAGTTTGCATCATCGCGGCCATTCAAGCAGATCTCACATGATTGTCAAACTGTGAGGACAGTCGCATCTATCCCACTCGCTTGACGGTCCTAACATACAGACAACAGGGAAAATGGTTGACGATTCTCAAAGCACAGTGGACACAGAACCCGGATGTATACCCACACTTCACGATAGGCAACATGAACCATTCCTTGAATATATTCTCTGCGAAGGGAGACTTGCTCGCGAAACTCTCGGATAGCTCAAAGTAGATCTCATCTACCATCCTGACGTTAACCCGTCGACTCACCGAATCTGACAGGATAACCGCCGTCCAAGCCGTCACTTGCTCTCACCCCAGCAATGTGGAACGCGTCGCCAGCGGGAATGCCTCTGGGAGATGCGTACTTTGGGCTCCCCCTGAAGACTTCGAACCACAAGACAAGGATGCGCCAGAGGACGAAAATACTTCATGAACGTGTGGAAACGCACGAGCGTTTGTCCGTTCGGGGTGTACAAATATTTATAACTTTATATACCTATTAGTTTAGAGTATTATGCAGAGGTGTTAGATCTTAATAATCTACGCGTACATGTCGTCCCAGTCATCTTCATCCACAGGCGTGGGGGGTTTCCCTGGAGGGTTGGCATCCCCATTTGATTTCGCCCGAGCTTGCAGTTCATCCACGAGGTCCCACACGTCCTGATCGTCTTCTTGATTGAAGGACGGTGCTGGTGGTCGTGCTAAACGTTTCTGCGGGTCGATGGTAGAGGGGTTGGTCTGGTTGTTGGAGGTAGATGTAGGACCGTCGGTGAAAGGGATATCGTCCCACATCTCCACCTCAAAGTCGAACTCATCCCCACCCCCTTGCGTCCCGATGGATTTTGCCCCTGAGACGCCGCCCATCTCAAAATCACCGTCCGGACCTGACGTCTGCTCTGAAGCGGAGGACGGGGGGCGTGTGGGGGGTTCAGAAGGTTGTCCGGAACCAGAAGGATCCGTTTGACCCTCTTCGTCAGAGTTGATCCCATCGATGTCGATTGACTCCTCCGGAGGCGCCTGGTGTCGTGATATCCCTCTGGCTTCATCGTGCCATGCGCTTAGTGCGACCTGCATGTCAGGAGCCGTGAGATTGAGGAACGCAGATCGACAGCAAATGCAGAGCCATACGTGCATCCTCCGACTATGTGTTAATTTCTCGACCCGCTCAATAGTATCGTTGAAAGTATGTCGCGGATACATCTGGTGAGCCCAATATTGGTACATCCTAATGAGACGATTGAGATCCGAAACCTGAAATTACTGATGAGCCACAAAGGTGATTTCGACATAATAAGCTAAACCAACTCACCTCGTGTCCCTTTCCCTTTGGCTGCCACCGCTTTGCATCTTTTATGAGAGCTCGGATGCCCTTCTCACTTAAAAGTAGCTCCTCATCCAGTTTTGGTATCGTACGCTTGGCACTTCCGGTGTCTCCACCTTCACCCTTCTTGTCCGACTTGGACTTGGCGGTCGAAGCCTCTTTTGAAGGGTCCCCCTCAGTCCCCTGGCTCCCTTCATTCGAGGGTCCATCATCAGGCACCTTGCCACCCGACTGAGCATCCTTTCGAAGCTGTTCGTACGTGACGTTTGATAGCTGCCCGTTTTCATCATCGTCGTCGACCTCAAAGAGGGCTCCAATGTCATCTGGAACTTTCGACGGTGTCGGTACAGCAGCACCCATCCTTCCTTCGTTGTCAGAATCCGACTGGAGAAAGAGAGGACCCTCGGAAGTCACAGGATTCGCCGTAAGGTGAGGAATGGGTTCGGATTCGACAGGTTCGTCCCATAGGTCGTCGATTGTCGCCATTTGTTGATGGGAGGGGATATCTTGTGTCGGCTCGGGATCAAACGCGACCGTGGTGGTGGTTGGCAGGACGCGACCTAAACTTCGCGTTTCTACAGTCACGTGCACCTCATAAACCGATGTCTGGCTCATCCAATCGTTTCGCCCATCTGGCAGATCAAGAGCCCGTCGTCGAGGATGGCATCGAATACTGGGAATCACAACCAGCTAGCTTGGATGGCGTTTTAGGTGCGTATTTTCTCTCAGATTTTCACCGGGAGTCTTTGATTTCTGAGGGGCTCAAGGCGGATTTGGGACCGGCGTAGGTCAAATTTCTCAAATTTACAGGATCACTGCTACGGGAGTTCACGCGCACATGTGAAGTCTCTCCCACGAATTGACGCTTTAGGATCTCGTCAACTCCTCCTCGAGCTGTTCCCAGAGCTATGCACGGTCCCATCACCGCTTAAACTAGCTACCGTCCGAGAGAGACCTGCCAGATTCCGCGCTTTAGACGTCGGTGCAGGTATCGGTCGTGTCACTCGGGATGTCCTTCTCCACCTCGTCCAGGATGTTGTGCTCGTAGAGCCCGTTGACAAGTACATACAAGAAGCATGGTCTCGCGCGCAGTTCCAAGAGAACCCCGTACTGGACCAAGACTCGATCGACGCGGAGGATGAGACCTTAGAGGAGATCGACTTCCGTGTCCCCTGGAAGGGTGTACAAGAAAAGAAGACGAGTGTCACTCTCATCCAATCGACGCATCAATCGCTGGACCCCTTGAGCCCGCTCTCGTCGACGAAGTTCATTGGAAGGGTTGGATACAAACCCAGCCCTAACGAGCTCGAGGACATCAACTCAAAGTTTGACGTGATTTGGTGTCAATGGAGCTTAGGACACCTCTCCAATCCCGACCTCGTCATTTTCCTTGGACGGGCTAAACAAGCATTACGAGACCCGGAAAGTGTCATTATCGTCAAGGAAAACGTGTGTGGGGAGATCGAAGGATCCACAAACGGCGGCGTAGTCTTTGATGATCAAGATTCGAGTCTCACACGGTGTGTGGGTGGTACAAATCTCCTCACAGGGTCTGCATTGAGACACTTGAAAGCTCCAATCGAATGTTCAAACAACTGTTCAAGGAGGCGAGCCTGTCCTTGTACCTCGAGAGGGCACAAGAAGGCTTTCCTGAAGGGCTATTCGAGGTGAAAATGTGAGCATGAATATCTGATTACCCATAAGTTCCACTAAAATGAAATGCCTAGGTGGGTTCTAAAATCCACGTAGCATCCTCCGGACTAGCGGCAATAAATATTGTTCAAAACATCGTAGGGGACGCAATCCGTTACCGGGTCTTGAATTGATCACATGAATGCGCTCGGACCCACAGGGTTCTCGTCCTCGTGATGTTTACTCGCGAGAGTCGTAAAGTAATCTCGCTCCGCTTCTTCCGCCAAACGAGCCGAGCTCCAAAAATTCAAGTGGTCATAGGCTTCCTCGAAGTACTTGCCCCTTGCGGCAAGAACCCCAGGGTCCGGAGGTACGACGATGCGGTACAACCAGGATGGAAGAAGAACCACGAATGCGAGGCAAATGTATCCGGTGAAAAAGGCTTGAAGAATCCAGAACGCATGAGATTGAAATATGTTGCCGAGAGCGCCGAGAGCTAGAGTAAAGCCAGCTGTGATGCGGGGTTAGCGCTCTTACGCAAGTGTGGAAAAACCCTTTATACTTACTGCAAGGGAAAGTCAGTGGCCACGCGCCAGCAGGGTTGTACATGATGTGCTTTGTGGAAGTGAAACTAAGTTTGGTCAGCTATCCGCCAAGCCTCGATGTCGTAGAACCACTCACCCAAGGGATTATGGCGAACATCCAACAATACAAGGATACTCCTACAAGGCACAAAGCCATCGGAATGCTCGAATAATATATGATATCCGCCGCCTCTTGGGATAGAGGTGTGTGTATAGGTAATCTGTAGCTCATTGTCAGTCTGGTATTTCTCCGATCCCGAGGTTTTTGTTCACATTTGCCTTCCGTGAGAACCAAGTTGCAGTATGGCCAAGGCGGTAAAGCCTATCAGAAGATTGAGCCTTACGACATTGTGGTGTGTGGTCGGAGTTACCTGGCGGACCAACAGAAACGAAAGTGGAATTCGCAGCGGCACCTCTACGTACTCAAGTGAGTGTGATTGGAAACGCATAGCAAACGTGACCGACGAACCGAGGGAAACCATATCGGATAGCACGGTAAAAATGCACGGTTATGAACTGCACGAGTGTGGGCAGAGAGCTGCAACGGCAAGGAGGATCGAGACTCACGATAAAAGTAATGGCCATCCCAAGCCCTTGGAACACGTATCCCAAGGCCCAGATTGCAAACGCGCTCGAGTCCATGGGCTCGATGATTGCAAGTGTATTGAAAGCTATGGTTCCCACAAGCATCTGAAGGAGACTCAGCTCTGTGATGCGTGCGGTTCTTCCAGAATTCTGCGTACCAAAGGGAAGACCAGGAAAGCTCCCGTCATAGCAAAGGAGCGAAGGTGGAATGATTTTCCCCAGCCAAACCACACAAACGTCATAGAAGTGCAAACGATAACGGTGAGCGCCATATACGACCTAAAGGGTGTTCAGTATGCCAGCGTTCTCTGACTGGGTTTCCAGTGAGTTACCAGAACAGTCCTTGGAAGGAGTTCATTCGCGATGCACCTAGCTCATGGGCGTACAGAATCACGCCGATACATATCGTGCCGTAGTCAAGGACGATAAGGGGTGCGAAAAGAGGCGTCGATGGGTCAATTAAATGGTTCTGAAGCACGTCCTTCCTTAGGTGCGCTGATCAATCGATGAGATCTCGAGTATACGGTGCTTAAACACTCAGAGGGGACGCACACAAAGTGTTGATGGTCAATAATATCAGATTGACGGAGAATACGGCGACGTTTGTGAAAAAAAGGACGAGTCTGTAATACAGGATTACAGAATAAAGGCGCTATCAGGAGGAGATTTAGCGCGGTAGACGTACTCGATGATCGTAATCCAACGAGGATGCCAGTGTAAGCCGTGCAAGGACGCATATGCAGCGCCGGTCCCGATACCAGCTGCAAAGTTCTGCCACTTCCCGGCGTGTACGGCCTTTCTATAGATGTTGTGGGCCTTGCGGCGTATGATCCCTACTTCTTCGTGGGGAAGGTGGACAGGAGGAAGATTATGGAGGAAGTGTATCCCATCGAAGGGATACATCTTCTCCACGTCCGTCAGTTTCATGGCTGTAGAGGTGGGAGAGGGAGGGGGTTAACAAGTCGCGAGGCAGGTGGCCTGGCGAGTGACGTGACGGGCAGGTCTGAGGTTGTAGCAGCGGTGATGCCGGGCCGGAATAACCCGTCCGAGTCGTTATACCGTTGATCCCACGAGTGCCATTCGGAATGAGCGCGTTGCAGAAAGTCGTGGTTATTGGAGGCAATGGCTTCGTCGGTACATTCTCACAGTTTCTGCAGCGGCAGACTCTCACACACTCCTCCAGGCTCCGCTGTCTGCAAGGCTATCCTCGCTAAGGGGATAAAGGTCACGAGTGTTAGGTGAGGGTTCCCGAAGTTGAACAGGATGGGTCCCCTCTCACTCTCAAATTTTCAGCTCAAGTGGAAAACCTTTCACCACGCCAAAAGGGTACTCGCCAGCTTGGACCTCCAACGTGTGACTAATCTTCTATGTATCTCTTTCTGACGGCCTGTTGACCAGAATCGTACCACCCTCAGGTTGACTGGCAGAAGGGAGACGCACTGGATCCCGACTCTTACGCGCATCACTTGCCTGATGCGACAGCTGTCGTCCATACACTCGGTACCCTGATTGAAGGGGCGAAGTACAAGGAAGCCCTAAAGGAAGGGAACCTGGCTAGCTTGATTTCGTCCCTCGCGAGTGCGTTAGGGTCTTCGAACCCACTGGATGCGGCGGACACGAAAACGTCATATGCTACACTCAATCGGGACTCTGTGTTACGAGCATGCGAGACGTACATTTCGACTAAACCGTCTATATCATTGAACAAGCCTCGAGCTTTCGTGCACGTCTCAGCAGAAGATATTTTTCGGCCTTGGATACCCACAAACTACATCGAGATGAAGCGGGAAGCAGAACTTGGGATCAACGAGATGGTATCTGGTCATCCGGACCTGAGAGCTGTGCACATCAGACCCAGTCAGTATGAAGCTGCATCGGGCGCTCCGTGACCCCCTGACGTCTTCTGGAACAGGTCTGATTTATCATCCACACTACCGGCCCCTGACGTCCCCGCTCGCCGCTGCCTTGGACATTTCGTCGGTGCTTCACTCCAAAATACCGGAGGGGATTCCTACACCGTCAGGGCTCCTCCGAGCCATTGCCTCTATGAGTCGATCACCATCGTCTCCGCTTCCTCCGGCTTTTGACGCGATAGCAAATGCGTTGACCATCCCGCCGATTCATGTTGACCATGTTGGTAAAACGATTGCAACTGCAGCTGATGTTGAGAGAGATGATATCAGAGGTGTTTATGGGGTACGAGAGATGAGAGAATTGATGGGCTGGCGCAGCGATTCACCGGTGTACTCACACTGAACCTCCGAGAAGGAATAGACTATCCCGTGTACTTAGTCAGATGGTTTCTCGGTAAAACATCTCGGAGGCAATCGTTGCGGCTTGTCGAATTTTGTTCCCCAATCCCCATCGCGTTTACCCCGTACATAATATATATATCAGTTCAAGTGGACTGACTCTGAGATCTTTTCTTTCCCCGACCGTCTCCCCTCCCTCTCTCTCCCCTCGCTTATGCTGATATCTCCTTTACAATGGTCATCCAAGCACTGCGGTTCCGCGGTATCTAGAGTCGGCAGGTCGACCGTTTCCTCGCGTAGCTTATTCCTCAATGCCACGAGGGCAAAGGATGAGTCCGGAAAGGCCGGGAGGGACGGAAAGGTGTTAAGGATGGTCATGTTTGGGAAGCCCGGGGCTGGCAAAGGTACCCTTTCCTCTAGGCTTGTTAAAAAGTGCGATATTATGTCCCTGTCGACGGGAGATATTCTCCGGCAGAACATTCTCGAGAGGTAGGAAACCCTTCACAGAGGTGCCGTCGGTCGACTTACCTGTACCCTCACAGGACCGAGGTTGGGGTCATGGCCGAGGAACTCGTGAAGCGGGGAGAGCTAGTCTCTGACGACATAATGCTCAAGATCCTCACGAATAAGTTAGACACTCTACATAATCAGGTCAGTCTTGTCCAACCTCACCAACCCGCAAGCAAGCTCAGCGAAGTACCGCAGCCGTGGATCCTCGATGGTTTCCCGAGGACACTTGGACAGGGGAAGATGCTGAATGAGCACCTGGAGTACGCAGCCCATCACTTCGCTCGTTCTCTCGCTGATGACTCTCATGTAGGACCAAGTCAATCCCACTGACTTTAATTGTTAATCTGGACGTGCCGGATGAAGTTATCCTTGCTCGTATTTCCGATAGATATGTGCACCTTCCATCAGGAAGGGTGTATAACATGTCATACAATAAACCCAGGGTCCCTGGGTTCGATGATATCACCGGTGAGCCTTTAGCAAAGCGCCCCGACGACAACCCCGTAAGTCGCGTAACACTGCCACACACCCCGCAATCATTCACCAATCGTATTGTCACAGGAAACGTTCGCTCTCAGACTAAACAAGTTCTACGAGGCCACCTCTCCTCTTCTCGAATACTATGCGTCCCAACCTTCGACGGGCACGAAGCTCATAACTCTCAAAGGATCGACTTCGGACGAGATTTGGCCCCAGTTAGATTACGTCGTCCGTCAGGCGTTCCCCGGCCTTCCTGAGAGAACCGAACCTAAAAAGAGGCACAGTCTGGCCGACGCCATTATCAGTGGCGAAGAAAGACAGAAGCGAACCGACCCCACGTTCCCTGTATTGTAGATAGACCTGACCGTATCTTGAAATACCGCACGGTGTTTACTGTGCTGAACAAATCACTTTTAGTGTACGGCATCGTTGTACTTAGATTGCGCAAAGAGATTATCGAGTGACCCTTATCATATCGTAGGGGCCTCGCGCCGGCGAATTGTCAAGCTGCCGTCCCTTCGTTTCCGGGATTCCTCTTACCCGTGTCCGCTATCTGTCGCTCCCCTACGGCTACTTGATCTCGGCTGGTACAAAGCTGATGCGAATAACTAAAGCCAAATTCACAACGCGCATGGCTGAAGGTAAGAATACGAAATCTTCTCACATCCAAGAGTTTGCGCCTCCCTAGACCAATGCAACACCCAACGCGAACACCTTACGGAATGCCTTCTCTCTGATGCGTATATAAAACCCCGCTATCTCTTCGGAAACACTCCATCATGTCTGTTCCACCGACCACCGAACAGCCCGCGCCCTTGAGGATCCCCAGGCTCCAGTTCCTCTCTCAAAAAGCTGCTGCCGTCGGGAAAAAGGTCACCACACGGCATGGTTGGGTTGGAGATTACGACTACGCTTGGTTATGCATGCCATCTATCCCGTTTTTCCGTAAGTGTCATGCCTCCCCGCCGTTCTATGGCCTGGAATCCGAACTCCCACTCCTGGTCGCGATTACTTGTGGTTTACAACACGCACTTGCTATGCTTGCCGGTTTGATCACCCCGCCAATCATATTTGCAAGTTCCCTAAGTTTGGACCCAAAGACCTCCGCATATATGATCTCTGCTTCACTCATAGGGTGCGGTAAGGACATGTTCCTCCGCGTTACGCTCCCATTCTAACGTGTTATGATCAGGAATACTCAGCCTTGTGCAAATGTCGAGGCTGAGGCTCTGGCGGAATTACTATTTGGGGACTGGAATGCTAACTGTCGTGGGCACAAGTTTCGCCACCCTTAGTACCGCCAGCGGAGTAAGTGTCATTCCACGTTTGACTGAATTACATGTACTGACGTCTCCAAAGATCTTCAACATTCTGTACTCCAACGGTACATGCCCTTCAACGAAAGGGCAAGATGGTACGATTACACGGCTGCCCTGTCCCGATGCCTATGGATATGTTCTTGGTATTATGATTCTTGCCTTCCTTGCAGAATAGCTTCTGACAATCTAACAGGGACCTCGCTCATCTGTGCTTTCCTCGAAATTTTTATGTCTTTAGTGCCCCCCAGGCTCCTCCAACGGATATTCCCACCAATGGTCACCGGAACCGTCATCCTGGTGATCGGTGCTTCTCTCGTTGGCGAGTCAGGTATTCCAAACTGGGGAGGAGGATCCAACGCTTGCCGCAGTCGCCCAGAATCCGGATTCTTCCAACTTTGTCCTAACATCGCTGCCCCAAGACCTAAACTGTGAGTCTGTGTCCAAATCCAACCCAATCAGCCGCTCACAATCCTGCAGGTGGGGATCTCCCGAGTTCATCGGTCTCGGATTCGTCTCCTTTGTTTCGATCATCTTGACGGAAATTTTCGGATCTCCATTCCTGAAGAATATCAGCATCATTGTGGGTTTGGTCGTAGGATGTATTGTTGCAGGTGCTACCGGTTATATCGATGGCAGTAGCATCAAGACCGCTCCAGCCATTACTTTCCTCTGGTAAGGTTGCCGACGAGATGTTCTGAACTCTGGGATAAAGAAGGTCGTACACAGGGTTCATACTTTCAGGATCCGAGTATATGCTCCGGCGATCCTCCCGATGTTGGCCGTTTACGGTAGGGTTTTCACACTCAGGTTTATCCCCTCTGCCCTTAACGCGGAATAATAGTATCCCTGGCCATGGAAGCGATCGGCGATATCACTGCATCGGCAGAAGTCTCTCAGCTTCCCGTCCAAGGCGAAGAATTCGACACCAGAATCCAAGGCGGTATTCTCGTGAGTGCCCCTGATCCGACTCGCTGATACTTTCATTGACATTACGATGTAGGCCGATGGTCTGGGCGGCTTCTTCTCGGCACTTTTCACGGTTACCCCATTATCCGTGTTCGCCCAGGTGAGCTCTTGCGTAAGGTTTTGTCCGAGGACCATCTGAACAAGAGGGCAGAACAACGGCGTCATCGCCATCACCAGATGCGCTAGCCGCGCTGCTGGCAGGTGGTGTTGTTTCTTTCTCATCCTCTTTGGAGTTCTAGGAAAGATCTCCGGCGTCTTCCTCGCGAGTACGTTCGATTTTTCTCTCACCTGCGCCTCAAGGCTCATTGAGGTCATCAAGTTCCAAACTCTGTCCTCGGTGGGGTCACGACGTTCTTATTTGCGAGCGTGGCAACCTCGGGCGCCAGGGTGTTGGCGTACGCCAAATATACCCGCCGGGATCGATTCATCATCGCTGCTGCGCTGTGTTTTGGATTTGGAAATTTGCTCGTGCCCGAAATCTTCACCCACTTGTTCGACAGCGTTCACAATTCATCATCGGGACTGAGGGGTCTTTTGGATGCCATTGAAATCATTTTAACGACTCCATGTAAGTGCAAGCCCTTCCATCCGCCCAGTTGTCTCACCAACAATCGACTGACTGGTGCGATAGTCCTGCTCGCGGGTCTGGTTGCAATGGTGCTTAATCTGATTTTACCTCAAGAAGAGAAACTCTCCGAAGAACACTACGATGCCGAACACAGTCTAGACAACGCCGAAACGGGGTCAATACACAAGGAGGAGAGGTCGGGTGCTTGATGTATTACGTCCACATACCCATGATAATCGCTATCCTGACTGTGTTCCTTATGTTACGTTAATCCACGCGGTCAAAGGGTATATTGAATACACACACGAGGATTTGTGCCAACCAAAAATGGACGCCTGGCGGGATCATCTCCTTCGCCGTGCCGGTATATCATCGAACAGTCGACAACGACGATAATGGTCAGCAACAGCTGTCTGAATCTCCCCTCGAAGAGCGGATTTAACGATGAGTTTTCCGCATAGATAACAGAAGTGGCTGGGGATAATGGATGAGAAATGCAACACCAAGACGGGATGAGGTTGCTCACGTGTTACATGCAGGCGCCATACACTGAGAGGTCTAACGTCAGCATCGCTGAAGGGAAACCCGCCATTCATTCTCTTACCGCCATGTGGTGACATCCAAAGTCTTTCTGGATCGGTGTGTCACAACCTACGGACGTGATCAGCCAGCAGATCGAGCGGCAGAGCGAAGCGGCTCACCCGGACAATGCTTCCAGCCTTTCTCTCTCATCAAGTGGCGGAGTTCAGATGAACCATCACAAGAATGCCGTGGACCGCCGATTTCGATCGGCATTTGGCATGATTTGCACCATGCGTATCTGCACCCTGGGAGAGGGCAGACTAGGGTACGGGATTCTTGATACTCCGACCTGTCGACAAACACAGATCTCTTGCATCTAACGGGGAGAATGGTCAGAGTGCATGGCGAATTCCAGGAGACAGTAGTGTACTACTTTCTGCAGTGGAGAAGAATTGAGAAGCAAGTCATCTGCAGGTCCTCGAAAATCTGGAAATAGTGTTGGGATATGCCAACATCGGCAATGAGGGAGCTACTTATAGCTTCAAGTGGATAGGCTTTCAACTCAGCGTCGGCAACAGAGGGGAGACGACTTACTCCCAGGCTCTTTTCCAGTGTTGTCCGCCATGCAAGTCGGACACATGATCGGGAACCTGTGTTCTTCCAACTTTGAGACCGCGTACGTCTTGAGACACTCCCTGCAGAACCCATGGTCGCAACCTGGTACACGAGCGATAAAATCTTCAGGGAACTCGTCTGTGCATACCGCGCACGTAAACGTTGATGGCTGAACGCTTGCGAGCGCCTCTCGCTCGGTTCGTAAACGGGAATCCTCATTGTCAAACTCCTGTTGTAGTTCCGTCAAAACCAAGAGATCACCATCGAGTACGACAGAAGGACTTGGAGCTCGCGATGGGGGCGTAGGAGAAGTTCTCGGTGTAGTATATGATTCCGCTGACCGTTCAGTTTTGCGCGATGGTAGTGGAGGCCATTCGGCGTCCGGCTGTGGTTCACCACTATAGTAGATGAGTGGGGCTGGAGGGCCTAAAACCTGTCCGTAAACACGTGTAGAAGCTGTTCGGATGGCATGGAACGTACCTGGACGATAGTCTGCAGGGCTTGAAGAACAGTTGTCTCTCTCTCTCTTCCGGTGTTTTTTCCTTGTGGGTGCAGTCGTCCATCTCGATTCAGAGGTTTTTTTTGACGATTTAGGGGAACTTGGCGAATTGTGCGGGTACCAGCGCTCCTGTTCCACCTTGAGCTCGGCGGCCTGTAAGTCCTTCTGCAATGCAGCATTTCGGAGCTTGAGTTCGGCAACCTCGGCTTGCAATGCAAGGATAGTAAGACTAGACTCGATCATAGCTCTCTCGGCTTCGGTAGCATTGGAATCGAATCGCGTTGTTCTCGCGGCGAACAAGAGGGCCGAGAAGTTGGCCAGGAGTTGTGTCTGCCATTGCAGACTGTGGTCGGATAGAATGCTCTCGTCAATGGCCAGGAGGTTGTCGAGATACTGAGCTGTCACATCTATGGAAGTGCTGAAGATGAATCCTGCGCCATCTGGATGATCTGGACGTGAATGCGAGTCGAAGACCATGAACACGTCTGCACTGTCGGGAATCGATATCTTGACACAGGTGACTATTTCCGGGGGACGTGTGATGACGATCGCGGCGGATTTCTTTCCACTTGTCACGAGACGCCTATGTACGTTCGAGGTCAATAAGGGCATGTCTGCACGGCAAACAAAGTATCGCTCACGAGAGAACGGATCTGAACTTCTCGAAGCTCGGGAGGCCAAATTCGGAAGACTCAAGCTTCAGTGACCTCGAGAAGAGTGGGACTTTGTAAATATCCTCGACCTCAAGGTGAGAGGAGCTTGACCACTGAGCGCAGATCGATGTAATTCCCTGGAAGAGGATAGGTCAACGGAGGGAAAATCACAAACACGATCTGGAATCTCACCTGGGCCGTCTTAGCTTTCGTGGCAAATTTGAGGAGATCTCTCCCTTTCGGGCCATCCTGCTCGGCCGCAAGAATTATACGCGTGCAGTTCAACGCTGCCAGCCCGCAAGCTGAGACACCACCGACTTGATACTGACTGGTACCGTGGGAGATTACAGTCCGTTCACCTGAGAGGATCTTAAGGATGATCGCATCTGTGCTAGAGCTGACGTCCTCCTTTGTCTCATTGATGTCGGGAGTGGCCTGGGGTCCTGTACCGTTGCCCATTGGTCTTAGATGACACCAATTTGCCCTTCGATGATGTTATGAGTGAGGCTGCGAGGATAGCAACTTCGACCCGAAATGCACTTTCTGGTTTTGAGGATCCTTACCCCAACCGCCGCCGAATAATCCGATCGGCAAAGTGTGGCTGGGCCGGGCGTGTGACCGGCACCGTAGCGGGAGTGGCGGGAGTAGTAATGCTACTCCCGATTGTTGGCAGATCGCGGCCGGCTTGCCGGGTGGCACCACAAGTTCTTCGCCGTAGCCGCGGCAACACGGATAGCCTTCCACTCAAGTCTAGGTCTATTTGGATACAATTCTGAGATTGCGAGGCGAAAAATAAAGAAATCCAGAAATCCCAGCCGTCTCCGATGCGAAGGCGTGGTGGTCTAGTTTGGCTATCACCGGAGGCGAGTGTCCACTGAAGCGTTTTGCGATTGTGACATTTTCCATCGTGCCCCGCGCACTAGAGGTCGAACGTCTAGTCGCATCGCTTGGTGGAATGCAAGGCGTAAAACGATCCCGCCTCACCCTCGGTAAATTCTGTTCGAGCTACGCTCAGGAATCTGGTGGAAGCGACCGCACCTAGGAACCCATTGCTTCCCCCCACGCGCACGTCGAGTCCTACTATACGGCTGCACTTGATTCCGTATGTTTCGGTGATCTCATTCACACGCTGAGGCTAACTTGAAGCAGGTTCGACTGGCGGAAGCATTCTTGGGACTGGCTAATTCTTTGCGAAAGACAAGGGGATCCTTGATACGTTGAAACAGGCGGTAATATCATGTTCTCGAAGTGTTGTTGATAGGAACTTTCGAAAGTTGTAGGATCGTCGTAACGAGAATGTATTATAGCGAGAGTGAGAAGTGCATTTAGTCACAGGAACCACGATGGGCATAAAGAACGTAACACTAAGCAAATTACCAACGCAGGTATAAAGCATCTGCATCTAGGAGATGGGAGATATGCATGGATAGATAACGGGGAGCGTATGAAGGCAAACACTAGCCTTCGAGAGCGGCAACGATTCCGTACGCAGCCGCTGCAGCGGCTCCTCCTACCATCAATGTGCTGAACGCGCCCCATACGTAAGAACGAATCCCTCCTTCGGCGGTAGCGGCACCGGTGACTCGAGCCTTCACTACACCGAATATTAATAACACCGTTCCGGTCAAGGCACACGAGTAAATCAGAGCCTCGAATGCCTGTTTAAGGAAGAAATAAGGGAGTAAGGGGATGAGGCCGCCGACCAGGTAACCGAGGCCAATAGTGAATGCAGACATGTACATTCTTCTGTCTGGGATCTCCTCTGGAGCGCGTAGAAATGCGGTAAGGGAGAGTTGTCAGCGTTTCTATCCGAAGGATTTGACGCACCGAGACCCTCCCCAAATTTTATCAAGAATGGTGTTACACCGACGTCCTTGCTCCACTTCAAACCGCCATCCTCTATGGTCGAAGGCCGGGAGTTAGACCCGTGACCGTCAGACTCCAACTCGAGATCGAGCAAACATTTTGCCACAGAGCTGCAAATCTTTTCGTCTACACCGACCGGGCCGAGGATCTGAGCGACTTCGCGTTCTATCTCTCCGTCGCAGCTACGCTTGACGCGAGCAGCGGTTGACCTCCGTTGGTAGCGGTAGTAATCCCGTTCAGCTTGAGATGCCAAGAAACCACCGATACCCATTGAGATAGCTCCAGCAATGAGTTCCGCGATACCTCCCAAGACAACAAGTTTCGAATCCCCCAGAGACGAAAGACCGGCGGTTAAAGCGAATGGTACGGTGAGTCCATCCGAGAGACCAATGACGCTATACGGAGGTCAGCTAACTTGCACAGGCAAAGTGCCGGGGGGCGACGGGGAGAACGCACACATCTCGGACAATGTCTGGATCGACGAGCTGACGCTCGTCCTCCCCTTTCAGCTCCCTACAACAAACGCCATGCCTTTCGCTGCCATGGGCTGAGCACTTTGCTTGTAAGGGTGCGCTCGGCATGTCAGGACCGGGAGCCTCCTCGATGGACCAGATCGGGGGCTGGTTCTTGTGGAGAGCGTTGAGCCCGATCCTTGATCGTCTGTTTGGAAGAGGAACAGATGGTGCGTCGGTCTGCTGTTGCTGCTGCTCTGGTTGAGATGGCATTGGTGGTGGAGGGAAGGAGAGACGAGGCTGACTGAACTGGGGGCCAAGGCGGAGGATTACATCATCGCTGATCTTTGACATTCGCGACTCGTCGCGACCACCCTGGATGAGAGAAAAACACCCACGTGCGAGAAAGAAAAAAAGGACAGCTCCGGATGTAATTCCAAGCCTGAGGAATGGAGTGTCAAGGACAAACGACCTCAAACGTTACATGCGCAGTAATTCCTAAACAACTCCGGTACATCATAAAAACGACGAAACCTTCACAGCCTTCCGAACAGCAGCAGAATTTCCTTCGTTAAACTTGTAGCTGACTACTGGAGCCTGGCTCGTGGTCTTGTTCAGGCCGATCTTGGAAGCTGGTTTCGACACGGGTTTCACTGCGATCGGTCGACCGAAGAAATCTGTCGGGGGCTAGAGCGGGGTCAAAATCGAATACCAGTTCTAACCAGCCTGTAACTCACTCTGTCTGCAATGTCGATCTTTCCGCCCACTTTCTGCCTCTTGTTCCTGGAGTCGGACACCACGGATGAGAGGCCTTCCTCAGTGGGTTCTTCTCGTAACCTAGGTTGTTTGCGTGAGTATTGGGTCATACCCAGACCAATATCCATTTACCTCTTTCCGAAAAGACTTTTCCGTCCTGGCCTACCCGTTGAAACGCCATCCACTTGCCGCGGGGATACTCTCGCATCAATCTTTGAGGAAAATGTGAGGCGGCTATCACCCAAGAGCAAATGGGGCAGACGCTCACCTCATTCGCGACCAACTGCCTGATAGCATACCGCGAAATGGCGATATCGCTCGACCGCTTCCCATCATAAGTCACGAACACATCTACGGGGCTGAAACGAAGATTCAGATACGTTTTAAGGCCCAGAAACGGTACATACGGATCGAGACGATAAACCACCGACCCATCCTCGGTCTTATCTTGGACAAACCGCAGGTCAAGAGCGACCATCAAGTCAACGAGTCGATTCAATACGGCCTTCTCTTCTGGTTTGATGATCTGGCTGTTAACCTGATCACGTCTTCAGTGTCGAGTGCGTAAAACAGACCAAGGGTTCTGCTTACAGGTCGCAATGGTGGGGAAATAATTCGGTTGATGTATGGAGATAACTCGAGTTGGAGGATTCGTTCGCTCAGGAGGTGCCTGAAGCACCCGGCTTCTCGTGCGCAGGCACTCCTGAGGCACTTCGATAAGGATTTGTAGATTTCTTCGTGTGCCTTCGTTTTGGTATAATTCTGCGAGGACTGATCAGAACTCTTACTTCCTTCACCCTAGTATTCAAATTCCCTACCTCCCAATCTGCTTTTGGTCGCTCCACCTTCTGCGCCCCACGTTCCTGAAACAAAGGATAAAACGGGACGATCATGTAAGGCAGGTAGTTCATAAGTCCGTATTCTCTCTCCGAGCGCATCCCATTGGAAAGTAGGTCGTAGTTCCCTAGCCATTCAATGGCCTTCGAGTACTTCACAAACGTGCTATCATGTTTGTTGAGGTTTGGATAATGTTCGAAGCAACCTAGAGAGCGTTTAAACCGTGGGTTGTTCAAAATCAACGTAAAGCAAGCCCACCAAGTGCGACCTTATCTGGGGCTCCAGTACTCTCAATAGTTCGGGCCAGCCGGCCAACGTATCTCGATTCCTCCTCCTCGGTCATCCCAAGATCTTTCACTCGTTTTCTTTGCAGCGGACAGAACAGGTCGTTCAGGACGGATATCTGGGAAGCATCCGCTTCCTTCATACCATGAGTGGCCTTCCTGACCACGACCTCGGTGACCTCCACTCCCCGCCGTTTCAAAAACTGGGGAGAAAGGTCAAACAACAGTTCTCGTATCATTCGGTACGTGAGAAAGCGTACCTGAAGGGTATTCAAGCACCCTCTGAGATCACCCTGAGCGATTCCGACCAAAGCTGTTAAAGCTCTCGAGTCCGCCCTCAGCCGTTCCCTCTCGCATATATCCCGAAGTCGTTTTACGAGATGCACATCAGCGGCCCTCGCCAACCGGATAATACGAGCGTGTGCTCGCAGCTTCGTCAGCGAGGAAGCGTATAGGTCATTGCAAATGCATATTATGGGTCGCAGTAGCGGCCTTCGCTCCGATTTGTCATTCTTCTGACCTGCGTGCGAGTCAGATAATTCTATAATAATAGGGTCGCAGGTATAAGCACTCACGTTTCATTTTAGGGTTGTCTTGGGTCAGAGCAATGAATTTCTGGATAAAACCCGCCGACTTTCAAACCTCATCAGGGCCTACAAACCACAGGAACAGAACCTGCCACAAGACGTACACTATCTCCCGCTCCAGTTGCTCCATCGATCTCGTCGACGACGACTAGAACGGGCTTTGAGCTTCCTATTGCAGCCCCAGACTCCAGCGCAGGACGTATTCTGTCATCTACAACTGCGCCGGAACGAGCATCACTAGGATATCATGAGGGTGTAAGTTCCTTGCACCGCTCTCCTGAGTCTGATCACAGACCTCGCGTTGATTTCGAAAACCTTGTACCCCGCCTGCTTCGCAACAACATGTGCCAACGTTGTCTTTCCCAAGCCGGGTGGCCCAGAAATTAACAACAGCTAATAGAAACCCCTGGTGAGAAACGAAGGGTGGATACAGAGGAATACAATCGGTTCACCTTCTCCCGGGGACGTCTGTACTCATCGAAATATTGACCGTCTTCAGTCACCTTCTGTTTTCCTTTCGACTTTCCAAATACGCAGTAATCCCATTCCTTCACCCACGCCATGACCTCACGATGTACCCGGTCATCACCCAAAAGGTCCGTATATTGTTGCGGGCGGTACCTGTCCACCCAAAGCTCGCCGTGAACCTTGGAAGAGGGCGAGGAAACAGATTCTAATGTGATTTGCGTGTTTCTCGAGGGGTCTGAGGCAGAAACTGCGAGTTCGTCCATCAGTCGGTGGAGCGGAACGTCCAAGAGACCAGTGGCTTTGCCCGCGGTAGCCGTTCTCTAATGCAACACCTTGTGAGAAGTGGTGCCCCTCCCGCGCAAAGATTGAGATGACCAATTACCTTCTTTGTCCTATCGGTTTGTGCCTTCTTCTTGATAAAGACAGGTTTTCCTTCGAATGTCGTCGCCCGGATCGAAGGACCAGCATAGCCAATGTCGGATAACAGATCAGACGTTTGAGTGAATGTAGATCCAACAAGGGTTTGCGAATCAAAAAAGTCGCTCCCTAACACGCTCAGTAGCGTGGAGGATGTCTGACCTAGGTACACAAAACTGCAGATGAGCTATAAATGCGCTGTAGAGGTAATCAAAAGAGATAACCGTACTCGTCGTCTGAGTCGGACCACCCAGGAGCCTATTCGACGTGAACGCGGATGATTCATCGTCACCGGTGGATCCAATCCCGTCTGCGCGAGCAGTCCAAGATGGACTCTGCTCGGAAGACGCGTTTTCCTCCTCACAACCACCGGATGGTTCAGTGTCAAGCAGTCCATTCGAAGCAAACGTTGTGTCGTTCGTGTCCTTTAACAGAAGAGATGCAAGCAGCAGTGTAGGCTTCCCAAAAGGTTCAGGGTTTAGCGTGGCCATCTTCAACGAGGGTATGCTCTAGGGTGCACGGTATCCGAAGCACGTAGTAGTAGGTGTGACGCGACGCGTCGGATCTCTCGGAGTTTGCCGTCTCGGTCGCGTTTAAATAACAAATTCCGATGCATGTCATTGTAATTGTGTAGGGACAAGATGTGGTACAGAAACACGTATACTACACAACTAGTTCTACACGCGTTGAAGTTTGGCTCGAGTAATCGTCGTGACCTGAGACTCAGAAGAACGAAATCAATCATCGGTTTCAACTATCGGCGTAGCGTCAACTACTCACATTCCCCTTATCATATACCATGCGAAGGCTCGCGGCGTAGAAGTGTGCCTCTTTCAACGAGGGATAATTGAATGGGAAATGAGACCTGAGGACCAGGACATCATCCTCATTTAGTTGACGGACGGCAGGACGGATGTCCGTCACGTATTGTTTCCCAATGTACAAATACTCCAGTGCGTTTGGGAGTTGAAGCGACAGGAAGAACGCCACAGTACTCTACAGAGGAAAACGAAATCCAAGGCGTCAGTTCGAGCGTAACATGATCAAACGAGAGTCTGCTATACCTCAGTCGTATGAGACCCAAGCGACCCAGGTGTTGGCCCCCAAGCCATTCCCCTAACATTCAGATTCAAAATGGTTATATGGGGGACCTTCCTCGTCAAACAATCCAGCAACTCGTCCGAGAGGCACTTCATATCAAGGGACAACTTCCCCAACTCCCAGAACGTCCCCGGCGGCAACGCATCAAAGATGGCGACAATGTCTGTCGGTAAGCTCCCGCCATCGCGCAAGGTAGTGCAGGACAACTCTCGGAGACTCTTACTTTCGAGCAAGAATGGTAAGGCGCACTCAGGGGCTTCGAGGACCGACAGGTTCTGTAGGACGTGGTGTGGGAGGGGATGAGTCATGGTGATCGTCCGGTGGAAAGGTCGGACGGTAAAGCGGAGTTCCTGAACAAAAGGTGCGCGTTCCAACAGCAGAACAAACGATTCGGACCGGACGGCCATCCAAGGTAAACTGAGTGATCGAAGAACGTGGAAGTAGATACCACGGTCTAGGAGGTCCGAAAGCATCCGATCCAGGAAGGCGTCCAGTGGTGCGAGGTTGAGGGTGCGGAGACGGTCGGGATGCATAAACGAGAACCAACGTTGGTGAGAATGGGGAGATAAGGTAACTCCCAACAAGTCGGCGGTGTTGCCCTGCCAAGACATGGTGAATTCTTCCATCGGAGATTCGTAGGTATGATCGTGGAAGTGGTCAGATAAGTGACAATTGGTGGCATGGAATGAGCGGAGATAGGCCATCCCGGAGATAGTGTATACGTGTTGGGGCTGCAGGATCAAGTGCGCACACCGGAACGACCTCAAACGGGGGAAGAGCGGTAGCATCCGGGCGACCATGTCCGCTACGGCAGCGATCTCTGTGCTGCTACTCTCCCGTCTCGCATAATCGATCGTTGGAGAGAACTCGACCGTAGTAACCGCATGTGCGATCCGTTCCTGGGTACCGAACTGCATACGCTCGGTAATCCGTTCCAAATAATCTCTACGGCAGGTTAAACGGCCGGAAGTAGGGTGTTGGCCGCACACTGGACGAATGATAATGTATTGGAACAGCAGGGGTTGAGCTAAGGCTGCGAACGACTTGGATGCCATCGTCAAGCTCGTGAGGTCGAGCTTATCGCCCCTGAGGAAGGAGAAAACATGAAGCCATAATTCTGGGGGTAATCCTTTGTACTCTACCGGTTCGCGTTTCTGTCGGGGGCGAATGGTATAACGAGCTTTCGAAGCAATGGCCCGATAGTAACTGAGGGTGGTGGCTGAAACTTCATGATTTTGGCGCGTTAGGATGATTGATGATGTACTCACGGCAGCTGGCTCTCACGTAGTTGTATCGGCTCACACGCAAGTCGACTGTGTATGGTGGGCATCATGGTGGAACTTGGGGGGGGGGAAGCGCTAGTGGTATGACACGAGTAACGAGTCCTTATGTAGAAACTGGTCGTGATGGAATAGGATAGAGTCGATAGGATAAGTTAGTAACTTGGTCTGTTTTGGCGGAGGGGGACTCGAGAACACCCTGAGCCGATTTGGACTGGCCTCGGCCACCGTCAACTCTCCATTCCCGTCTGTGATATTGCGTAAGAAATTACCCACTCGTCATCCCAAGGCCCTTAGCCGCGAACCTCCGACTTGCCCGACTTTTTTTGGCTGCATCCAACGGCCACGAATCGAGGCGGGCACGGGGACAAATGAAGTAGCGATACCGCCACGGGAATCATTTTGGTGATACCAGGTACCCCCAGAAAGACAAATCCTGGTTTTCCGAGATGTCGTATGCTGACAACGCGAACTAGCACAGTCCTTTCTGTATACAAACCTTGATCGTTACCTCACAGAGCGACCACGCGCTCTGATTGACCAGGTGTTGTTTCTCCGAGTCAACCACTACACCAAGAAAAAATATTGACCGCCATTTACACCATTCATCATAACGCCGCTACGTCAGGATTCCCCTTCGGACCGTACGGAGGCTCGAGAGGCAAACATGAGTGGATACATGCCTGGCAAAGGGAACCCAAGCCTTCGGCGAGTGCAGATAAGAGAAGAGAATTATTAGCAGGTCATCCCCGCTTCGTGCGCATTTACGACCGACCTGAATGATGAAACGTACACAATATAATAAACGTCCAGGCCTATCGACTTATACCAGCGAGCCGCTACCCATTAAATCGAAAGCACAAGGATGCGTATAGAATAGCAAGAGTATAGATGACACACACAAGGGAACGGAAAACAAAAAGAGGGGATGTGCGGACTGCAGAAGAGCCCAGATTATTGAAACAGCAATAAGTCATACAGCGTTTTGAGAGTCCCATGTTTCTTGAAACCCTAAGTTGGAGATGAACGCACAAGTCGATATCGATTCCGAAAGCAGGACAAAGCAATGTTTGGAGATAATTCACTCGCTGAAGAACTGGACGAGAGTTTCGCCTAGAATTGCCAGCCCGCTGGTCATCGTCTGTTCCGTACCGGCGAACGTGGCGCGGAGATAGTTAACCCTCTAAGCGGATGTCAGGGGCAGATAAGGAGATGCAATGAAGGGTGACATACGTCAAGTAAATGATCACCGTCTCCCAAGCCAGCAGTAGCTTTGGGGTCCTCCGTGACCAAAAAGATAGGGGCAGGCATGATAGCGAGTCCGTTATCCATGCACTTCGCAAACAACTGACGTAAAATGTCAGCATGTTGTGGAGAGCGACCATGGGGGTATGAAAATACTGACCTCCTGGATCAACTCCATACAGTTGGTCTTTGGTTTATTCTTACCGTTGTTCTTGACGGTATACCTCGGGTGTTTCTTGAAGTCGACCTTGACCCAAACGAACATCCCAGCCTGGGGCCTACATACGCTCGCGTAACCGGTGGAAGCGATCTTGGTTTCGAAGAGGTCGAGCAAGAAATCCCTCCTCCTCTCGTACTCCTCTGAGAGGCTCTTTACCCACCGCGCAAAACCGCTGAGTGTCCAGCCTTCCTCTCCCAGAAGCTCTGTGAGGAAGAGCTGTCCAAACCCGGCAGGTTGCTGAGTCGAGTTGTCGGTGAGTTCGATGAGGTACTTATGGAAGAGAGGAGAGCAGGTGACGGTCCCGAGGCGCATCCCAGGGGCTAAGATCTTGGAGAAACTATCCACCCTGAGAACACGGCCGTCGACGTCCATGGAGAGGAAGGAGGGGATAAAAGACCCTGCAAACCTTCTGAGGAAGTCCTCGTCCGAGGGGTCAATGTCTTGAGCACGGTCGAATTGGAGGAAATAGTATGGGTCTATCGGTCGACGGGGTCAAAATCGTACGCAAAACTCGAGGACTGGATTTTTCTTTACCATCTTCAAGAATGATCAAATCGTACCTCCGAGCGATGGCATAGATTTTCTTCCTCCTTTCCAAGCTGAGTGTTGAACCAGTGGGGTTCTGGCCGCAACTGCCCCCAAGTAGTAGATGAGTATATGCGCAGAGAAGGAGGCAAAGGGGTCGTACGGGACAGTGTAAAGGACATGAGGGAACTTTCCCCGCTTCCTGGTGTTCCAAGTGGAGAGGATCCTCTCGAGTTCCTCGGGAATGAGACCACCGTCGTCGATCTTGACGGGGGCCCAGGTAACGCCTTGAGCTGTGACTGCGTTTGTCAAGGCTGAGAATGTCAACTCGTCGGCGAGAAAGGTGTCCCCTCTGTCTCCGAACAGCCTGAAACATTTTGTGATACCATCGCTGTTTCCAAGAGTAAGGGTTACCAAGTGATTCCTCGGAGAATGGAAGGCGTTAATGAGTTCGGTCAAGGCTTCAAGGGTTGCTGAGATTCCTGCACCAGCACCGTAAGCGAGGGCGGTGTGGAGTGGGAGTGCTCCTGGACATTCCCTATTGGAGATCGTCTTGGAGGGACCAGACCCGTCGCGCCATTCGAGGACGGGGTCAGAACCTTTCAGTGTAGCAACTTCGAATAAGACCTTCTTAATTGGGTAAAGGCTAACGTGTGGATCGCCTGAGGAAAGGAGATCACCGAATTAGTGATCACCAATCTCTGGGCGAAGGGACGCAAAAGCTTACCGTTGGCAAGGGTGATGACCTTTCCGGGACCTTTGGCTTGGGCCATTCTCCAGACATTCTTTATTGCGTTGGGTTTACGCTCACGGGTCTCTCGACAGAGGTGGTGAGAGAGATCGCCATCGTTTCGGACGTCTGGGCCGTTGGTGGTGCTGGTGATCCGCTTAAGGCCGATGCGGTGGGACTGGATCCAGGTGCTGGCGATGGAAGTGAAGGCAAGCTTGAAAAAGTCGAAGTAGCTCTGTACGAAGGAGAGGTAGGCGAAAGAGGGGTAAGAGAGAGCCATGGAGAGGAGGCATCTCTTCACAGTGGAGAATTTATATTTTTTTTGTCGGCGGTACACTGAGCAGGAGTACACTCAGTTCCGAGAGAAACGTTCCGAGACAGCCTTCCTACTACGCACCGAGCCGGACAAGCAGACTCGAGGATCGTCGGCGTCTTTCCAGACAAACGTGTCCAACTAATCGTCCATCTCTCTCTCGCTCGTCAGGTCATACGAATGTCTTTCGGTGCGTTTTCTCCCCAGCGACGATCCTCATGAAACCTCTTACCCCGCGTTTCCCGACAGTCGATCGCAACGGCTTCGTCCCTGCACCCGAAAGCATCCCTCCACCAGATGTGAAATATCGTCAAAAAGTCCCACCTGGCCTCCCAGTTCATAAACACCCCCTTGTACGTTTCTTTTCCTTTCCTACTGACGCGTGGTGTAATCGTTTCGCGCCAGAACCCTTTGGCGTTTCTCCTCCGTGGCGCTTTGATATATCCCGACCACATCGCTATTGCCCACCCAGATGTGAAACACCCAGCATACTATACTTACTCCGTCTGGTTCGTTCTCAGTGTTTCTTTTTTTTTTTTTCGTACCCTATACTGAATGTAAGTTTACAGGGCTCAGCGGGTCCAGAACCTCGCCTATGCCCTCATCCATTTCGGTATCAAACCCCGGGATACCGTAGCAGTCCTCGCTCCAAATGCGTTCGTTCTCTTCACATTTCCCGGTACCCGTGTCCTTAATCGGCCTGCGTACTTCTTTATCTAGCCCAATGATTGCAGACGCGTACCAAGCGATCCCGGCAGCCCGAGGGGTGATCTGCCCTATAAACACCCGTCTCACCCCTCTGGAGATCGCATACATCCTTGAGCACAGTCGTGCCAAGCTCATTCTTGTCGATTACGAATACGTACACCTCGTAAAAGACACCAAAATTCCCGCCATCCTCAGCAACGACACCGGACGTGCTGGTGATCCATATGAGGAATTTCTATCTCAGGGAAGAAGATTTAGTCGGGAGCGTGGCTGGTGGGGTCTCGAACCGGAGCCGGATGAGGATGCCGGTTTTGCGCTCTGCTATACGTGAGTATTTCAATTGGCGCTTCACGCTTCTCGGTGTCCTAAATTACGGTCAGGTCGGGGACCACTGGAAGGGTCTGTATCTAATTTAGCACTCCCCTGAACCGGTCTGATTGTTTTTCCACTCCGATGTAGCCCAAAGGTGTATTGACGACTCTGCGAGGTGCGAACATCAATTCTTATCGCATATCATCCCACTCACTTTCCATGCAGGTACCTATCTCGGCGCGGTAGCCAATGCATACGAGACCAAGTAAGTCTTGTGCGTATTCTACGCAATTTATTTTCTTACCCTACGTTCGCAGGATGGACATCAACTCTGTCTACCTCTGGGTTCTTCCCATGTTCCACGCTGGTGGCTGGACATACCCATGGGCGGCCACTTTCGCCGTGTCCGCTCAAATCACCCTTCGGAACGTGTCATACCCTTTGATCTGGAATCATCTTCGCAACTCCTCCGTCACTCATTACTGTGGAGCTCCCACTGTACAGGTCAACCCGCTCCGTTCCCGAACTCTGAGATTGAACTCTGACACTCATTTATTTTCAACAGATCGGGCTCGTAAATTATCCTGAGACAGAGAAGCTGTTGAAACCCGTAACTGCCATCATTGCAGGTTCCGCCCCAACAGCCCACCTCATCGCATCGTTGGAAAAGATTGGAATCAACCCTGTCCATGTCTACGGTCTCACGTGAGCGCTCCCGTTCCTATCTTTACCTCCGGAGTCACCGATTTCGCCCACTGTTTCATAGAGAGGCAAGTTCCGACCGTACACAACCTGTTGCAGTTGACAGATACTCCACCGTCAGACATACGGTCCATTCACGCGCAACCATCTACAAGAGTCATGGCTGGCGCTTCCTTTGGAAGAACGTGCAAAGCACATGGCCAGACAAGGATATAGTTATACCACTGCTGACGGCGTCCGTGTCGTTTACCAAACCGAGGACGAAGACCTTCAGGACGTCCCGCAGGACGGGAAGACTATTGGCGAAATCGTCGTCCGTGGGAACCTCGTGATGAGAGAGGTAGACGCTTTCGCAGAACCCGTCTTTGTTATTCGGTTGTCTGACATTCCCTTCGACCCCCGAAGTACTTCACAGATGAGAAGGCCACTGAGAAAGCTTTCAAGGGTGGTTACTTCCGTAGCGGCGACTTGGCTGTCATGTACCCCGACGGCTCGGTAGGCATCCAGGACCGGAGCAAGGACATTATCATTTCCGGAGGA
The DNA here is from genome assembly GCA_014904855.1 of Thelephora ganbajun. Classification (NCBI taxonomy): domain Eukaryota; kingdom Fungi; phylum Basidiomycota; class Agaricomycetes; order Thelephorales; family Thelephoraceae; genus Thelephora; species Thelephora ganbajun. The sequence continues at coordinate 264,220 of MU117975.1, read as the reverse complement.
GAGGTTTGTAACGTATTCCGCCACCTTGACGTTTTCTAACCGTCGGATCTATGTAGAACGCATCCAGCTTGGCCATAGAGCAAGAGCTAGTTACTCACCCTGATGTTTTGGAGGTTGCCGTAGTAGCTCGCGGACACCCCAAGTGGGGTGAACGCCCAATGGCCTTCGTAACCCTCCACCCCAGCAAGACCGCCAAGTGGGAAAACAAACATAAAGAGTTTGAGATCGACTTGAAGGCTCACGCCAGGAAGAGGTTGCCAGGGTTTGCTACCCCAGAGTGGGTTGCCGTTGTCCCTGGCCTTCCGGTGAGGAGAAATCTCGCGCTGGGTGTCCTCAGATCGCTGATTCCCCGCCAGAAAACCTCTACTGGAAAGATCCAAAAAGTCGAACTGCGCAAGAGGGTCGCTAAATTGTAAATGTGCAATACGTTTTGCGAGTAAGGCGTGCCTACGTACCGTAAATCTAGAGTCCCGTTCGCTAAATCGTTAGATGTTGAACTCCTTCCTAATCAGTCGCACGTGGGGATCACGTGCCTCCGGTGGCACCCGTTGTTTTCAGCTGTTTGTGGCTACCAGGAGGGAAAGTTGAACAAGTTGCGAATTCCGACAACGACAAGCAAAAATCGCCAACGGAAATAATCGCCTCGCTCCTGTGCTCTCATCTGATCCCCTGGCGTATTGGTGGACGTAGAGGATCAGAAGGTTTTCTTCGGAAAAATCTATTTCGAAGAGAGAACCACGCGGCGAGCGAACGAGTGGTGGCCCGACGTTGAACTGGAATGGCTCTGTCCAAGCATACGAAACGAAGGAATACGACGACTCAGACAGCGACAGCAACAAGCAGAAGCGCTCTCTCGACGACGAACCGCAGACTCGACTCGTCCTCTCTGCCTTCGCCCCTCTCACCCTCGCCACCTTCTTCACGCGTGGCTCTCGTACCTCTCCGCATCAACCTCCGCCGTCTACCCTCTAGGCAGTTCTCATCCCAATCTTCCCAAATCCTCACTCCCGTCACCTCCCATCACCCCTCCCCACCCTCTTCTCCCGGCGAAGACACTGCAATGTTCACTTCCAAGACTTTCGTCAAGGCAGGCACGAAACGGAAGCGGTCCGCCAGCGGCGCGGAAAACGCGACGTCCACCACAGGACGCGTCGTCTCCCAACGTACAACCCGTGGGACCGTCCCTCGCGGAAGGTTCAAGCGCCAGAAATCCGAATCGATCCTCGGGAGCAGCGGTAGCGACGAAGATCTCGACGAAAGGTTGTCTGTTGCGACCAATACCACCGATACCAACTCTGGAGAAGAAGATGAAGAGGTCGATTTGGTCGACACCGACGGTGATGGCGATAATGAGGAGGATAATGAGGATGCTGAGACAGTGGGGAGCGCAATGGAAGTGGACATGGACGAAGTAGATAGTCAGGACGGTTGGGAGGGAGCCGATTCCGAGAATGACAGCGGGGCTGGCGATTCTTGTGAGTCTGAATGTTTCCTGTATCCATTTGCTCCTACGTCGTGCTCATTTATTTTACCTCCTTTACTTCCCCCATTCTTCCGCGATGGATACTCGGATTCTCCAGCCAACGAATATTACCTCAATGAAGCGAGCATAAAAGAGCTCCTCAGGCTACGAAAAGACGCCCTTGTCCGGTTGTACACATCCGCTGGCCTTTCAGACGACTCTGATGCGCTGACGAAGCACGATCTGGCCGAAGCCATCATCTCTGCCCGCAATGATATCCTGGACCTACCACCCTCATCCCCTTCAGGATGTACCTCAAGCGATGGCTCGTCAGACGATGGTCATTTTGGCGGCGGTGAGGAGACTGATGTCAGTCATCGGTTCAGATCGGCTGCCACGAATGGACTTCGGAGACGGGTCACTGTTCACAACATCGTCGCCCAGCCAACCCGCAATAAGGCGGGAAGGACCATCTCCTTGGGGCAGTTGGACAAGGAGCAGTTTGATACGAGCCTCAACACCGCCATTGCCAAGTACAGTAACCTCGGCGTCAGGTGAGTTGGCTCGGACCCGACGCATTTTGATGTGTTAGTAATTAGACCTTGGCGTTGTAGATCGAAGAGTTCCACTGCAAGGTCTTCCCCATCTGCCTCTCATGCGTCGTCTTCGCTACCCTCTCCTCCTGTCACCCGACAACGGACGAGAAAGGTTTCTGCCACCCAAAGTTTGAAGAATGGGAAAGGCAAACAGGTCGATTTCGGACAGGTTGAGATTGTGGACGCTACTGGAGGGGACGATAGCGACCTTACCGATCTCACCGAGCTTGACGAGCAGACGCAAGCATCCCCCAGCCCAAGGCGCTTACGGAGCAAGGGGGATAAAACGCAACGAAAGTCAGGAATAGACTCGAGTCGCAAAGCCTCCTTCGCACAAAAGCTCAAAGCCCGTGCTTCAGAACTCACCCATCAGGGTGAGGATGAAGAACTTCCGGATGCTTCCGACGAGGACGAGGACCAACTGATGTCTACCCCATCCAAGGCTGGTCCTTTACGGAGCGCTGCTCGTGGAAGGAGGACGCCGGTCAAGTCTCGACTACGACCCCGGCCGACCCAGACGCATACACCGCCGAGCGATGGAGACGATGAAGAGGAAGAGGAAGAAGAGTCGGTTAAGGACGATGGTGAAGAGGGAAACACAGAGGAAGACCGAGCCGACCTTTCCGATGATGATACAGAAGCTACACCAGTGGAGCCCCGTACTCTGAGGAATGGAAAGGTCGTTAGTCCCAGTGAGGAATCCGTGGAGATGGAGGCAGGGGACGAGGAGATCCCGGTTGATGAAGACGAGACGGCTAATGACGAGACTGCGAGCGTTCAATCGGAATCGACATCTGATGTTGAGGGCGAGGAGGACTCGGATATAGAGGGAGAGATTGGTGAAGAGTCCATGGATGAATGTGAGCATTGTTTCCTTTTACCCAGGAGGAGGTGGCGCTGACCCCAATCACTATCAACCTTAGTCGACTTGAGTACCGCCAATGTCAAATCACTAACTCGACTCCGACGGGACGATCTCGTTAGACTTTGCGAAGCCCGTGATTTGGACGCATCCGGAAAGAAAGCCCAACTGGTTCGAGCATTAATAAAATGGCGGGATCACCCTATCCCCGAATCCTCGTGCCCCTCATCGACGGGCACAGTCAGGCCACATACCCGATCGAGTCGGAGTCGAGGGAGTAAGGGGAGTAAAGGCAAGCTTGAGACCTACGTACACCCTCCTCAGACCCCACCTGTGTCAAACTCCCGTGACACAGATCCCGATGTCGATCTGGATTTGAGTAGTCTGGGTCTACACGATCGAGAGATCCCTCCTGACAAGATCACAAAGTTGTCCAAGATCGGGAGCGGTGGATTCAAAGACGTGTTCGTTGGCAAGCTGAAAGCCCGGAAAGTGGCAATCGCAGAGTTCCGAGGGCAGCTGAGCGCAAGTGAGTACTGAATACGAGTGAACGCATTTCCTGAATCGTTGATGGGGCCCCTCCTGGTAGTGGATATCAAGGAACTTAAACTCCTTGGAGACTTCAGTCATCCTAATATTGTCCGATTCGTACGTATACTATCGCAATCCTCTCTTGGCGTCGCTGATGAACTGTGCACAGATGGGCGTCAGCATTCCACTCAACACGAGAGAGACCCCCGTCATGATAATTAGCGAACTCTGCTCGAATGGGGATCTCTTTGACTATCTTCGTGGCTCCCCGGTTCCGGCTGTCCGAAGAATGGTGAGCCACCAGGCAGAGACACTTAACGAAGTCATTCTGACATTGACCAGGTCTGTATGATGCTCGACATCGCCCGTGGGATTCAGTACCTCCACAACCACAAGCCATCAGTCATCCACCGGGACTGTAAATCTTCCAACATTCTCATCACCAGCAAAGGTGTCGCCAAGATCACAGATTTTGGACTCGCAAAGGTCAAACAATCAACCCGGTCAATGGTTCGAAGTTTGGTCGGGACGGTGAATTGGCAAGCACCAGAGCTGTGGCATCCACAACCAAAATACAACTTCAAGGTCGACGTCTTTTCGTGCGCGATGGTGTATTGGGAGATGTTCCAATGGCATCTACCAGATCCCAAGTATCCCTGGGAGGTCAGTACTCGAACCCGAGTTTCAAATGTTCTTCTCCTGATCAACGGTGGCAAATTGTCAGGGTATGAATGAACATGCTATTTATGATATCGTTGGCGCAAAGCGACAGCGGCCTTCAACGGAAGGACTCAAGAGGCAGTGGCGTCCCGAACTGGTCGATCTGATGGAACGTATGTGGGTTCATGACCCCACAGAGCGACCAGCCATGGACGAGATCGTCGCAGAGCTGGAGGAGATATTCAACCGCCTCTAAAGCCTCCCCCGTCGCTTCCACTTCCTCCTGGATATCATCGTGATCGCTGTGTTATAATACCTGGTAAATATTTTCTGGATTGCATTCCCTTCGGACATCCCCATCCTAGGACTCATGTTATCGCTTATTGAGTAGTCACCCATAATCGCCTGCCCGCTGCAGTTTCCCCTTTTCGAATTGCCTCTCGTCACCCTCTCCTCGTTCTTTTGTCTTTCACTGTCCCTTCTGCGTTTCATGTTCGCGTCACGGTCGTGTCATTCAACCTGCTCGCGTTCGTAGCTGATCCCATCTCCCTCATCATGCAAATGCAAGTACACGCAAATAGCAATGTATCTTATTTACACATTCCCACAGCGCAATTCTATAATGCACATACTCTGCGGTCCGGAGTCCACCTACGCTTCGTACACGTTGTCCACCTTGTACATCTTGATGCCATCGTTTTCGAAGTCGAGATCCTCGCCATAGACTTGATCAACCTTGTACATTGACAGACCGGTACTCGCGGGGGTGGCGGTCTTCTTTGGTTGGGGTTGCTTGTCCTTCTTCCCTCCTCCCTTTGCAGACTTCTCTTTCGGAGTAGGTGTCTCGGACGGAACGTGCTTGCTAGCAAGGCTCGCTTGCTTGCCATCGGGGATGTGAATGAACTCCAACCTCAGCGCGTCGCCCTCTCCGGTCGTACCATCGAATATGTAGTACCCCTTCCTCTCGAACTGGATAATATCCCCCTTCTTGAGTTCCTTGACGTTCGCGTCCGCGTACGCCTCGGACCTGAATTCCGTGACGGGCGAGACGAAATCCTCCAATTCGTCGTCCTCTTCCAGCTTCTTCTTCGTGATTATGTAGTCATAGTCGAGGAGAGTCACGTCTACGAGAGGATGCTCGGCCGTTGGTTGGGCGAGCCAGGTGATCTTTTTCTTGGTCTTGCGGAAGTCACCATCAAGGTTGAGGTCCATCTCGATAGCGGTCACCACCCCATCGGGGTCAGCAGTCTTGGAACGAACGACGGCATTGCCCCAGTCCATGAGAGTGATCTGAAGAAGTTCCATCAGGATTCCCGTTCACCGATTTGTACGATCAGGCTGACTCACCTCCTCCTGATCTTCGAACGACGCAGCATCCTCCTGTTCCAGAAGGATCGTGGACGTGTACACTGTCTTCTTCTCTCCAACCTTAGGGTTCTTTTTGTGTCTGGGCAAGGTCTTGATTTCGGGAGCGGATGGGCCATCCTTGATCGTAACCGGAACGCTGACAGAGAATATCAGTAAGTTGTTCTCGCAGTTTCTTGACGGAAAACCTACAGTTTGTCCTTTGAGATAGCCCAGAACCTTGGAGCAATGGGGTCGATGACCTTCTTGTTTAAATTCCACAAGGAATCCCACTCCAGAGAAACAATCGCCTGAGACGGGCCTTGTGACAGCATGAACTCCTTGAGTGCTTGAACCGTCATTCCACGTCGAAGGATGCCTGTTTGAAACCCCAGTCAATGTTTTTGGTATCCCGTCCTTGGTGGGAGACTTACCTCTAACCGTAGGGAACCGTGGGTCATCCCACCCGCGAACGAGATCATTATCTACGAACCAATGGAGCTTCCTCTTCGAGAGTAAGGTATAAATAAAGTTGAGACGACTACATCCGAATGTGTCAGCACTAAGGTACAGGAAGGAAGAAAAGAACTCCACCTGAAATCCCAGATATTGACAGGACGGAGGTCCAAAACCTCTATCATCCAGAAGTACTGGGGGTTGCGATCCCTGTACTCGTTCGTTCTTAGGGCATGAGTGACACCCTCTATTGAGTCAACGACCGGACAGGCGAAATCGTAAGTGGGATAAACCTTCCACTTCTCGCTAGAGTATGCTGTGAAGTGGTGCAAGGCGAGAGGAAGCGGGGGAACACCCACCCAGTGCGATGGTGGGGCATGACGTTGCATCTGTAGATGACAGGGTCACGCATGGCCTTGTTGGGGTTATCGACGCTCATTTTGGCTCGAATACACCATTTGAGACCATCCTCAGTACCTAGTCTCATCTCCTCGAAGTGTTTCAAGTTCTCTTCCACGGAGTTATCTCTCCGTCGCGAGGCAATGCCGTTCATGCGCTCCTCACGCATCTACAGATGCTCAGTCAGCAATCGTATATTTACTAGTGCATTTAACGAACCTGCATCTGCTCGGTATCGTCCGCATAAGCCTTTCCAAGTTTAATCAACTTGACGGCAAGATCGTACAGGGTGTCAAAGTGATCCGAAGTGTGTGAGATCTTGTCTCCATGGATCTCCAAGAGGGAAAGATCCTCGAGAATAGTTTCCTCGAACTCGGACTGGATAAAACAGAATGAGCGCTAGCTCTCCCAGTTGTCCGTGCAATTCTTTTACCCTCTCTTTTGTTGGATTGGTATCATCGAACCTGATTAAGAGTTTTCCTTTGTACATCTTGGCGAAGTACTGGTTCAAAATTGCAGCTTTGGTGTGTCCGATGTGGAGGTACCCACTCGGCTCGGGGGGGAACCGCGTCACAACCTCACCCTCCTTCGCGCCTTGAAGTCCGAGGGCGAAGGAAGCAGCGGTCTTGTTCGACGATCTTGCTTTGGATTTTGATTGAGCTAGGGCACTGAGAGCATTTTGGGTGGTGGGAAGAGTGTCAATGTAGGTAAACAGCCGCTGTAGGTGAGGGTATTGGCCGCCCTTGGAAAGACCGATTGCCTTGAGGTTGGCTGAGGAAAGGCGTCAGATCACTGAGATCGATCGTGAGGAGGATAGGATTCTCACTCTTCAAAGCAGCCCAGAGCACAAAGTCTGTAGTACCGATTTCATGGCCGACCAAGAAAGTTCGATAGGCCAAGCGATTATCGAACTCTTCCAAAGCGACAACAACCTCCGGAGGAGTAGTTGCCCTGGCAAGCGCTCTAGCCGATAAGATGAGGGGTGGAGTCTGAAGCGAAGGATCAGCCAACCACCTCAATGGCTCGGATGCTCACTCATACTGTTGTGCTATCGCTTGAGAGGCCGGAAAATTTAGCCAATTCCTCAACGATCTGCTCTTCTCCAGAGATTACTGTCCCACTCAGGTCAAGAGCAACGTCGGCCGCGGCATCATCGAAGATTAGTCCGGCCTGCTTGGTGTACACCGCTAGGGCAGCGGCAGCATAGGGAAATGGTGATAATGACGACGACAGCGTCAGAGACATGGTGTGAGGAAGCAAAATGTGTAGTAAGCGTCACCTGCTCGAAGGAGACGGTATATAAACCCGAACCTGAAGCGATTGAGTCATGGAGGTGGTTCCAGCAGGCGATGGTACGGTGGATTCACTGGTAGGTACAACAATAGAAGTGCTACTCCGGCTACACTCGAGCTGCCACTACACTATGCGTTAAACTTCAGCCCCAAGTTTTCTGCGGCCGCCAGTACGGCCATAAGGCCAGATCCTGTGATATCGGTGTCAGCAGCGATGCCCCAGGTACTGACTTTTTTCGTCTTCCGCTCAACCTCGACTTCGTGAACCAACTCGACGTAAGATACGGCCTTCACTTCGGTACCCTCTCCTATGGCGTGTTCTGAGTACTCGCGGATCGAGAGCGTGCCTTTCTCGACGTGAGAGTGGATGGCAGACAAAAAGGCAGATAGCGGGCCGTTTCCCTCTCCTGAGATGGGAATCTGCTTCCCCTCCACTTCAAGAACTCCGCTGAAAGCCTTCCGTGTCCCGTTCTCGACGTTGTCCATCTTGAACGTCTGGATAGAATATCGTCCAACGGGATCACCATACTTGTATGTCTCCTTGAAGAGCTCGACAACATCCGTGTAGGTCATTTCCCCGTCTGAAGTTTCGGCCGTTCGCTGGACAACCTCGAAGAAAGAAGCTTGCAAGCGACGGGGAAGCTCCAAATGTAGGCTGTTGACAATGACCGAAGCAACGTCCGATTGTCCTGATGAAGTACCGAACCCAACGCTAAGTTTGAGTTCTGGAAGGGCACGATCTCCAATAGCACTGTTAACGGCGCTGAGGACGGCTCGTAGACCGGATCCAGCAATGTCCGAGTCCACTCCAACACCCCACCAGGATTCACTCGTCGACCGTGGTCCAGGAGGGACAAGCTCGACGTAGGAGGCGGCTTTCGCCGTCTGACCTTCGCCGAGGGTGTGCTCGCTATAGCTCTTGATCGAATAGTCGATCCTCAGGTGGGTCTTAAGGGCATTGAGGAGGGCAGATAGGGGACCGTTGCCTTCACCACGAAGGATCCGAAGGGTACCATCCACGTAGATACTTCCATCGAACATACGCCTCTCCTCTTCACCCTCGTTCGTGTCAGGGTCAGCTGATGGTTCGGACATCAGGCGGAAAGATTTCAACACCAAGCGGCCTTGGTAGCTTCCACCGCCATAATGGTACGCCTTTCTGAACGTGGACGTGATGTCCTCGATGGTGACTTCCCTGGCTTCCAGATCCGCGATCGCCTGAATGACCAAGTAGAACGCAATCTGCATCCTGCGTGGCATATCCAGTCCCAGATGTTGTTTGACAAGGTAGGCAATACCACCTTTGCCAGATTGTGAGTTGACTCGGATGACGGCCTCGTAGCTGCATCCAATGTCGGCTGGGTCGATAGGCAAATAAGGGATGTCCCAAATCTTCTTCTCCCCGATCGATTCTGCCTCCTTCCATCGGATGGCTTGGGCCTCGAAGCCCTTTTTGATAGCATCTTGATGTGAACCGGAGAAGGCGGTGAAGACGAGTTCTCCAGCGTAAGGGTGACGAGGGTGGATGGGGATGTCGTTGCACTTCGTCACGATGTCAATGATAGCATCGATGTCGGAGAAGTCGACTTCGGGGTGGATGCCTTGGGTATAGAGGTTCAAAGCCAAGTTCACCAAGTCGACATTTCCAGTACGTTCCCCATTGCCGAACAGACAGCCTTCAACACGGTCAGCACCAGCGAGCTGCGCGAGTTCGGCAGCCGCAATCCCAGTTCCTAGGAAAATGTCAGTGCAATGGCTCTTCGGAAACGCGTATTCCGACTACCTCTGTCATTGTGAGGGTGGAGGCTGATGAAGATATTTTCCCTCTCTGAGATTTTAGAGCAGAAATGCTCGACCTATGCGTCTTGAGATTTGAGGTTAGGTTGTAACTTATGCTATTAACGTACCAGATCCGCGTAATGGTTAGGGGGTCCAATTTCCACAGTTGCAGGAAGGTTGAAAATGATACGGTCGTCATGAGCCGGCCCCGCCCTCCCCCAAGCGGTCTTTACAGCATCGCAGATCTGAACAGCGAAGTCCGGTTCCGTCTGCGAGAAAGTCTCTGGACTGTACTCGTATCGAAATTGCGTTCCGAATTGAGCGGTACACTCGTCGGTCAGCTGACGGACAAGTTTCGTGTGCTTGATGGCCAATTCGACAGTCTCTTCTCGTGAATTCCTGAACACTACCTGACGGAAGGTCGGACAAGTGGCATTGTACATGTGCAGGATCGCTTTCTTGCACCCCGACACGGATTCGATGGTCCGCCTGATCAGATCTTCGCGGGCCGGCGTCAAGACCTAGACGAACGCGGTTTGCACAAGCGAGCCCAAGAGTTAACGTAGGACAGTGCGGACGTTACCTGTACCCAAACGTCATCCGGGATGAGGTTCTTTCCAATCAGTAAACGGACGAAACCGAAGTCCGTGTCGCTCGCAGCAGGGTATGCGACCTCGATCTCCTTGAAACCGCATTTAACGAGGGTCTGGAAGAAGATGGTCTTTTGTTCGATTGTCATTGGGTTGGCGAGAGCCTGGTTTCCATCTCGCAAGTCTGTGGACAGCCAAATCGGAGGTTTCGAGAGGATCTTTGACGGCCACTGTCGGTTTTCGAGTTGTAAGGGAGTGTAGGGCTTGTATCTTTGCGACGGATCAGCGCTGCAGAAGAGTGGGTGAGCTTCGGAGACGACGGGGGACGAAGCCAATAAAGAGATACGGACAGCATCGGCATGGTGGATTTTTGACGTCTTACACACAAGCAGCTGAGTGCAGACCGTCGACAAGTTCCGTCATCGAGTCACAAGTTTCGAGTGGACAGATTGCAAGTTGGTCCGTACTACATCAAGTTTCAAGGATCCATTACGTGGGAGGGAAGCTATCAGTACTGGGGTCAGGTGAACTACAACTAAAAGAAATAATCAGAACTTGAATTCCTTCTCCTTCGCCTCGCGTCGTCGCTCCATCTTCTGTTTCTTCTTTGCCATCTCCGACGCAACCATGTCCGAAAAGTCCTCTCGGCCACCAGGGACTCCAGCGGAACCGCGGCTCTGAGCGTCGTACTTCCGTCGGAGCTCTTCTTCCGTCATGTTTTCGAGCTCGCCCGCGTCGATCGACACATCAACTCCGTCGGCCTTCCGCTGAGAATGGGGAACGTATCGGGTTAGTTTTATCGCGGGGTGATGTTCACCAAGGATGCGCACCTTCGTTCCACGCTCTTCGCCCAGCACCGGGAGATTTTGTGCAGTACCGGAGACACCGCTGATGTCGTATCCACGATCGCTTCCCATGAGACCACGAACCGACGTTTGCCGCTCCGGGACGACCTGATACAACGAACGAGACGACGAATCCCCCACATCCGAAACCCTCGAGGCGTTCTTACGCAACTCCAAGAAATCTGGAGTCTCGAGGCCACCAGCAACAGTCGAGACGACAGATGCCATACCCGAAGGTGTCTCCAACCCTGAGGGTGTTTGGAGTTCGTCTGCCTGGGTCTCGGCAGCCTCTTCTTCCTCTTCCTCTTCTTCCTCCTCGCTCTCCTCCTCTTCCTCTGTAAAGCAAGACTGGGTCAGCCAATAATCCTCCGAGGCGGAAGTAGACATTACCATCCGGCTCGAGTTCTCCCCATGTGGCTTTGTCCACAGGTTCACCGAGCTGTTTTGGAATCAGCCAAGCCTGCATACACATATCGCGGATTGCTTACATCGGCATCGTTCGCTTTCGGAAGCACACCAAAGACGTCACCGTACAATGGACGGTTGTACTCGTCCAACGGAGGTTTACCCCAACCTCCAGGGTGGAAACCCCACTGAGCACTGTGACCGACGTTAATTTGAGGTACGAGGCGCTGGAAACGTACATACCCTTCGGGAATAGGGGCATTCAGACCAGGTATCCGTAATGTGGGATAACTTGGCGGCGGTCCGAATCTTTGCATACTGATCAACCACGGTGGTGGAGCGAGAGGCGGGATTGACAATGCCTCTACGAGCTCGGAGGATAGTTCACCAGGACGTTTATGCTTCAACTGCGTCTCGAATTCCTTGCCTTCGTAATACCTACAAGTTAGAACAGATGTTAGCTGAACGTCAAGAAAGGTAAAGGGGGCGTACAGTTCACCGAACCCGGTGACATTCGCCTTGGTCATGAACTTGAAGAACGCGTCGTGAAGCTTCTGGTAATCGATATCGACCTTGCCCATCTTCGGCTGAACCCTTTCACGAGTCTTCGCTTTGAGGGACATATTGGCTTCCTTCTCTTTAATAGCATCCCTCATGGTCGCAATACCGGTGTCCGCAATGTACGAGGGGAGTTGGAAAGGCGGTTTCTCGATACCTCGCTTTCCCTGGAGGTAGTCACGTTTGGCACTCCAATGGGCGGGTATGGGCACAGTGTTTCTGTAACTTTTGAGGTGAAGCAGAAGCCGGGGGTCCGAAGCCGTCACGTCTGTCCATTCGACCGCCTCGGGTTTCTTGACGAGCTGCTTCAATTCAGCGACGGTCAAACGGTTAAGTTTCCTCGCCTTCTTTTTAGACAGCGGTTTCTTCTCCCCCTCCGCGTCTGAGTCGCCTTCGGAAGCCATGTCATCGTCGGAGTAGATAATCTCTCCTTTGGAAGGACCTTCGCTTTTAACGCCCTGAACGGGATCCAAAGTTTCGCATCGGTGAGACAACAGTCATTTGAAGAACAAGATAGCGAGAATCGACGCACTGGAGTAGCTTCGGGAGGTTGCTGGAAACGAGCAAGTACGTCGGCGAACTCTTCAAATCCAGAGCCCTTTATATCCAACTGTTCAAATACGTACTCGACATCGTTAGGTGCCTCGTCGGACACCGGGGTTGACTCCGCGGTTGGGGTGTATTCCTGCTCGTAAGGCAAGAAAACTCAGTCTTTTGATTGGAAACCGTGGCGAACGGGCGCGACGCACGAGTTGAGCCTTTTTCTCCGCCTTCTTGACCTTCAGCTTCGCCCTGCGCTGCTGATTTTTCGATTTGAAGGCCTTTCCGTTCACGCCATTGGCTTTCGTGATGCCGTTCGTTACTTGCGATGGGAGGATTTCAGTGGCCATGAGGAGTTCGGGTGGGGTCACGGCGGTTGGGCGTGAACTAGGAGGGCGCGTTTTGGTTTGTCCGGCGACCACCCACAAGGTTCACGCACACCGATATCTTTCTCGAAAGAGTCCTTCGACAAATGCCCCGCTGCTACGGGGCGTTGCAGCCTGAACTTCGCACTCTCTAATCAGTAGCCGAATTGTGTATTGACACGAGATTGCGCACGCGACCCCTCCAATGCCTCGCTAGGCTGGAATTCGCCTCAAGGGACTCTGAGTCACCTCGCCCCGTTTAGCGAGCTTCTTAGGATGTTGAGCCCTACTCCGATGGCCAAGACCGAGCGTTCTCACCGTTAGAGCTACTGCAAGTACCAGGTTACTACATACGTTACCGCCAGCTGTAACAATTCGAGCTTACAACTTTCTGGGCATCTACACAACATCGAGGTCTATCTTCATGAGAAAAGTTGGCCAATTTTAACAGTACACCTTATATATGATTGGTGGCCTGAAGGTGGCGGGCACTATAGTAAAATAGATAAAGGAAGCTAAATCGGTCCAAGAGAGCGTGCAATAACTGGCCGACAGGGCTAGACGAACCACCGATGAAGAAGATAAGGATCATAGGAATGAGGAAAAAGCATATCAAGCAAGAGAGGTAGGGGGCAGAAGGAACATTAAAGCTTGAGAAAGATCAGAAGCCGAGAAAGGATGAGGAATGGATGGAGAAAGCAGGCGTTACAGCAAGGGTGGGGTCAGATGTTCGCGCGTATTGCTGTAAACAAAACAACAGCGAAGAGAGTTTAGAGGGCGGGTATACAAGAGAAGCTCATACAGAAGAAAACAATTCCAACAGTAAAATCCGACCGAGACTCGCCTTAGGATTCATGACTATAAGCGTTCCCGTTCCCATTCGTAGTAGGCCCTTTCAAAGAAAACTGCCTTGAGAAATCTGGCTTCCCCTGCTCCCTGGGTGACCCTATGGATCCCACGCGCTCTAGATCAAGATACTGAGAATGTGTACGGGTGTCCTCCTCTTTTGTCTGGTTGATATAATCAACGGGAGGTCGAGGTTTCAGTGGAGGCGGGGTGGGGAGGGTATTGTTTGGGTTGACATTGTTGAACGCGGAGGTTGGGGTTTGGATCTGCTGTGGCTGGACGGGTTGGGAGTTCACCCGATCTCGAACTTCGTACTGAGCCTTCAATTGCGCCTTCTCCTCCGCAGCAGTCAATGGACGCCCTGGACTTGTAGGGGATGCGGGAGGGTTGTTTGCATAACGCGCTGCAAGTTGCGCCTTCTCCTCAGCAGCAGTCAGAGGACGTCCAGGAGTGTTAACCTGAATAGGGGGAGAGCGTGGGATTGGGGGCAGAGCGGAGCCACTTCGTGAGGGGGTAGCAGGTGGAATCCTGCTGTTCTGGTTCTGGGACTGTCGCGCTGCATCCTCAGCTTCGTACTTCTTCCTCAGGATCTCCTTCTCGGCAAACGCGTTCATAGGAGCCGGTGGGTTGTTCACGGGTGGCGGAGGGGAGTTGTTTTGTGGAAATGTAGTGGGGATTTGCCGGGATGGCGACATGATTTGAGAAGGTTGGAGGGATGGCATATACACGGGTGTCGGGACGGAGGTCGGAAGGGGGGACGCAACGGTGTTAGCAGCTGCGTCCTGAGCTTCGTAATGCCTCCTCAAACGTTCCTTCTCCGACAAGACGGGAAGATGAGATTCCGGAGTAAATGCAGGAGGATCATCTTGCCCGCTCGGGAACGAAGGGGGCTGTTGTAAGTCAGAAGGTTGCGAAGTAACTCCAGAGTTAGGGTGATTAGAGGGATAGAGAGCGTCATAAGATATGGGTTCCGCTTGCACATAATCTTGTCCCTGGTTACGGGAGGCAGCAGCTTTGGCATCATAATATCGTTTCATCATCTCCTTCTCGGTCTGGGGAGAAGAATATCGAGGTATCACGTTGTCGCTTTCAGGCGAAGACCGTGGCTGAGAATCTTCTGGCTCGCGTCGCATCGAGAGCATGGCGTCAGAATATAGGGCGGCCCCGACCGACACAGATTGTGTAGTCGTTTCTGGGGGTAGAGAGTAGGCATGTCCTTGTATCCTCCTTGCAGCAGCCTGGGCCTGATCATACAATCGCAGCTTTTCTTGCTCTGCAGTACTCCAAGGTGGCGGTTGCGCGTTGGGACCCACCATAATTGGACCCGCATCGACGTGTCCAATAGGCTGAACCAGAGTCAGCAATGCGATCGTGAATCACAAATTCCACACACCTGGTGAAGCGGTGGACTCGGCTCGGGGGGAGGTATCGACTGGATACCTTGCACCTGTTCAACACGAGCCACGGCTCTCTCGTACAACCTCTTCTTCTCTTCTTCTGCAGTGAGCCACCGTTGCTGTTGCTGAGGCGAAAATGGAGGGGGTGAGGCTGGTTGAGGCGGAGACACTGGGTTGAGATTGACAGGGGACTCTTCCGGGATGTCATCACCCATGTTTGCGACCAACAATCGATTGCGTCCACCGCTGGAGCCTGGTCGATTACCGCTCGAACCTGGACGTCCTCCGCCACTGGAACCAGGTCTCCCACCGTCAGAACCTCCTGTTCTAGGATCGACGTAACGACTGGGGACGGTGCTTTTTGGGAAGGTACCGCCAGATACGGTGTTATAAGTGCTACCCCCAACCCCATAGCCAAATTCATCTGCCTTGAAGCCACCGTTGGCGACGTATCCATTTGTGGGTTGCGTGGGGGCGGTGTTGAATTGTGATGACTTGTCTTGAGGCTCTTCACTCGGACGGCGGTTGTATGCAGTTGAAGTGAGAACCGGTTGAGTCGGCTGAGGTTGAGCCTGTTGGCCGGGAACCAGGGAGAGGTTTGGTACGGGTCCTATTCGCCTACATGCAGGGTCAGCGCATCCACAAAACAAGGATAGTTACGAGTTCCTCACCTTGCCGCCTCCAAAGACACAGTCCTTTACAAATTGAGCCGCACGATTTAGTTCGAAAAACAGATCAAGATCAAGAAAACACCTACTTGGGCCAATTCGAAACCACGACGGGCAAGTCTATCGCGATTGGCAACCCGGTACCCATCAAAGCCTTGACATTGAGAATATAAGTAATATCGATGTGTCGTGCGGCATTGATTGTTGCAGAGGTGTGGTACGAAGGGACGGTGCACGTAAGTTCGGCTTTGTGTTGGGTACCGCCGTAGAGGGTCGCGTTGACGGGTACTTTTTGTTCAGCGATGATAGCCACCTTGACTTGAGGAGCGCCTTTCTTGTTTCCAGCACCTGGTCCGGTGCGGAAGACGGTCGACTCGCGGAGGGTGAACTCAAATCCACGCAGGAGGATGGTGTTGAGGGTATCAGCTTTGATAGTCGCGTTGACGATTATCCGATCGCCAGGACCGTAACATGTTTGGCCACGTTGAACGATAAGGGTGACACCGTCTTGAACAACACTACGAGTTTCTGGCTGGGAATAGATGGGCCACGTCGAGTGAAGTTCGTGTTTGTCGATGATGATTTGAGAGGCGGTCGAAACGATGGTGGATTTATCACGCCGGAAGAACCCTCTAGAAACCCCAAGTGAGCATGTGACCGCGAGTTAAAACGGAAGCTACGCACTTCTTCCCTTTGATACAAACCATAGCAATCAGCTCGTACTTGATACCGGCTGTAATTATAATAAGCAACTGGATACGGTGAGATTTTGAGTCGGAACCTGCCTCCTTTCTCGAGAGCAATTGTTGGAGGTAACGATTCGGGGATACGAATATAGAACGGGAAATCTTGCTGCACCATCGTTGAGGAACCCGGAATTAGATAAAACGCGAGAAAAAACGAGACGAACTGGTCGTAAAATTCCGTATTCTCCATCCGGCCCCGTCCAGAGGTTGACGGGACTCTGCCCGACGTAGTCGAAGAAGGTCCCTGCCTGACCACCACCAGGAAGGACTTCGACCTTCCTAAGCTCAATCCTGACCCATTTAGCCTTTACACCCTGTTGTCCAGCACGAACTTCGATAGCCTGCTTGGAGAGAACCGTTAAGCGGAGGTATGGGTTAAAACGATGGCGGAAGCGGATCTGACCCCTTTGACGGCGGCCTGAGGTCTATCAGCACCGGGTGGGATACCAGGATAACCTTTCGAAGAGAGGTGAGAATTCGGTAGGCATGTCGAACAGGGCTGGTGAGGTTGTATCTTGGCTGACCTTGGACGAATTCGACATTAGGAGGTGGGCGTAGCGTGCTAAGACAGCAGGGTAAGCAAATTAGATAGTTTCATTGAGATACTTTGAACGTACAGCGTTGCCTGCGACATCCAGGACGAGAATGGGAGAGGTGAGGAAGAGCTTGCCTGACCGTGTGTGTGGGACAGTGTTCAGGTCCAGCACCCAAGCGATCACTGTCACTTCTTTGATCCGTGACAGGCACCGTCACACCCAGTCACACCTTTCCAGGCTGGAGTTCAAGCGGGATTCCGGATCGGCCAGTTCTAAAGCCGGCCTACGTGGGCTGCTAGGCCGAACCCCCACGGCATGTAGATGGCTGTTGCGGTTCCGCGGGGACAAATCACAAAAGGATGCAATTGACCAGCATAGATATTCTCTAGGGCGCTCAGATACGTACCAAATCACGAGAGTGTGCGAAACATCGGATTGATTTCGTGATCCTGCCATCTTCGGAGGACGGGGCGAAAGAAAATGGCCGGAGAAAATACCCAACACTTGGTCCCGCGTTGGAGTGCGTGGCACGTGCGCCCTCACACTCAGCTGATCAGTATATCTTCGGCCGTTGACGTTGAGCGCTGGAATGCCGGTGACAGTCTCAGACAGTACGCCGCCCATTTGAGGCAGGCCCTTGTACCCCTACGTTGCAGTTCTATCTGTGATCATGTGGAGATATGACCTAGTGGCGATGATACCCAACACGTCGGATGACCATTGCCTTTCCTCCAAGCACCAGTTCTGTTCGTTTCTTGAAGCGCCCAAGTGACGTACGGCTGTATTTCTCATCAGCGCATCGGTGAGAAATCGTCTATGATGATCATTTGCCAATCGATTCATCTCGAAGTTGTTCGTTGCTGTTCTATGCTATTCGATTGAGAACCTTCACGGGACAAAACAAGCAGTTCCGCGAAGCGACAAGGAGACCAAAACTAGGATGCAACGCCTGCAGATCCGAACAGTTTCTCCGGGCGCCTCGTCCACCGCGGCCTGATGGCGATAGAAATTGAAACACAGATTAAAGCATAGGTATATATAGAGATACCAATCGGATAACAAGCGTTAGGGTGTTCGGGTGTTAGGAGTAATGGTCCGATGCGGCTACGACCACCACTCGCGCAGGAAATCCACCCGTTCGCAAGGGTCGTATTCCCATACAGGACGAGGAAGAAAACATCAGAATGGTCGACCGGGCATCAAACGCTGCGTCCCTCTGGAAGCTAAAAATCGTAAAACCAATCAGTATGAGTACACGGCAAGCGTACATTAGAAACGGAATCAACTTCGGAATTTGCATAGTAATTCGTTACGGCGCCAAGGCTCGGAGTGTGAGCGGAGACCCGAGCGGGGTCGAGTGATCGAAGCCCGGTTTCTCGGGCAGGAAAGCATCGTCACCAAGTATGTTTGTGGTGTTTTGCGCACTCGGGAACAACGTGGTGGGTTCAGCCAGACTCGGGACAGATCAGCAAAATGAATAGACATGAGTAAATGATGGAAGCTTACGCGTAGGGCTGACCTCTAGAATTCTGCTCACGATAATATCATACTTATGCGTTCCGGATTGTCGTATTGTCGTCGTTGGAGGTGTCCACTTCAGAGATGGCTCCTAGCACGTGAGGTCCAGTCCTTTCTGGGAGGAAGTAGCACCGATCTCGACCAGGAAGGACTCGAAGGTCGACTTGTTAATAGTGAATTCCCTGGAAGCCATGTCATTTAGCACCTTCATCAACCGTGACGTTTTGAGCTTGAGAGGCTTACAGGAAGAAAGTCACGAATTGGTAAACGAGGTCGTTCACAAATTCGCTCCAGATCGACGGGGAGCACAAAAGGCTCAGAATCCCGCTTATTGTAGGGTTCACAACCACACTCCAGGCAAGCGAAAGCCAGAAGCAATATTCCCCAGTAAGTTGGAGGCAAGGGGAACTTTAATTCCGTTACGAGAGGGTCGCCTCAGGCAGAGACTGAGCGCGAGCAGTTGGATCACCCAGTCTGGTGAGGGGATAGGCAGTGATAGTTCGAAAGGGCCTTCACATATTCCCCGCTGGCGTTGCTGCTGGTCCTTCCTGCTGCGACGCGAGTACCCGTGAGGCCGAAACATGTCTCGTCAGAACCCGCGAGAGAAGGGCGATGCTGCTAGACTTATAGTTGAGATGAGCCTTCTACCACCACAGCGTTGGAAGCTATCCTATACGATATCCAGATGTTCGGATCCACTGGGCTATCCGAGATCACACGCCCGGCGCGCTACATAGACTTAACGTGTAATATTCGATTCTTGAGCAGGGTCAAGTATGCCTCGGGGAACACCAGAACTGGATTTTGATCAAATGGTTGCAAACGATACAATCAAGAGGTCGATCGGAGGAACTCACTGTCGACAAAATTGAATCCAAGCGCGGTCACAGTGCCATAAGGGATACACCAGTAGTCAATCGGTTTACACTTTCCTTCTCCCAACAACACATGGTCCCAAAACAATAGAATATTCCCGAGGCATTTCAATCACGGTCCAACGGGTCCGTTTTGGCAACGTTCCGTGAACTCTTTAAACTTCTATTCGGTAAGGTCGACTTGCGAGTACAGTTCTTCGGGGTCCCGCTCATTGAACCTTCCGGAGGTGGTTTCTTTGATTTGGTTTTCTACCGTGTTCTTCCAGAACGCTCCACCTCTCCCCAAGGAATCGAAGTAAGCAAGTGACAGCTCCAAGGTGACATACGGTCAGTCAACTGTATTAGAACCACACGACGTGGACGTACAATGTGCAGAATCATACTCCACGAGGATCCCAGGAAACTACATCACAGGTATCCTGAAAGCCTTTACCGAGTGCCTGACCGAATCCCACGATGAACTCGATCATCGGACCACCGAATCCACCTGTGAATAGGGATATTAGCGGAAGACTACGGACAACGGATAGAATGGATCACCTGAGTCAAAGATGGTACCTCCTTCCCCGGAAAGTCGCGGAGTACTTGATCACCGCCACGGATTTTGTCGTGGTAGTCCGTCGGAACCTCGAGGAATCCGCATTGGAAGTTGGAGTTCGTGGGGTTCACTCCGGAGTTCGTACAATTGCCCCAAAAACCTCCGATATATTCAGGACTAATGAGGTAGATGACACGGGAAGGAAACTCACAGCTGGGTCACTCGGGTGTGTGGATGCGGATGCAGAAGCCACGCCGCGTTCTGCGAGCAGGACTAAAGCAAGTAAAGGTGTAAGACTACTATTGGAGCGGAACATCTCCTTGGTTTTGGTGCTTCCTGTGCCTCCGATTTCCGTTTATGCACGTCCTATGGGTGCTAAGCACAGCAAGGCTAGACGGTTCACCGTCTGCGCACACAGCCTGCGAGCAGTGAGGTATTAGGTCGCCCACTCCATAGATTTTCGCCACAAGAACAGCTGCAGATGATGCATCAATACCGACCATTCATTAATCATCCATGGGCGAAGGCATCCGGAGCGGGTGAGTAGCTGTCCGTACTAGAGTCTGCTCGGCAATTAGCTGTCATCGCTTAGTGACTAGTGAGCGGCCTCTGGGGCCCTACCAAGGGTGCAAATTTGAAATCTCGTCCGGGGATCCGAGGGTCCCGAGGTAATGGTCCGGCTCAAGCCCCCCCTTCCCCTACGGATCCATGACAGACCAGGGTGACATAGGGGAGTCAAGTTTGACGGTGGAAAAACCCTAGCCTTATTATCGCGGCTCCATCACTACGATTCTGGGGAATGATCCCGATTGTCAAACATAATGATAACCCCTTTATGTAGTTCCCAGGGGCGAACGAAGGCTGGGAGAATAAGTCGTGGTAGATGGAGTGCTGGAAACTCATCGTATGGTGGGTTTGGATGGGACGTACGACCACGGGGTCTCAAATCTCACTCAAAACTTGGCCCGTCCCCAAGTTCACCTTCCGTCGGAAAAATGAACTTAGTACATATATTTTCAACTCTCACGAGTGCATTTTCATGGATCCCGTACATTTTGGTGTACTTTTAACGTTTAACCGCTAAGATCCCTTATGACGACTCCACGAGGTTCGAGGGAGGTTTTTCCGATGCCGCTCGGGGCGACCTGTCTTCCGTCCCGTTGCTTCCCCCTGTGACACTCCGATCTTGGCAGCGATCCTCAGCGCCGAAATTCCGTCGGAGAGATGAGAACACAAACAAGGTCTGCAAGTTGGAATTCTTCACGCAGCTTCTCCGTCTGCTACTACGTGGTATACTCTTAGACCCTATTGGCGGGAATGAGTACAACCTCCTTTCGCCCCGCTACGCATGACGAAATTTGAAACCCAATGATCATTGTCTTGTCAAAGCTTTGCGACATTTTGGAACAACAAACCGGAACGAGGTATGCTTATATACCACCGTTCTGGGTCAAACAGAACAAACCAAGCCCTTACTCTGTCTTGCGGTGCGCAACCTGAGGTTTCGTTCCCGGTGCCGACAACCTCCTCTTGAAACCCTTCATCATGGCGAGCAACCTAACCCAGTGTCAGGGACACACAACGAAAAATTCTCACGGTCAGCGTACCAGGACCAGTTCAGTGTTTGCAAAACGGCGTTTCCACATGCATAGTACAGCGCGACGGCGAGTGGTACCTCGTCACGAATTTGGAGAACGGTGATGGAGAATTTGAAGGACTTTGACCAAGATCAGCCCTTCGCTCACCTTAATAGGTTGGATTACGAATTCTGACGCACGATGTAACCCCCATACACGATCCTTAATGCAGTAAATGAAGCGAGCAAGAGGATCCCATTGATCATTTGGAGCCTGCTTCCACTAAGACCAATTTTATCCATATACCTGAAAAACTGCGATTAGTTGCCTCCAAAACGGTTCTTACATCAAGGTTACCAATGGAAATTCAAAAAGATCGTGCTCCTGTTGTATGGACCTCAGCACGTGCGACAATTACTAACCAACGGATAGCGATGAATTTACCCCTCCCAAAGTAAGCATCGCACGGCGTAATAAGTCACGAATGGGCGCTGCGGATAGCATCAGACACAATCTTCCTTTGCGGAGGCGATATCCGGGCTTACGAAGCATAAAAAGTACACGAAAAAACACGCTGCACCTGTAGTTTGCCTCTCGTGAATACGTGCGTAGGTCGAGTGTCATGAATATACCACGAACCATGAGCCACAAAACTGAAAGCCTCGAAATGGATAATCATATCAATGGTGTCCCAGAGGAAGTACCCAGCGGCGATGGCAAAGAGAGTCCCAGCCCTTTCGTCCCAACCGAATGCGTGATCTGCAGACAAGGCAGGAGAATCGAGACATCGGATGGCCAAGGGAACCACAATCGATACGTGAATCAATGACACGCCACGGCAATTCCTGAGTGGCAGATATGGCAGATATGGAGGTCAGTTTCCAGGAATGAAGCCCAAACACGGGTAACACGTCCACAGAAAATGAAGACATTCACTCTCTCCATATAATCCCCAAATCGGGGGAAATGGAGGATCGTCGGACGTGTGAGAGGGATTCGGACGAATTTTGCTCACCACTTGTTCCTGGTCTTCACGTCCAAAGCCCCATATACCCGACCGAAGAACAGCCTGCTAAGGCTCGGAACGAGCACGATGTTCGCGAAGTTGAATAGGATGAAAGAGTACACGAAGACATCGAAATGTGGTCCCAGGTTTTTGAGTCCGAGTACGTCCGCCACCGGACGCGAAAGATCGTGAAAGACAGACTTATACACCCCGAACGCGGAGGTGGACTCGTCTAACAGACCCGCCATCATCGAAGTTCAAGGATCGGAGTCTGCCTCTTGACAACCGGAGACGGGCGGGAAGTGGGTTGGAAGGATGAATAGGGGTTGCGAAGATGAAAGATGCCTGTATAAGTGCTTCCGACCTCAGCACGAGCATCAAAACGTTGTAATGGGTCGTACTGTGCGTGGGCCGTGTCTTTTGCTGGGTGCGCAATGAGATGAATACCAGACAAATACGATAAATACCGAGTAATGCATCTCCGTCGTTAACTCTAAAGCGCGCGTTTCGGGACTTCGGGACGCGTTTCTTACATGGCTGTATGGCAACCCGATTGTGAATCACTCTCACTTCAACCTGGCCAAGTGAGATGGTCAAAAAATATTCTATTCCTAAAGATACAGATGCAGGTGACGAGAGGGATCTGCATACATGCGATGGCAGAATGGCAGAGACGTGTGACAGAGCGACAGGATCGTCGACAGAAGGTCCAAGAGCACACAGACGGCATTGAGTCAGTTCATCTGAAGCTTCAGCAATGCAGCCACGGATTTTTCCAAGTCAGGGGTTTCTTTTTCTTGTTCTTTGCATTTCCTTTCCAGCTTGGACAGCAGGTTTTCCAAGTGAGCGGGCATACCTTCCGCGATTGAGGCGATGGCATTCACTAGGACCAGAGGGGAGGGTCGTTAGCAGGATCTTGGAACGCGAAATGAAAAGAAGCCCTCATATACAACGTTGGGTTGCTTCCCGCTCAAACGCCTCGAGGATTCGCTTCCTCTCACCCTCCATTGTTGCTATTTGTTTCTGTATTTGTCCCACTTTTGCCTTCACGTGGAAATGAGCGAGGTCAAAGAATCAAGACCGGAGTATATGCGTACCTTGGTACCAGAATAAAAGTTGGTTACATCGTCTTCATCCTTTAACCTAAAGGATTCGACGTTCTTGCACACCTGATCAACGGACAAAACGCCGGTGGCAAATGAAGTGTCGACCTTGCCCCTGAGAGTATTGTGGAGTCGCGTTTGATGATGGACAGTTGGGATTAAAGCGTTTTTAAGATAGTCTCTAAGTCCTGGTCTATATGCGACCATCGCGTCGCTTAAGCGATCCAAAAGTCCCGCCACGTCACAGTCCTCGTCCTCGACTGGATCGCTGAGAGATTTGACGCGTCCAGCGGAGTATAGGGCGTGTAAGATGAGACTAGACACGTACTTTTCTTGGAGCATAGCTATGAGCGTAGACTCGTCGGCCCAGTCACCACCCTCATCATCGTCAAGCGCGTTCTGATGACAGTGGCTTGGATCATCGCGGTCTCTGTATGAGTGGAGCCGACGGTAAAAGGCGAGTTCGTCCGGTTCTGCCTGTGCCTCCCTTGTCACATGCGGCCGCTGGTGGGGTTTAAGAACAACTCGAGCCCCTGGCCGAGTTACGTGAAACTTTTGGGACCTATATGGAGCTGTCTTGAAGGTTAACCGACGAAGTGGATCTGATGTGGGCAACAGGAAAAAAAAGAAAAGTCGAGACCTGAAGATGATTTGGGGTGGATAGCGTATTTTGTCATTTGGACAAGGGGGAAGTTGGGCGTAAATGAAAGATCCTGAAGGAAACAACGGGCCAACCTGGACCAACCGTTCTATTTCTTCCTTAGCTTCAACCCTCTCATTCACTTACCTACACATCCTCGGGCCATTTCTTACACCTTCCGTTCAGCGTTTCGCGCCGTTTTAAATATTTCCTGCCAACTCGTCACCCGCAGGCTGCCCTGAACACCCGTTTTTGCATCGACGAAAATGAGCTCGCGAGGACCAAAGCAGTCGATGACAGAACTCAAGTTGAGGAGGTTACTAGAGCACAATCAACGGCTGAGAGACGACCTTGCTCGGCCACGGATAAGGGTGAGCGAGGCCAGCACAAGGTTCGTATATGCCTAGGCTTTTCCCATCCCCATGGACCGTTCGCTGACAATCGCCCGTGTTCTATTTCGCCAGTTTGATTCGCTATTGCAAAACGACAACTGATCACCTCGTAAGTCCACAAGGTTACTTGACGGCGACAGACCACCATATGGGGAGACCTGGCCCATTTTCCCACCACACAACCATTGAATGTGTTGCGCGCTGTCTCGTCGCGCTTTCTCATCCCATCCATGCGTTTCCTACCACTCCCCTGATTGAATCTGTCTTGCTGACTGTTGTTGCTCATCCTCCCATAGATTCCTTCTGTCTGGGGACATGTCAACAAGGCAGAAGACCCATATGCGCCTCCGGCACAGGGATGCAGTTGTATCTTGATGTGATCCGCTAGTGCCGAGGTAGAAGGCCGAAAACACAGCGGTTTTGGAGAGATACATGGGCGGAGCGCGAACCTTGACGCCCTTTGGTCCCACCACAGCCGGGTTCTCTGGACTCCTATCGTCGTCGTTCCATCGCACACACGTTCATTTGCCTATCTCATTCGTTTTTCTTTTCTATATTCACCAGTTATTAGCGCATCGACTGACGGCGGTCAGGAGCTTTGTTTCATACCTCGTTTTCCCCCCTTCTTGGTTACGCTTACACTTGGCATCTATTGTAAAAATGTGGACCGGCCACCTATAGTTCCTATTTCCACCAAGGTCTACGAATCTGATATTATGAACGGGGTGACTGAGGTCGGATACATTCGGGAATTATCCGCTCTGATGGATTCCCGCAAGGGCGTTATCTGCCTGTCCGCTTTTTTTCCCACAGGCTTTGTGCAAGATTGGGCAATTGACCAATCCGTGCCCGGCTTCCCCTTCCCTTCGACCAACAGCGTCTTGTCCCCAGTGCATTTCCCCTCACCCTCCACTTCTGCCCTTCCCCCTTCAAAACGTAAAAAACCGTCTTCGGTTTCACACCAAACCTCTCGCCATCATCACAATGTGAGTCCGCCGCCCACAAACTTTTGCACCGCTTTTGCGTCAGCCCACTTGTTGAGCCGGAAGCGACAACTCACTCTCTTCCACAGCCTGCATCCTCATTTCTCCTCAAACATCAACGTTAAACTCGTCCCATCTCTCAACCAAATAGACCACCATGAATCGTCCACACAAGCAGTCAATGTCCGAGCTCAAACTTCGTCGTCTTCTCGAACACAACCAACGGCTGAAAGACGATCTCGCGAGGCCAAGGATAAAGGTCAGCGAAGCCAGTGCCAGGTATGCTCAACCCCCTCAAGTCTCCTCAGTTTGACGAGCAAGGCCACTAACCGTGTCGCTTTAGTCTGATTCGGTACTGCAAGACAACAACAGATCATCTGGTGCGTCCCGGATCCCATACTATTATCGTTCCTTTGTCCCGTCTGACCTTTGCAAATCATCAGGTTCCATCAGTATGGGGTCCAGTCGGGAGAAGTGAGGACCCGTACGCTCCGCAAGGCGGAGGCAAGTGCTGTGTCGTGCAGTAACTGCATTCTCGCCTTGGGTCTTTTCTTGACCCCGTGCACGTCACTATCTCTCCCTCGGTTGGCGACTACAATTGGACTGGCGTCACCATGTGCTTTATCTCGTTTCATTGCGGAAAGAGGAAAACACTGCGGGCTTGCCTCGGGCTCGACGGTGTGGTATTTATCCCAGGTTCCCTTCTCTTCTCGTATGGCTTCTTCATTGGCAGACCTGTTTTTCCCTCTTAAATCTTTTCCGTGTCGATAGTTTTTCTATTCCGCCTCATTCATTCATCCCCATGTTTGTCTTGCTCTCTGCTCTCTGAAGGCTCAGTTATGTATGCGTCTATTTGTGTAGACTACCTCTCGTTTCCTACTACTATACCTGATTCCCTCGTGGTCACACGGACTTGAGGAACTCCGTTACCTTTGATTCCGGTATCGCACCGACAAACTTTGCAACCGGCTCGCCATCTTTAAAAGCAATGACCGTTGGAAGCGCCCGGACCTAGAGGTGAAATTGAGAAAGCAGTGACGCATGTGAAAAAAGCTGGGGTATATCTCACCCCGTACTTCATTGCCAGCTCGCCCTGGTTGTCTTAGAGAAGTGTCAGTGAATGAGTGAGAATTAGACCGGAAGATTGTTTTGCTCACCGGTGTCAACAGTGACCAGATCAAATGGTTTCCCACTGCTAGATGTCAAAACACCGTCCTTGGTGACCTTTTCCAGGATTGGTCCTAGAACCTTGCAGGGACCGCACCAACTGAGCGGTGGATACGGTCAATATTGCAAGGGATTTTCTGCACGCAGAGGGGCGCGTACTCGGCGTAGAAATCGGCTATGACGATTTTACCCTTGACTTGAAGTGCCCTTTTGAATCCCTGATGATGGGTGACGGATATCAGCAAAGGTTAAGCACATGCAAAACGTCCCTTCTACCCACACCTTTTGGTCGACATTCGGGAAATGGTCGAGTTTTCTTGCAGAGGATGAGAAAGTCCGGATGAGCTGTCGGGACGGAGGTCGGAGGCAGATGTTGAGCATATTCTGCGACCAACCACGATGGATACGGGATAAACCGGATCGATCGCTCATCACGTTTTTATCTCTCCTACTCCTTTCCTGTGCTAACCACATCCTACTAACAGCGTGGGTCGTATTCAACGGTCAAATACCTGTTCGAATGTCTAATTTGCTGTAGGCTCGACCTATCTCCTCTAGGAAACCCTCCAATCTTTTCCACCGCTACCAACCTTTCGATACTTTTCTTTCTCTTTTTGTCAGAGACATGCGTTTCACTGCCATTGCTTCCATTTCCTTGGGCCTTGTCGCTTGCGTCTGGGCCGACACTATCAACGTCAAGGTCGGCGACGGCGGAGGTTTGACTTTCACCCCCCAAAGGTGAGGTGTACAACCACCGTTCGAGCATCCCGAGTCACTCATAACGGTACAGTGTAACTGCGAAGCAGGGTGATGTTATCGCCTTCCAGTTGTGAGTCCCAGTTTGCCTTGTGCATTTCTCGAACTCGAGTTGACTTCTTGCTTCGGTAGCATATCCGGCGACCATGTTAGTTTCCACCCATTTGATTGTCTCGATATCTCTCCCTGATGCCTCTCTTCCTAGTCCGTCACCCAGTCAAGCTTTGCCAACCCATGCACTAAGTTGACTACCCCGACTCTTGGTATCGATTCCGATTACCAGCCAGTTACCGCCAACGCGATGACCCCGCAGTGGAACTTCACTGTTAATGCCACTACTCCCTTGTGGTTCTATTGCAAACAGGGAGGGTGAGTGTACACATTTTCCATCCTCCTGCCAGAATTGGTACTGATGTTCTTTCCCAGCCACTGCAAAGCTGGCATGGTCTTTGCTGTTAACCCCACCACCGACGAAACCTTCGACGCTTTTAAGGTACATTTGATTTTGTCCACTCTTGGTTTTTCTCCGTTACCGAAATTCCGCCTCCATAGGCCAAGGCAACTGGCGCTAGCCCCCCGTCCTCATCCGGGTCTTCGTCCACTGCATCTGTTCCAAGCCCATCTCCGTCCACAAAATCCTCAAACGCTGCCACTCTCAATTTCAACCCGTCTAATCTCGCCGGAGTTGTCACCTTGGTGGCCATTCTCGCAGGGTCCGTTTTTTAAAAAGATCCCTCTCTTCCTTTGGCCTTTCTCTCGCTTTTTATCGCTTTCGGTGGTGGCCTGAGGGTTTCTCCTGATCCAACTTCTTTGTTGTATTCATCCCTCCCTTTCCGCCGCCGAATGACAGTTTGTTTGGAATCTCACGTATGTAGCGTGTTGTATCGTTAACGTTAAACTTCCTTAGGGAGTTCGGAAAAGGCAAAAATCCTTTTAGTTAAGTAAGCCTACTCCTGTGTGACGTGTGATTTGAGTTGGCAAGGCCCAAGTGGCTGTTTATCTGGGAGAGGCGCGCATGCGGAACCCCTGCTCTCTCGCTGCACCAACATGGACAAAATTCGAATCGCAAAGGTTTGCTTCACTTCTCACACGGGATCCGTAGTTCTGTGAACCCTTTGAATCCTCATTTAATCGGCTGCTTTGAAACAGGTCGAGAAGGTCGTTTGCTCCAAGTTGAATGGGTCCAACGTCTGCACCCTTCATCTCACTGCGCACCACCTGATCTTTCGGTATGAAGACGAGAAAATGGAGGAGATGTGGGTGAGCCTGCCTCAAAGCATCTACGTGTTTCCCTCCGAACTGATGAGCCGCACTTGGCGATGCGCTTCTGGGGCGGATAGGTCCCGTATCCCCTGATATCTCTCGTCACTCGGCTTCCACAGACATTGACCGGGAAAAGTCCGCTCACGATTCGTACGAGGACGTTCGAGAGTCTCCTTCTTTCTTTCGAAAAAGATGCAGAGGCACTGGATGTCTTCGAGAGCGTTAAAGAACTCACCGTCACAAGCGAGTCTTTTCGACCCACCCTATCATCCGTCCTGAAGGAACACTAAACGGTCCGATCATCTAGACTCTATTACCCAGTTGTATGCTTTCTCATATGTCCCCAATCCACCTCTGCCCACCAAAAACGGATGGTCGATATACTCTCCACGTGAAGAATTCGGTCGGATGGGAATCGGTTCGCGATCTAGGGCCTGGCGATTTACCGATATCAACAAGGATTACTCGGTAAGCACCCTGCTCCATCGGCGTAATATGCTCGTTCGCCAATAACATTCAAGACCCCGTAGTTCTGCTCGACGTACCCTGCCCGTATGGTCGTCCCCACCAGGATTAGCGACAACACCCTGCAATACGCCGCAAAGTATAGGAGCAAAGCCAGGATACCTGTTCTAACATATCTACACCGGACCAACTTTGTGAGCCTTGATCTTTCCCCCAGGTCCCTGGTCACCTCATCACGTAATTCAGGGCAGCATCACTCGGTCCAGTCAGCCTATGGTTGGTCTAACAAATAACCGGTCGATCCAGGACGAGAAGCTTATCGAGGCGATTTTCCAAACTCATCATTCACCCGAATCCCGCATCACTGCCAACATCTACGGTTCGACGTGTACGAATTTGATCATTGACGCTCGACCGACCGCCAACGCCGTGGCGAATACAGCGAAGGGGGCTGGCACGGAGAACATGGACTATTACAAGGACGCGAGGAAGGCATACCTGGGTATCGACCACATTCACACGATGCGCGAGTCCCTCGCTAAAGTCGTCGAGGCGATCCGGGAGACTAGGTTCCCTGATGACTCTGGCGTTGGTGATTCGACAACGAATACCGTGGATAGGGAAGCACTTCGGAGGTCTGGCTGGTTGAGGCATCTGGGTGCCGTGATAGAAGGAACAGTTCTCATCGTCAAGAACGTCCACATCAACTCCTCTCACGTTCTCATCCACTGCTCAGACGGTTGGGATCGAACGTCACAACTTTCCGCGATGGCTCAGCTG
Source organism: Thelephora ganbajun (assembly GCA_014904855.1). Taxonomy (NCBI): domain Eukaryota; kingdom Fungi; phylum Basidiomycota; class Agaricomycetes; order Thelephorales; family Thelephoraceae; genus Thelephora; species Thelephora ganbajun. The sequence continues at coordinate 234,280 of MU117975.1, read as the reverse complement.
TGTCTGGATCCATACTATCGGACGATAAAGGGGTTCCAGGTATTGATCGAGAAAGACTGGTTATCGTTCGGACACAAATTCTTGGACCGGTGTGGGCACCTCTCTTCCGAAAAATTCTTTTTATCTCCAGCAGAAGGTGGCGGAGGAGGAGGTGGAGCTGAGGCAGCTCAGGCATTCTTTGCGTCCGTACAGAACAAGTTCACCTCTCCCGGTCACCTCAAAGAAACGAGTCCTGTCTTCCACCAGTTCCTCGAGTGCGTTCGACAGGTGCAAAGGCAATTCCCTGAGCGGTTCGAATTTAACGAACGGCTCCTCAACCAACTGTACCACCACCTTTATTCCTGCCAGTTTGGGACGTTCCTGTGGAATAACGAGAAGGATAGGAGGGTAGATGAAGCAGGCGGCCCGCCCCCTTTCGAGTCTACCGTTAGCATATGGGATTGGCTCAATACTCCAGAAGAGACGGAGAAGAACAGGAATCCAGACTACGACCCTTCCCTCGACGACCTGGGCCGGAAGGAGGGAAAGCCAGACATGGGTGTACTCATTCCAAACCCAAAGGATATACGATTCTGGCACGGTCTATACGGACGAATGGACGAGGAGATGAACGGGAAGTTTGTGGTTGCTCAGACGCAGGGAACGGTGGAGGTTGTCGGACCAGTCGAGTCCCAACAAGACGAGCCTGTGCCATCGCCATCAAACATCACGCCGTCACAGTCGTTTCCGAGGTTGAATCCTCTAGTGTCGTCGATTGTCGGTCAACGCAGCGTTTCGCCCTCAAGCCCCCTTTCGTCGACACTCCATGATGAGGAGAGGGAACCGGAGCCCAGACACACGCTCACACCGACGAGGCAGCAGTCTATGAGCATTGGGCGGTCGCCTTCTCCATTGACTAAGTCCAATGTAGCGGCAGATATGTTCTCCTCAGGTGGAATGAGGTCGGTGTGGGGACGGATATCGACCAACGCCTCTGCGGCCTTTTCCGTCGTGCAAGGTGCTGTTGAGGACGTGACGAAAGAGCTCAGGAATGTTTCCACGGGATCAAATCAGGAACCCAGAGAGGGAGAGTTGAAGAGTAGGTCAGAGCTCAGCGTATGGGGTGAAGATGAAGCTGTCGGTCCTAGTTCAACTCCGTCGCCTCCTTGGACTCTGGGATCGCGGCCAATCGATTACTCGACCACCACGACAAACCCTTGGGCTGCCACTGCCGTTAGAGGGACACCACCAACGACATCCTCGGGGGTTTCCGATAACCCTTGGAAATCCGTCAGACAAAATCAGGTTTCTTCAACTCTGTCCACTCGACCACCGGCTTCGAAGAGGTTAAGTGACCTGTTCGAAACGGACAGCCAAGGGTTACCACATGATCCAACGATCTCCGCCTCTCTACCAAAACCACCAATTGTGAAGGAGGAGACGAAGCCAGTTGCGGAGTGTATAGGTTCGAATTCGATATCGACGGACAAAAGTTTAGATCCTCTCGGGGTAGGGTTGTAACATTTATTTTATGTACTCATAGATTCTGTTTCTCTGTTTCCGAAGGGTATCTGTCTTCTAGACAGGAGGGATGGAAATAGACCATCAAGGTATCCTTCATTGAGGTAGCGAGTGATCAATGGCCAAGATGAAAGACGTTCGAACTTGATACTTTTGTGCATGCAGCTAGGTCAACTTGGGACACGAATAGTGGAGTTGTCACTCGTCCCGCCCCCGGTAAAAAGCAGATAACATTGTCTGACAGTAATGGATTTCTAAGGGCACTTTGCCGGAGTGGTTAACGGGATCGCCTGCTACTGGCCTCGCCAGGAAGTCAGCGGTTGTGCATTGCACGCGTGAGTTCGAATCTCACAGGTGTCGTTTTTTGCCCTGGGCCGCCATCCCTTATCTTGTCATACCGATACTTCTAGGTTACAAAAATTTTTATTATCCATAGCACCTGGTAACATTGTGTCCGCCGTAGAAGGATGCCAATAGCCGAGATTTGCGCTGTCGATGACCCGGCAGAGCGGTTGGGGTCCCTCCTCAGCAGTCCCCGAATATCGATTCATACATGGATGTAGCCTTACGGGCAGCCACCTAATGTGCTTCAGGATGATTTTAATAATATACACTTGCTGGATCCTACACTAATCGAAGATGGTCAGTAATCACAAGTGATAAAGTTCCCGATGAAATGTACAATGCGGGCAAAATTCCATATCAAAGGTAGGAAGATACTCGTGACGCTAAACTCATGACCGCTTCTTCCTTTTTAATGGCATGCCGGCTTCCACTATGTCATCATCCCTGTCCACGTCGTCAGCCACTAGAGCACTATCCCTTCGTCGCTTCTTCCTCAAACCAGCCTTAGTTTGGTCCTTCAGTTCGTTTGCAGCGAGCCGTGAAGCTTCGTCCACCCGTTCTCGCAACAGTGCCACCTCTTCTTCGTCCGTCGGCCATAGTTCCATCTTCTTGCCTATGACAGCCTCAACTCGTTGCATCAACTCGACATCGTATTGCGTCACGATCGTTATTGACTTTCCAGAACGACCAGCCCTTGCCGTCCTACCTACTCGATGAATATAATCCTTTGAGCTGGTGGGAACGTCATAGTTGATAACAATGTCAACGGAAGGCAGGTCCAAGCCCCTATACCCGGTAAGCTTACGACCGGGATAAAGTAACGATCCACGCTTACCGACTTGCCACGTCTGTGGCAACCAAGATCTTCCGGCCGCCACTTTTAAACTTTGCTAGTGCTCCAAGTCGAGCGCTCTGGCTCAATTGGCCATGTAAAGGAACGGCGGGAAATCCAAGTGTGCGGAGTATCATTGATAACCTTGGTTAATCTCAGCATGGCGTCGATCTCCGCAGCGGACACACATACCTTTGGGCATCATGAACAGTTCTCGTAAAGATGATGATGGTGTTTGAGGCTAGACTGTTCGCCAGATAGATGAGGTTCGCATCTTTCTTAACCATGGGAATGAAGAGGTAGTATTGCAGGAGTGTGGAAACGGTGGAATACCTGAACAGTATCGTTAGTCACCAAAGCATCAATCGGGAGGTGGGCATACTTGGACGAAACCTCGACCCTTACAGGATTGGACAAACTTGCACGTTGCAATTTTGCGACTTTTGTAGTCATTGTCGCGGAAAACAAATAGGTTGTCCGTTCCTTGGGTATAACTTTCAGAATCTTATCGATGACAGGGCCGAGATCCAAGTCTAGCAGTTTATCGGCCTCATCAAGCACCTAGTGCAGGAACCATCAGCACAGCTCCCGAGTGTATCAGTGATGGGTTTCTCACCAGGAACTTGAGAGTTCTGAGACTAAACCCCTTGGTGTTTTCGAGGTGATCATTCAGCCGGCCAGGGGTCGCAACGACGATATGCGGCTTCTTCGCCAGAGCGACCCTCTGAGACATAAGGTCCATTCCGCCCACGATGACTGCGCAGCGTACGCCCATCGCAGAACCCAAAGCTTCAAATTGTTGGGAAATTTGGTAGGCAAGTTCGCGAGTTGGTGAGATGACACACGCGAACAACCCTCTCGGTTCCTCCCAGAGTTTCTGTAGAATAGGTAGCGCGAATGCAGCGGTCTTACCCGAACCCGTAGATGCCACCCCAATGATATCCCGGCCCTGGAAGGCGTGAGGCAGGGCCTCAACTTGGATATCGGTTGGTGTTTTGAATTTCATTTGCTCCAGAGCCTCTAACAACGGATCTATCAGACCCAATGACTCGAAAGTGACTGCGGTCGAGGATGTCGAGGCTTCCTCAGGTTCTGGCATTTTTTCGTGTCGAGGCTATGGGGTGGTTATGTTAAGCGGCAGAGGTGGGGTTTTTTTTTGATCGGAATTGGCACAACTCTCTTCCTACTCCCGACCACCTCACCTTGATCGTCTGCTCTTTCCTGCCACTCGCTTTCTTGGTTGTCATGTGAAACCCGGCATACGAATTCACGGTTTTGAATTGGCTTCGTGCATGGTGATGGCGTTACAATATCCGACAAAACGACATAACGACAAAACTGTGCTGATATGGCCGTGTGGCCTTTGAAACCTTCATCGTCCGTTTTTAAGGAACACCCTGCATGCATGACTTGTTTTCCAACAACCCACCTCCTCAGATATGCAGTCACCCCAGTCTCCAGAATCCCCAAAATCTCCGAGGAATTGTTTCTGTGGCTGCCTAGCTTCCCCTTGCCGGGACAACAAGTACTGTTCCGAACAGTGCGCCCGGGAGGACACAAAAAGGATGTTGATGGGTGAACCCTCCCACTACAGAAGTCTCTCCCAGGTATGCAGTAACCCCCTTTATTACTCGTAACACGTCTAATCGTCTACACAGACTGAGATTCTGGAAAGGCTCGTACAATCGAACTCTCGGTGCCGGGTTGCAGAGAGGATCGTAGTCGAAGCAAATGTGGCCTGTGATGCCGAATACGAAGAACGAAACGAGTCGACTCCGCCTCTCCCCTCTCCACCGCAGTTACCCACACCCAGGGCACTCATGGACGTCAAGAACACCTTGAATTTTCCCAGACCGGAAGATACTCCCCTGTCACGGCCGCTGCTGAGGCGGCTACGCTCTTCCATACTCGCAAGGCGAGCGGAGCGGAGAGTCGTTTAATCTCGACCTTTCGTTGATCTTTCCACGGGTTTACCTGCTTTACTTTTGTTATGCTGTATTTTTTATGCTGGAAATTAGACTGTACATGCCATGATTATGAATGACCTCCCTCATTCATCGTTACCCATCCCGACGACGTAAGTACTTCGACCTCCCCTTGGTAACACCAAGACCTTGCGAGCACCGTGTTCTTGGTATGCCTCGCAGCCAGGCAGCACGACAGAACCCATGGTCACTTCACCGGCAACAGGGAGAGGAGTAACCGAAGCTCTAGGCAGGGGTAGTTCTCCGTGGTGGAGAGCCACAAGGGTGATTGGTACGGTGTAAGTTCCGCCGTCCTAACTCAAAATAATTCAACAGCAGTCTAAACGAGTTAGTGACGGTGCGCACCTTTGCCAGGAAGTCCCCTCTCTTTTGACCGCTTACGAGCCAGTCATTGAGCAACTCCTCAACATCAAATCTCATCCTGTATGTCTTCTCTTTCTTCCCCTCGTAATTCCCTGGTCCCCAATGAAAAGAAGTGTTTATGCTAAGGAGCGCTTGGACTGGTTGGCCCGCATACAGTGATGTCCTGCTCCACAACGTTGTCTTGGACGTGAGATGGTCTATCAGCTCGACCCGTGCAGCGGCGACGATCTGTGCGTCAGATTTGTTTCAGCAAAGGTTTGAATACAACGCCGAAGGCCGGAATTACATTCATCTGTGGGACGTCGACGGGGAAGATTATCTCCTTCCATGTGTCTTCTTCATCCCCCAACTCGACTTGACGATCTGCGAGCAGCTACCACCCAAGTCAGCAACCCGTTTAGCTAGTGAATCACGAGGGTACCTCCGCAGCTTTAAAAACTACTGACTCCAGCTCCGGTTCAAGGTCTGGAATAGGCGGCGCCTCCAGTCGCCCGGTGATGTTGTACAGTGATATCCACTTAGAGTCCATCTCAAGGGCCTTGATCATAGACCGAACGAGACTTGACCGGCGGTTCGCGAGGACGGGGAAGTCTTCCAGTGCCCTATCGGCAGATCTTTGTATCAACGTTTCAACCTCTGGAAGGACAGGCTCGTCACTATTATACGTCCAGCCCATATTCCCCACCTACCATTTCTAAACTCCCGATACACGATGTGCAGTTTGAGAGTTTCGCCCACTGGCACCGGGGTAAATCATACGAACGAACGGCCGTCAACGGACTCCGCACCTTGTCCCACGTCGGATTCAAATTTGAATAGAAAGTTTGCGGGCTGTGCCGGCGTAACCGTCTTGAAGGATATTGAGAACAACCAACAGGGAGTTGGTGTAAGCTAACGTACCAAGATACCAGAAGAATGAGGGGTGCATGACGAGATCCTGAGTTGACTAGGTGAACTCGATTCTGGGACAAGCCTGGCAGAGCGTATGCGAACGTGCTGATTTGATGTCGTCGAAACAGAGAACCGCGTGAAAATTCTTAGGGTCAAATGAGCTGTTGAGCGAACAAAAGGACATCATTGAAATACTTCGTGTTCCTGAAGAAATCCTGAACGTTGACAGCAACAGGGAGTAACGTCGGAACAATTTGCGATAACCTCAGTGTCCTTGTCAAGTTTGACTCAGTATCCGTTACATACTCCACCCTGATGTTTACTTTCTAAGTGTCGAATATGAGCCGGGATTCGACGCGGGATATAGTTCATACTAACGATGGCAGTGTACGCCGACGTATCAGAGTGTGGCAGGTAGAACGTGATGGACGTTCGCTCCGGAACGTTCATGATCGTCAACCTATCCTCCGCAGTTATCAGGGAAAACCCTACGTTATCGTGAATGAACCGAAGCTGGCTTCGCAGGGGAAAACGTTGGCTTACTCTCGTCCGCGGAAGATACATTCAAAAAGTTGAATTTTATCCCGGCGTGCGATGAAAATTTGAGCGTTGCATGAGAGATCTGATTCCGTCCTGTGGTGAACGACACCTGCGCATAGGACGGTGCCCCAAGCTCGACTGTACGGCGGTTAATCGTCTGTCGTGATAACGCAAGCGCAGTAAACGAACGTACTATGTCGTGGCTGACTCATCTCGACGTCTATCGACTCTGGATCTTTCGGTATCCGCACCACAACAGGAAGTTCATCTGCCAGTCTCGACATGTGGGATTTCTTTTTGTGGTTCCGCTGGAAAAGTAGCTTGGAGAATCGCACTTCGCTATGATCGAACGCAAATAGGCCGGATGACGGTGACTGATACAGTCAACCGGTAGCTAAAAAAAGGGGGGGTGTACAACTCACTGTGCATCGTAAGACCACGTGAGTAGTCCCAGAATTCAGGATTACATCTCCCGTTGTCGTAAAGGACATCCTCTCCGCTTCTGGCCCCGTCAATACAACCCTCACTTCGTCTACTGATAAATCCTACACAGAAGGTATCAGCCAAATAACGGTGAATGATTCAAATGCACCTACCGATGGTAGGCCATTACGAATGACAACATCGAGAAGACATCCATCCTCAGTTCCAATAGGCCGCGCTGTGCGTTTGGGTATATCTACTATGAGTGCAGGGTGATCCTCGATCAGCACATCTGAGCGGGTTGATAAGTTGACATTGACGGTGGTACTCTTGGAACAAACCTAATTCTAACTTCGAGGCTGCCATCTTAAGTTGCTCCGTAAGTGCTGAGAGGTACGTTTTCATATCCATAGCTTGAGCGAGAAGTTCCCGGGAAAGATCGCTGGTATACATCCTGAGAAATTCCGTCACGAGCATCACCCACTCCTGGTCCCGACCCTTTTCACTCTGCGCGTGAATCCGAATCGCCTGATAACGCATATAGGACTGCAACGATGACCACCCTCCAGGGCCGTAATGCCCGGGTAACTCTGAAAATGTTTGGTACGCTTTGGGTAATCGATTTCGGTGGCTGTAAGATTGTTGGAAAAGTGTTCCCACAGACACCAATACCGAGCTTACACGTCAAGAGCTGCCAATTTTCCATGTAGCATTACTGCAAACTTCCTTCGATTCCCCCTTGCGTACGTATCAATCGTCCTGTTAGTCAGATTGATGTAGAGGTCATAGAATGCTGTTTGATCCTTTATGGCAGAAAGGATTTCCGCCCGAGATATCTTCTGTGAAGAGTGTGTATCGTTTCGATCCAATGTCGCAGGAGGTATTTCCGAGACAGAGAACGGAAGCGACGCTGGTAGGTGACCGACGATCACACCGATAGCGTCCAACTACTAGGATACATTAGACGGGTCCACGATTCTCCGTAAGTTCGCACCTGATGAACAGCCATCTCCAACAAACCACCCTTCGCAGCGCTGAATCTTACAACCGCTGCATTGTCCAAGTGGAAAGGTTGTGCCCAGTTCTCTGCCTGCTCAACCACACTTAACGCGGAAGAGTAAATCCACGATTCGACGAAGAACCGTGGCAATACCCCCTCCGTTGGTCATCAGATATTAAGGCAGAACGCCGAACGGTTTTTACATACCTGTGCTTCTCCGAGTCGTTTTCCAAACATCGCGAGAAAGGCACTGGATTTCTGACAGACATCCAGAACCCTCCCCATCATGCCAAGGACGAGACATTGACGTGCAAGCACGTAGACACGAAAATCGAAAACCGTGATCGTGTTGGCAAGGATGAGATCCCGGTATGCTTTCTTGTTTAACACGAGCAGAGGGGTACTGTCGTCCTTCGAGTTTGGAGAAATAAATGTACCGAACCAAGTCATATTCTTCTCCTTCGACACCCGGAAGAACAAGCTTTCCAGTTCGTCGTATTGGGTGAGGGCATCTTCATACAATCCCATCCCTTCGAACAAGAAAGCGAGGCTTTCCTGGGAAACCATGAGCCAGGTGGAAGCGGCAGCTGGCGGATAACCTTACCTTGAGAATAAAAAATGTACAGAAATTCCACCCAGGCATTTGCCTCTGGCCTTCGGACCGTTTGACTTCCTCTTCCCGAAACGTTACAACAGCATCAAATGCGCTTAACAGCCCGTCCTTCAACTTGGAACTGAAGTCGACCCAAGTGGTTGGATTATTCTTTCCCGGAGACCACGAAAGCTGTACGCATCTACAAAGACGGTTCCGGGTTCATGGTTCTGGGCGGTTTGTAGAAAGACGAACCTGTCTCGCTTTTCGGTGTTATAGTCCGCACGTATTTTATCCAAGACTGTTCCCTTCATCTTCGAAAATGCACCTCCCGAGGCTCGTACATCGGGAGATACAAGGTGGACAATCATCCACTCCTGGTTTCTCCGCTGTGTCGCTTGGCCGTACCAATCCTTGATTTGCTTGCGGACCGTCGTTTTGTACGCTTCAACATCCTGAGAGGAGAGGTTCAGTACCCAATGCTGTCTTTTGTACAGGGTGTCGAGCGTACGTCGCATGTCAGCACATAGAAATTCAACAGCGGTCTCTCCAGCCAACTCCCTGGAACCTGTGAGGCGTGCTCTCCAGGTACACTATCAAATGAGACGAGATTGGTAGAAAGTTCTTGAACTGTTCGTATTGAAGACCGAGATGCTGATTTCCAGTGAAGATTTCGGAGGGGCAGCTGTGCAGCGATTGCAGACCGGAGCTGGTCCCAGAGATCGGTTTGAGACTGTAGGTTCGGGGACGCTGCGTACGTCACCGTGACTCGCTGGGGTGCCATCTAGAACTATGAACAATAAAACGCATCCGCTTCACCGCCGACGACCACAGCAAGGAAAATGAGCCTGAACGCTTTGGCGGTGAGATCAAGGCAGGCGACAAGATAGACGCAGATGATGTCGATCACACACGTCCTCGTTACCGACCACGATGCCCACCACAGCTGTCAGGAGACTCCAGAGGCTTGGTCAAAAGCTACTGTTTGACTCCTCATACTATTGGTACACGGCTCTTCTCGTACTTCTAGGAGACACGCTTTTGATACAGCTCGTAATCCACTTCGTACGATGTCAGACACCTCTTGCTTTGCTTGCGGCAACCAAGACACGGGAGTGAATGCATTTTCACAGACACAGAGATCGACTGGGAGACATATATGCACCAAATCGAAGTTTATCTTCGGGGTGAACGGAACTACTCACTGATCGACGGTCCGACTGGGGCCCTTGTGTGAGTACTTGTCACGATTGGACGAATGGAATCAGACAATCATTCGCGTTTCATAGGTACCCAGCTGGTCACGTATACATACACCGGTTCCTGTATGCGATTACGGATTCTGGGAGGAACATTCGCCTCGCCCAACATATCTATGGCGGAATCTACTTGGTCTCGGTTGTCCTCATGTCTGTTATTTATCGGAAGGCCGCGGCCCCAAACTGGCTGCTACTCTCCCTGCCATTGAGCAAAAGACTCCATTCGATCTACAGTCTACGGCTGTTTAATGATTGCTGGGCAGTTGTCAGCGTCCAAGCCTCCATCCTTGCATATTGCAGCGGGTTTCTGGAGATTGGGACAATTCTTTACGCGTGAGTTCCGCCACGCGTAACCAAGATTTCGCTTTTAAGGGACACTGAAACGTGGTCTAGCGGTGCTCTATCCGTGAAGATGTCGAATATGTTGTATCTTCCAGGTATCATGGTGGTGACGTGCAAGAAGAGGGGTTTGCTTGCAACGATCGGGCATGTGGCAACCATCGTCGCCTTGCAGGGTCTCATCGGTTTTCCGTTCTTACGAGAATATCCTTGGGAGTACCTCGCCGGTGCCTTCGATTTCTCACGAGTGTTCCTCTACAAATGGACCGTTAACTGGCGCTTTGTTCCGGAAGAGATTTTCTTAAGCAAGCCATTTGCCAAGGGACTCCTTGCTATCCACCTCGTAATCCTTGTTACCTTTCTCTTGAACAGCTGGTTTGTCGACCTTCGCGGCTCATTCGCTACGATTATCAAGGCGATCAAGTATCCTACAAACCCTCCCATAGCATTGCCCGTGACGTCCGATTGTGAGTCTTCCCCAAGGATTGACCTATACCACCTCCAACGTTCCGATATAGCCGTAGTTGTGATCTTGTTTACGTGCAATATTGTTGGAATGACTTGCGCACGCTCTCTGCATTACCAGTTTTACTCGTGGTACGCTCAACAGCTGCCTCTGCTCACGTGGAAGTCGTTGCTGGAGCCGAGGCAAACTTCCGGGTGGAAACGACAACGCCCATTCTTCCTCTTGCTGTCAGCCATTTTCACCTCTCGTCGAGCTGTTACTAACTGCACAATCTAGGACCCTGGTTTTGGCTGCTGTAGAATATTCGTGGAACGTATTCCCTTCTACGAACACCTCGTCTCTGATACTCTTGATAGTAAATTCATCTCTGATTCTTCTCATCTTCCTCTCAGGTTCTGGGAAGAGTCGGGCGATACAAACGAAGGTTCAGAAACTATCATAGATTTGGTGCCACTCCTTCCAGTAGACTAGACCTTCAACATGGTTCTGACGTTTTCTTCACCTTCCGCTAAGCCTCGCAAGAAGGCGTCTCTATATGTTTGTTGGGACTTGACATCGACTACATCCGGTCCCAAGGCTGCGATGCTGTCGTTCACATACTGGTCGATAAACCCAAGCTTCGAGAAGTCCACGAGGGCGAAAATTTTGGCAGTCATCAACCCGTCAGAGTGACCTTTGGTAGTGGCCGCATCAACTGTAGAGAGGTTGACCCGCGGTTCGTTCCGTTTCCTCCCCAGCATGACCAGATGGTAAAAGGCATCGAAGGGATGGAATCCTGGACGATATACCGATAACTTGCGCTTGTGACTCTTAGGCCACAAGGGTTCCGTCACGGATTTGATCTTTGCCATCAACCCAGTCGCGACGGGTAGACGGCTGTCCGGAAAGAGGGATGCGATGTCGCTCGTTGACAATGTAGTCTTCGAAGTTTGCCCGTATGAGAAGAAGGTTTGCGGGAGAGCTCTCCCGACTGCAGCCTTGAAACACCACCCAGGATCTTGGTCACAGTCTTCCTTCTTGTACGCTGTTCGCGCCTTCCGTCAGTCGCTAGAAAATGTGCTGGAACAAGATCATACCCCAGAAACTCCACCCCGCCGCTGCGGTCGCGTAGACACCCATCTGGCCGGTACAAAACCTTCTCCGTGCTTCATCGGGATCCTCCTCGGACGACAAACTTTGGGCTGTAAGAGCGCAGGACCATTCGTCGATGACGAGGTTTCGGCGTTGGTTTCCAGATGCGTTGATTAACGTTTGAAAGATCCCATTTTCAACGTTCTCAGAATGCTTGGAGGCAGGTGTAGAAGCGTCTGATGGGGTAAACACGTAGTATGAGTGGTAGTCTTGCACAACGAAGTCTTGTCGTCCGTGAACAAAGTCGCTGAATTTCCAAAGGTTGAACCCGTCGTGTAGGTATAAAGGAAAGGTACTCCCATAAGGCGAAGCTTCCCTCATCTCCGCGATAGCTCTCTCATCTGTTTGTTTGTGTGAGCGGTTTAGTCGTGTGACAGGTGGATACTCGACGTACAGAATGGGATGAGTTCCGGTACGTCCTTAGGTTCATTGAGCATCTGGATCCCGACCACGTTCGTTACTGGCGCAAGCTCCCTCATCAGGAAAGTTAGAGCGCTGGCGGTGCGGTCCATGTTGGACTGAGACTGGAACAACCCAGTCACGCCGTCAGATATGCCGGAATGCCCTTGTCCGTTCTGGCTACCGATGGCCCCATGCAGATCTACTAGAACGCCTAGCCCAGATTTTCCCGCCATATTTATCGCCCGTTTGACTCTTGGCCAGGAGTTTTGGTAGACGGATGTCACTTGGTCGTAGTTCGTGCCTCTACAGTATTCCGGCCCAAGGTTCCAATACCCAATCGGCAATCGTACAGTATTAACCCCGATTCCCGCAAGGTAGTCCATATCGGATTGAGTGATCCAAGTGTCCCAATGACGTTCGAGAACAGAGCGAGCACCTTCCACAGAGCCCCAACCATACGCAATATCCAGCTCGGAGACTCTAGGGCCAGAAGCACACAAGAACAACGATGGTGACATCCAATCTTCGTGAACAAACCTGTTGGAGGAGATTGAACCGGCGACAGCTAGGGGCTAAAAATTCAATACCAACCAGGACCCAAGGTTTACAGACTGCTGTTGTCGATACCGGAATATTGCAGCCTTTGCAGAGTCGAATGGCGGGAATTCCTGGTCAGTAATGGGTGGCGCAGAGTAGGGTTCTGGACTGCAATTGCCTTGAACGTTGAAATCTAGGGGATCAGAAGAAGCGATGGAGGTGTTTCCTAGGATTCCAAAGGGATCGAACGAGGAACCATTCCCGAGGGTAGAAAACAAGGGAGGCGCAGGTATTGGCTTGAATAACCCGGTAGTCAGGTTGAGCGATTGCAACAAAGTGCTGAACTGTTGGACTTCTGCCTGCATGGTGGGAGGAAATCTTAAACTAGTCCGCGAAGTTCACTCCCAACAACCATCAACAGTCACACGGATGGAAGCATGGGGAAGCAAAAAATACTGCCCCGGAGAGGCTTGAACTCTCGACCTTGTGATGCCATCGCATAACAGTCACACGCTCTAACCAACTGAGCCACGGGGCACTATAGAATTCACTCCTCCTTGCAACCCTCACCCCTAGAAGGCTTTCAGGTGCCGCAAATCAGAGGAAAGTAATTAGAGTCCGTCGTAAGAAGGATATATATGAGGTTCAGTTATCAGTATTCATGACGCATTATGATCTGTAGAGGGTTCGGTTTTCGTCTTCCGCCTCCTCTTTCGCTTATGTCCACCGCCAGGAGCTTGGCTGGTTTCAGCAGATGCTTCGACACCTCCTTGTTCATCTTCACGTTTTCGTTTAGTACCCAGAGGCGTATGATCCGTCACGAGGTTTGGTTGGTCGGGTTGCGAAACAACAGGTTTCTTCTTTTTGACACTCAAGGGGTTTGGACCCTTTGGTCCCCTCCTTTTCTTCTTGGGGGGTTCGGGTTGTTGAGCGGAGGTGGGAAGTTTCACCAACTCGGATTTTGCAGGACTAAGCGCAGCCTCATCCGCCTTCGCAAGAGCGATCAGTGGCAACGATCGCGGGGTTAATGCATTCGACTCACTTTTTCCTTGGCTTTCAATGTCACATCGCTGGGTGGCTCAAGGATCATCACCGAACGATTGACGTGGACGATGGGTACAGCAGGAATGTCGCGTAGTGACAAACGTAGGGGATGAGATTGCGTGGCAACGACGTAACGGTGTTTATTCGTTTCGCCTGCTCAGGTTGAGACCTGGTTCATTGAGTACGGCCGGCTGCTAAACTTACCGATGACATCTTTCAAGCATGCATCTCCAGGGATAGCCTCCCTATGATTGCATCTCCTTCGTTCGAAACTCTTGGCGAGGTCCACCACGGATTGGATGGCTTTCCCTCGGAGATAAAGTTCGTGAATACAGCATTGGGTTATCACTTGACTTGGCAGGACTTGTTCAGTCGGATGGAAAGGGTTGGGGGGGGGACGGCACGCACTCAATTTGACAGTCCCTTGCAATACAGTGGCCAACAGGGTGGACAGATCCATGTTAGTCTGATGCGCGGTTTTACACATCTCCGAATCGACTACAACCCTCAGCTGAGAAACAAGAATCATGAAAGAGAGCTTACCGAGTACTTGGTATGGCTGCCTGAACCCAAAAGACATCGAGTACAGGGCCATTAGCTTCCGGTACGCCTTAGCTCGCTTCTGCCTCATTTTTGTGAGTGAGAGTGATCTCGGAAATTACCGATCGTTCCGTCAGCTCTTCAAGGATGCATTGGACGCGTCCGGTACGACAAGCCTTCACAGGCGCAGGTGCTCGTTCGTCTGGTACGCTTGCGTCGTTTTTGGGTGTGGTGTCCCTTTGCTTACGCGATAAACAGCATCGTTGCCGTTTTCACACATACAAGTGACCGGGCTACCAAAAACCGCACTACCACAGGATGTTCGAAGGCTGGTACAGACGCGCAAACTTGAAAATGTTTCCGGAAGTGAGTTTGTTACCTCCGGCGGCTGTCCTACGACCTTACACCCCTCTTTCTGTTCCAGTATTCATGGATTACGATCGTTTTCGGCCGACTGGAACTGCCTACTTGTCGTTATCCTCCCCGAATTCTATGACCCGCAACTTACGAATGCTGAACAAGGCGACAATGGCATCCCTGTCACTTCGTGCCACGGCCGTTCCGAACCCTTTTTCTGTTGGGAGAACGAGGGGCACAGTCGGCCGCAAGGAAGCTGCTAATAAAGGGCTCGTCGACGGGAACGGTCCTAATGGAGGGACTTCTGGGCAGGGAAAGAATGTAATTATGTGGGGTCTTCCTGGAAAGTTACCCCCAGATGGTTTGAGAAACTATCTGAGGACATTCCAGTTGTCTGAAACGAGTAGCCAGGAGAGCATCGTCAAAATTGAGCCGTGAGTTTTGGGTATGCTGAACACTTTGAACTTTCCCTAACCCCATGTTGTAGTGAAAAGCTCTCCCTCACTTCGAGGCACCTGGTTCGGTGCTCGACCCCTTCCGAGGCTTATCGACTTGTCCGTCGTTTACACATGACTTATTTCAGCGAACCTGTCTACGGTGGTAGATACTTGCTAGGTGCTCGCGTAGTTTCATAGTAGTTATCTTTCGTTTAACTTCGTGTACCTGCGTACAATCCACAATCGTAGACTTTTTTTCTGCCATGATCCATTAAACAATGGGCGAGCGGAATCATCGTGGGAAGTGGATCAGGGATTTTCGGCGGATGATGTTATCGGGATTGAAGCTAGTTAAAGCGCGAACAACCATGGCTGCGGTCTACCGTGGACAAGAGCTCTCGCTTCAGGAATTGTTCAACGCGTTTTCTTACAAAATGGAAGAAATCTCGACTGACCCCGACAAGTACGTTGTGCAGCTAGACTTCCAGATGAACTTGTTCTTCATGTATGCGCGAGCCAGGTTTGCTAAAATTCAGGTCGATGAGGTCCGCACGCCTTGAACACCTTTCGGGGGCATGCATTATTAAGACACAGCGCTACAGATTGTGAGGATGGAGCAGGAGATGGCGGCCGCATCGTTTCGCCTCAAGTCCCTGATAAACTCCTTCAGCCCTATCAGCCGACTCCCTCCAGAGGTGTTCGCCACAGTCCTTACCCATCGGTGGCCAGGCAGGGACCTAATCTCTGCCACTCACGTTTGTCGGCACTGGCGCACGACCTTACTCTCGTTTGCGTCACTCTGGGCAGAGATACACTGCACGGGTGAAGAACAGACTTTTTTCTTCCTCGAACGGGCCAAGGCAGCCCCACTACACATCTACTTGCGGTCGCGTTTCTCTCACACCGCCCTCAGGGTCTTCATCGCCCCCAATATCGACCGTATAGAATTGTTGATTGCTAACCCAATGGTCACAATGGACACAACAGCTTTGTGTCGTGATCTTTCGAGCCCAGCTCCAAACTTGAAGACGTTGGTTATCGCACCCCGTAGCGCATCGTGGCAATATCTCCCAACTATCTTCAAGGGGGACCTTCCCGGACTACGACGGTTTACGGTCGAGCGTGCAACATTCGACTTGACCCAGTTTCGAACCCCAAACCTAACTCACCTCAGTCTCCAGTATACCGCACACGGCGAACCGGTAATGGCTGACCTACTGGAATTCCTCGAGCAAACTCCACTCCTGGAGAACCTGATGATCGTAGCTGCTGGGCCGCTGAGCGACGATGCAGGATCTCACGACGACCTAGACAGAGTCGTCCATCTACCCCACCTCAACCAACTCGAGTTCGTTGGACGTTCGGCTCGGTCAGGAATTATTTCCCATCTGTCTTTGCCCGCCGGTGTGGACGTAACCCTGCGCGCAGATGTTATGTCGAGTCAAGATGGCATCACTGAACAATTCCTTCCATCGTCCTTGGAACACATCCCGATGGCAAGAAACGTCACTGCCATCAATTTTTCCATCACCACGTCAGATATATGTTCCCTCCGCTACATAGGACCGAACGGAACTATATACATCACGGCTTCAAACGCAGAGGCGATCGAGGACGTCGAGGACGGTAGCTTTTCATATGAAGCCATCCGTTCCTTCCAACCCATATCCACAGCAGAAGTCGAGAAAATACTATTCGACGGTTTCCAGGGACATGTCAGCCAACACGAAGTTTCCGATGCTCCCCACTTTATAGCTTTCCGGACAATGGAAAACCTCCGCTCGATAACACTCGTCGACTGCTCGAGCCAATTGTTCATCGCCGTTCTACAAATAACGGAACCGGAGACTATTTGCCCCTCGCTTCAGAAACTCACGATATACCTCTCTCCAGAAGATCCTTTTAGCGTCACCAAGCTTGAGGGTCTCCTCGCCACCAGAAAGGAACACGGTGTTCCGTTGAATACACTCATCCTCATAGCAGAGGATGAACACGAGCGTATTCCGGACAATGTTCTTGGGAAGTTCAAAAGATATGTAGGTGAGGTGGAGTTCAGGATAGATCCTCAGGCTCCCTGGTGGGACGATCCCTTGAGTTGGGACATTTGATCACCCATCCTCCCCCGGCTCCAGCTCCCCAATCCCCACATTTTACGTACCCCGCATATGTCAGCAATATTTTGCCTATCACGCCTCCCTCATATAATACCCTCCCCAGAGACTACACCGGGATCCTCATCGATACAAGTGTGATGGAACGTATAGACATACAATAGGTGTACACATTCATCGTCTGTTCGTGATCCTTCCGGACTTTTTCTTTGCAGCTTCCTGAAGCGTAACATATGCATATGGATCCATTCCACCTCTCTTAACATCGCCTCCTGCTTTCTGCTGACTGATCAGCCACACAAACCATGATATCGTAGGCACGTTCGGAGGTACGAACCTTGGACCTGAATTCCTTCCCGAGTTTCCCTGGGGAGTGCTTCTTGTTCTTCCTACCCGTGTTAACCGTCACATCACCCATCTCGACATCTTCGATTTCGCCTTCCAGCTCCTCTCTTCGACGTTTCTTCGTATCCTTGTTGAATTTCACCCGTCCGCTGGGACCGCGACTAAAGCCGTCAACAGACCGAATGGAGTCACGGTAAGCCGTCCCGACAACGTCCTCTTTTGCTTCCATCGTTTCGCCAGGTGCTTCATCTCCGTCGCCGATAATAATCTTGCCGGTTTCCACATCAGACTTGAACTGGGCAGCTTCTTGACCAGGTTTGCGGCTCTTCTTCGAGCGAGCTCCTTCGAAAGAGGTGTCAGGCGGGATCGGTACCCAAGGTTTCAACTTACTCGTAACCTGAGTCACAGCGGACTCAAGAAGGTCCATTGGCTGGTCGTTGTCGGTACGAAGACGAGCACCACCGTGAACACCCCCTCGCTTCCTAGGGCCCCCAGTGTTTTCCTCCTCTTCGTAATCTTCAGCTTCGCTATCGGAGTCGTCACCGTAAAGAACATCTTCGAAAGTTGATCCAACGGCCGGCTTGTGGACACCAGATATCTAACAGTCGATCGTGAGGGAACGCAAGAGATGGTAGTGAATTCGAATACAAACCTGACCCTGTTGTTCGGCAGCTTTTGCTTTCTTTCTCTTCGCATGCTCCTTCCTCTTCTTGATGTTGGCAAGGATTTTCTTCCCGTCTTCATTGTCTTCCACACAGGCCAGCAACTCCTCGTAGCCGACTTTTCTTATGAGGCGTTCACAAATGTACCTTACCTGCATTTTGAAGTGGTTCCTGTGACCATGAGACCAGCCAAGAAGGGATTTGAGTGTCGGTCTTAGGTGGTCACGGACAACATCTATGGGATAGGTGTGGATAGCGAGTTTGACGAAACCGAGGGCGGACTTGACAATCTCCCGATTTGCAGAGTCAAGGAAGACCATCATCGTGGTAAAGATTTCGTCAGACATCTTTGGAGAAATGTCATCTAGAACAGCAAGTCGGTACAAGACCGAGCAGCCTACAGTGAGATGTACAAACCTTTGAATTCGAAAACCAGCCGGGAGATAGCGGTGATCGTCGCGCTGACCATATGAGGGGTCGCACCAGCGAGGCCACCAGCAATCATCGTGAAGTACTCTTCCAAAGACGCCGGTGCTAGGGGGTCCAGTTTGGTTAATCTGGGTTGGATAATCACACTGATCAAAGACATACTTTCCGCAGCATCATCCTCGTCCATCCCCTCGAGCAAATTTCGTCTAACCACCCCACCCTCTTTCATCTTCTTACCCATTGTGACAATCAAGTCAAAGGCTTCGAGGCGTGCTTTCTCTGATGGCTCTTTTGTCCCCAATACCGCTTCTGGTATCAAGGAAGGCAGCGGATGCAGCGATGTATTGGGGAGCATATCGACAAGCAATGCAAGCAGGTGCAGTCGATCCTGTAAACCTTCAGGAGCTGGCAAATAAAAGGGAGGTTACAACTGAGTACCTTTTTTGCTGCAGCCGAAACACCGTCTACCCTACCCTCGAGCTGCTGAATGAAGGTCTCGGAGGTGACTTCGATCTTCCTACTATCGACAAGTTTACTGAGTATCTTGTAGCCACGTTTTTGGACACCTGTGTCCTTATTCTCCAGTACATGTTCCGTACTGGAAAGTCCAAACAAGGTTCGGGCATCTTTGTGTCCCAGGTAGGGGAGAAGAATTTGCAGCAGGTCTTGGGTCATCGTGACGACGCCATCTCCATCGGTATTCATTCGCGACTTGGACGAGGTCACAGTCGGAACGGCGAGGTTTTGTTCGAATAGCTGTGTCACTTTGGCAAATGCTTTCGAAAGATGCTGTAAGAGTGTGAGTGCACACGAAGCGACGGCCGGCGAACAAAACAGACCTCGGGTTTGGCAATCCCAGCCCAGACCCTAATCACATCCCCAATCTTTCCCCTGTCACCCCGCTCAACCGTCCCGAACACGTTAAAGAGCACAGCGAGCCAACTATCTGCTTGTGCCTTGAGGAAGGTCACATTTTCCTGAGCTGCTGGTCGAGATATATGCTCGATATGAGATGACGCGAGCGGCGGCTCCTTGCTCTCGCTATCCTCCGACGCCAGGGAAACGTTAGAGTCCACCATCGCCTTCAAGGCTTTGAGGATTGCCGGGCGCAATCCCTCTTGGCTGTAAATGAGTTGCGAGAGGAGTTGAGAGAAGGATGTTGTCAAAGCCTACCCAAGCCGTTGAGACCACGAGGATGGAGTAAGTGAATGGTGACCTCATACCGCCTTCAGATCCACTGTCCCGTGGCAATAACCTGGCAGACCGTTCCATATTTGCGAAACCAAGACACTCCAGACCTTCGCCTCTGAAGCTCGACCCTCCGCTTCAGCCGTCTGTTGATAATCGAACATCCGTTCTGTAAGAGGAACGAAGTATGAAACGAAGTGACCGAGGGGTGAAGGGTGTGGTTGGGTGAGTAGGGGTAGAAGGAAAGCACGTGGTTCTCGACCCTCAGCTCTGCGCAGAAAAGTCAAAAACCCGAACGTGGAGAAGGCATACGCGCTACCTGTCAGAAGGTTCAAGGTCCAGTGGGAGGATCTTCAAGAGAGCTTCAGGGCCAATGACACCCATCACGACCCCAAGAGTCTTGTCCGCATCTTCCTTGTACTCGAAATTCTTCTCAGTACGGAGGGTTCCAATTTTTTTCACAATTTCAGGCATGAGGACCTCTGCGGCTGTTGGGTTTGTCACCACGCCGCCGCGATACCGGAGAGCCCGCACAAGAGACGAGATTACAGACAACAGCTCCGGGATCGATCTTGCAAACGTTAGTGAACCCAACGCCTCCCGTGTTCGTGCGACTATTTTCACGACGATCGAATTATCCGTTCCCTGACGCGCTTCTGACAAAGCTCTCTCGATGAGAGAAGAGTTGAAGCATGCCGAGATGAGGTCAAGCGCCTCCGCTGCAGATTTCCGAGTATCTCGATCCGTTGATTCCAGGAAATCCCAAACGCTCTTCCACACTCGAGGGAATTCGGACTCAAATTCGCCAGGTAACGTCTCCTTATAAGACACGAGAGCTTTCGCAAGCACCAACGTCCACGCGGGGGACACTGTCGTATCATTGTGCGGAGGGCGGGCGGAATGGATTGCGGATATTATGTCAGGTAATTGGGCGGTAAGCGCAGTTTCGTCATCGTCTGAAATAGCCGCAAGAAGGACCGAAAGCGTGGAGAAAGCAGAACGTGATAGATAAGGGTTCCCTAACCGGGGAAGGGGAATCAAAGAGGCGGCAAGGGGTGGCAGTGACTGGGTGAAGTTTGAGTAAGCCGGTTTCAGTATGTCAGCTTATCACATACTGAGGGTGGTAGGGTAAGAACAATCGGCCCAAGCAACGCGATAATATGGATCCCGGTCTCTGTCCCGTCTGTAGTACCCTTTTTCTTCCCCTTCACGGGGCTCACATCATTCGTAAGCGTGGACAGGATAAAGTCGGAGACCTGTGATGCATAAGGATGCCTAACAGATGGGGGAGGAGCGGCGGTAAGAACATCGCGAACGAGTTCCGCAGCCTTTTTCCGCACTTTTGGTCGAGGGTCAAGGGTCAGATGGAGGACTGAGGCAAATGACTGCCGGAGGCCCTGTGCAGATTCCAATTGGGACCGTTCGAGGGCAAGGTAAACGGAATTGTAAATCGCCAATTGCGAGCGCAGTGGCGGGGCGTGTGGGACCAATGAGGGGAACAAGGGGGCGGTGAGGGACAAGATTGTTGTAAGGTTTGAACGGATCACTGGGTGCGAGACAAACGGAAGGACCAACGCCAGAAGATATAACTCCGCTGGCAAAACGTCGCCTTCCCCAAAGGCCAAAGTCCTGGAGGTTTTAGAAGTGTGGAGTGTGCTGTCCAGGGCAGTAAGCAGTGCAGCGAAGTAAGCAGTGGGTGATCTCTCCGTCCCTTGATGCTCGAACGTCGATTCCAATGCCTGCAGTAATTGAGCAGGAGCTTTTTGATGAGCAAGTAAAGATGTAGTGTGCGGCCGAATTTTGGCCAGAGCGGTCTCGACGTCTGCCATCGTCGCCAGAATTTGTTCTCGCGGACGGTGTGCAATCCAGATGTCGCTTTCAGATCAGACAGAGGGTTAGCGGGAAGAAAATTAGCTTATAGCACCACGTGATGTGGCAATCGACTGGACATTCGTCCCTCCACCATTGGGATCCGCGATGGCACATGTTGTACAACCTCTCGACCAACCATCCAACTACAAAGATTCTCAGACCCGACTGGATAAGCACAGACAGGATGAGGCTCTTTCAAAATCTTCCACCCTCTACGTGTGTTCATTTTCTCACACACATTTTCGAAGCTGACCACAGGGTAGATTGGCAACCTCAGCTTCTACACAACAGAAGAACAAATATACGAATTGTTCAACAAATGTGCGAATGTGTCCGAAGGCGGAGGAATCAAACGTGTTATCATGGGCCTCGACAGGAATACCAGGTGAGTTTTGTCCGGACCGGTGACCCCTGACGGTGCTAATGTGACACCTTAAGGACACCATGCGGATTCTGCTTCGTCGAATTCTACACGCGTCCTGAGGCCCTCGCGAGCTTGAGGTACATCAGTGGGACGAAACTTGACGAACGGATAGTTCGTTGCGACCTGGACGCTGGGTATAAGGAAGGTCGGCAATTCGGTCGAGGCAAAAGCGGCGGTCAGGTACGTGATGAGCATCGTGAAGACTACGACCCTGGTCGCGGTGGCTGGGGTGCTCAAGCTCAAAGAATGGAGGCGGAACGAAGGAGGGAGGTAGAGGAGAGATATGCAGATACGACAGGCATTGTGGCTGGCGGTGGTGGGGATTGGAAACAAGTGGAAACCGCTCCTCAACATAACCTCAAGCGCGGCAGATCACCGGACGATGATGGAGAGCGGGAGAGGGTAAGCTTCAAACCGTCGCAGCTTAACCCTTGGCTAACCCTTCTACACAGGCTGCACGTTCTCGTTTGGACGTGGAGGACCGCATGTGATTTCCTTCCAGGTCTGCTTGTAAAGTAGCAGTGTAGTTTAGAAAGAGAAACGGGAGCAGAATGTTGGCCTGACCAGCATAGTTGCAACGAAATGGCGACCGTTATGTGCCCCGTGGCTCAGTTGGTTAGAGCGTGTGACTGTTATGTTGCCATCACAAGGTCGAGAGTTCGAGCCTCTCCGGGGCAGGTGATTTTACCTTTTTTTTCCGGCTACGTATCCTTGTAGAAAGGGCCACCAACGGATGGAAAATCAGGGGACTTGGTCGGCTACTAATCTTGAGGAAACATATATTGCATCTAGTGAGATTTCTGGATAGTATGTATAATGAACGAAACCAAGAGGAGGATATTAAGGGTCCATGGTTTCTTGTTCGTCAATCCAAAGTCGTATCGTCAGATCCTTTTCCATGCCAGCGGATGCTATGATGTTCTTCGTCGGGTGGGCCTGGAAGGGAAATTTTATAGTGAGCAATCACAATTTTCTTCGACACGAGTAATACATACAGCAACTGCCATGACCACATCTAAATGGAAAGGTTAGTCCTGCTCTTTGGACGTACGAGCTGTAGCCAGCAAGGCCCACCTCTGTGACCCTCGAGCACCTGCAGGATCTCCCTCGTTTGCAGGTCCCAGATATACACCTTTGAGTCTTCGCTACCACTCACGACCATCTTCCGTCCAGTCACGCTGAAGCACGCGAACAGACAGTATGTTGTGTTCGTGTGTCCCTTATACGTTTTGACGCACTTTGACGTCTGGGTGTTCCAAAGTCGGATGGTAGAGTCCTGTGTTACGGCGAGGACGAATTTTGAGTTGGGAGAAAACTTGACATGCGAACTACATGTGTATCATTCGTTAGGGACCTGAAGAAGGCGCTGTACATGAGGCCGGCGTACCAGATGGGATTGTCGTCATCTACGAGAGTTTTCAGACATTGACCAGAATCGGCATCCCAGAGACGTCTGCAGAATGGACTGAGCGAAGGCATGAACAAACTTCACCAGCGCTCTTACATAAGGCCATCCATGGCACATGAGACAATCAATGTGCCATCCAGGTTAAAGCTGACCGCAGTGACGGGGTCCGAGTGTGCGGGAAGGATTTTAAGAGATTTGCCTACCAGCGTATGTGAGAAACTGCGGGGAAACGCAGCCATGGGCAGAATGCGCGCACCTCGGGCAACGTCCCATATCCGCACCGTCTCATCGAAACCACCAGATGCGAGGAAATTGGACTTGTGATTAAAGTTAACGCAAAATACAAAGTTCGTGTGTCCTTTCAAAACATTGACCGCTGTGCCCTAAGAGATCTGAGCTTGGCGAGGATAAACGTCCAAGGTCAGGAAAAGCCTTACAAGGTTAAGATCCCATATCCGCACGGTTTTATCGTCCGAAGCACTGGCAAGGAAGTTGCCTTCGGATGACCAGGCAACGTCTGAAATCCCTTCAGAATGTCCGTGGAGAGTCTTGATGATGTCCCCCGTACATGTGTCCCAAATTTTGATTAGTTTATCTGCCGCTTGAGACCTTTACATGTCAGTACCTCCCAAAGCAACGGCACAATGATAACGGGAATGTGCATGTCCAAGATTATGATCAGGAAGCGAAACTCACCTGCGGACGCAAGCATAGCCCCACCAGGGCTAAATTTCACGGACGAAATAGACATTGTATGCCCGCTAAGCATAAACCTCGGTTCGTAGTTCGGTTTCTGCTGGGCCTGTTGCAGATTTTCCTCCATCGTGTGCAGGTCGACCTAGTGGGTGTGGCCAAAGGAGGGGATGGATCACACGTGATCGGGCTCCCGACGCGGAACGCGATCCACATGTCTTCTCGCAACGACCACCGGCGACAGGATCGGAGCTGGGAACGTAGTGACAGGGACAGGGATCGAGACCGCCACAGGGACAGAGACCGTGGTGGAGACAGGGATAGGGGTAGGGGAGACAGGTATCGAGACTCTCGTCGAAGAAGCCGCTCGAGAAGCCCACGAAGAGGCGATCACGATAGACGTTCAGGTGCGCATACTTTCTTTTCGTTTTCGGTTACGAGTTGACCGGAAACAGATAGAGACAGGAGAGACTACCGTCACGACGATAGGCGGGACTCTGATCGACGAGACAGAGATGATCGTCGAAAAGACGACAAGCGAGACGACCGCGACCGCCGCAGGGACGATCTTCGGGATAGAGACGTACCCAAAAATCCCGGAGCTAAGCTCTCTCCAGGGTCGAAAGAAGAGTCAGGTAAGCATGGGACGCCCGCCATATTCCAGAGCGCTCACTCTGTACAAAGTCCCTCCGGTCCCAGAACCGCGCGTACCGAGCGAAGGTCTCGAAAACGGTCAGGAAGAGGGAGAGTCCATGGATGCTGTGAACCAGGACGACGAGGCCATGATGGGCATGATGGGCATGGCTAGTTTTGGCTCGACCAAGGTTTGCGTTTATTCGGCCTGTGCGTACCAGTGCCTGGAAATCTTCTGTAGGGGAAACACGTCGAAGGAAACCAAGAGGGTTCCGCAAAGATTAAGAAAGTTCGGACATGGAGGCAGTACATGAACCGGTTCGTCGCTTCTTGGATTCCGTTGACGTTGCACTCACGACATGGACACCTCGCAGGCGTGGTGGATTTAACAGGTCTGTCACCCACATCTTTGCTGAGACTCTACCTGGTTCTTATTCTATTTCTATAGGCCACTGGACAAGATCAAGTAGACTGCCACCCACAACAATTCATGGAACTGCTTACTGGACCCAGTTGAGTAATTCCGTTCCGTCCTCAGTCTTTCTCGCATTCTAGAGGTTCACATCTCTCTATCTCTCACGAGAGTAAGTACCTCACAGTCGCACATCGAGTCTAGAAAACAGTACATATTGTTCGTAACTACTACGGAGTACAAAAAATGGGAGTGGAAAAGCTGCGCGAGAAGAACAGTGTAGCGTCAAAGAAGGAAAGTCGCATAGACAGTGAGAGACTGTCCCATCCAAGCTTTTCCGCAACACGCACAGATGATGTGCTGAACGCGCGGCGAAATATCAAGAGGAGCTAGAAACCATGCAATTTGATGGTGTTCTTGGGGATGCCCTCCTCGGTCAAGAAGTTCTGAATCTTGAGCCTCTGGTCACCCTGGAGCTGGATGACTTTTCCAGCCTCCTCGTCTTCGACGAGGGTACCGTTGCAAGCGAATTCCTATCGGATCGGGCCGAATCAGTGTTGGGCTCAAGGAGGGAATCGGCGAGCCGCCCTGGGAACGGGCGCCAGTCGCTAGGGCGAACGCACCTTCTTGAAAGCCTTGAGGAGCTTCCTGGAGTCGTATTCTGGGTGACGAATGGCAACCACGATCAGATAGCTGACAAAAGTTGGGATTATTCCAAAACGTGCTCACCTTTGGGGAGACCCTGCAAGGTGGTCAACGTCTTACGGCCATTTCGTTGTTGGATACGGATGTGTATGTAATTTTGCTGGCTTCCTACGTCTTCGTCACCAAGTTGCTGTCCTTCGTCTGCAAAAGGGTCTATATAAACGGAGGTGGGTCAGATCATGCGATCGTCATCGGGAGGAGGCGACTCCGTCACGAGATAAGGTATGGATGGCGGAGCGGAGAGCGCAAAGCGGGCGACAACTGACCGACAGTATTGAAGTTCTGTACGTTCATGCGACGATAAGAGGTAAAGGCAGTACAGAAGGTGTCGAGAGAGACGGAGGTGGTCAGAGGGGAGAAGAGAATGGTGTGTTTTTATTCTATTTTTCCAACTTTTACCCGTCATAACTAGGTCTGATTCCTTTGTTTGTCCTTGTTTGGTCTGGTGGCTAGCTACACTCACACACAGCCACCTGCAGACAGAATCCGGATCTGCACAGTTTATTCTGGGGGGTACTAGTAACAGCCATGGCTCAGCAAGACACCGCCAAGAAAAAGAAAGGCCCGCCGAAATTCCAGCACCTACCCAAACCAAGGGGTACGTCCTTAATCTCGTTGACCCGCGAAGAGATCTCACGAACGGAATCACCCAGCGAAACAACTCAAGTCTGCATGGATCCAGACACGCAAAATCAAGTCCAAGTGGAGTGCTGAGAAGCGCAGGGAGGGGATTCAGATGGAAACACCGTCAACCGCACCGGGGCTCGGAATCGCCGTATCGAACGTTTCAAGCGTCTCGGCAGGGCAGAAACCGGATCATCAGCCTCAGCTCATCGATGTCCGCACTGGATCCGATGTACCACCTTCCAAATCCAAGGAACATCCGGCCAAAGCCTCAAGCTCGCGAACAATAAGGGAGCCCGTTCGCACGGCCAAGACGGACCCGGCTATTGGATCATTACAACAGAAAGATCGTCGGTCAGAACATCACGACCGTCAAGGGCGTCCCAGCGGATATCAATGGAAGAGACCAAGCATGAGAAATCGGATGAACGCCTTACTAGAGAAGATCCAGAGAGAGATCGGTTAGCAGAAGTAAGTTCGGTGAACTGAGAGGGTCACACGGCATACTGCTTTGGTCAAGATTCGTTGATGATAAAATTCAGGCTGCAGATCCTCATCGATCGATGAGGTGATCGACCATAGTGGTGGACAAAGACGTATGAGTGACTCTTTGGGAAGGAGGGGAACGAGTGTATTATACAGTACGAGTGTCGGTGGGGGGCAGCAAGGGGAAATCGATAAGCTTTCAATCGTCACATCAGGTAGCATCAGGCTTGATTTTCCTTGTCCTCGCCCCCCTCTGAGTCTGTCGCCTTCTCTTGTTTGACACTTTTCTGATCCCCGGTCACCGTCTTGTCCCCGTCCACTTTCCCATCCACGTTCTGTTCCTCCGTGTTCTCTGCCTTTGTTTCAGCTTCCTTTTTGTCCTCTTCTTTGGCCGCTTCGGTCTCCCCTTGACCTTCCTTTTGCTCTTGGTCTTCGCCTTTGACGAACCTGTCTTGTAGGGTCGTAGTGATCGTTGTCGTGGAAGAGATCGGTATTGGGCTGTCGCTTAGGTGACCCGGACGT
Organism: Thelephora ganbajun; assembly: GCA_014904855.1. Classification (NCBI taxonomy): domain Eukaryota; kingdom Fungi; phylum Basidiomycota; class Agaricomycetes; order Thelephorales; family Thelephoraceae; genus Thelephora; species Thelephora ganbajun. The sequence continues at coordinate 206,783 of MU117975.1, read as the reverse complement.
GGGTCATCGAGCTCATCAACGCGACCGAAGGCTGGTTCTACGTCGTTTGGTTCATTCAGTGACGTCCGCGGGGGACTTCTAGACTTGGACCTGGCTCGGGCGTCACTATGGAGGAAGGGTATAGGCGAAAAGACGGGAGTAGTGGGGACAGATATTGAACCCATGGGTAGAAGTGTTGTCGTAGGACCATTGCCGTTAGTCTTGGCTTCGCCATTGACTGGGTTCGGGAAGTTGTCCCACGTCGAGGTTACAAGAAGTGTCTTCTCGACGGCCCTCAGATATTTCCCAACTGCCTTGTAATGCTCCTGCGGCCGTATGCACAACTCGCAGATGCGTTGAATCGTAAATGGCGCGTTCCTATCGGTAAGAATATCAGGTGGGATTCAAAACATGACAGGAGACACCAGCATACTCTTCAAATTCGTCAAGCTGCGCGAAGATCCCAGCTTTCGCCTCCTCAGTCTCAGCTTTTGTCATGTAACTCACCCGTGCCTCGATCGGGTTTGCAGGGTTGCGGGCTCTCGGTCGGACTGGCGGCAACCTGAGGCCACCATTGGTATCGGCACGATTCACGAAGGGTGGGGGCTGTTTTGGGGCCGAACACTCTGGATTTTCTAGGAACATGTCGACGTTCTTGGAACAGAATACCTGTGAGCCAAAGACGTGACGGAGAAGCGGCGTAGCACACTTTGTGGATTTTGTACTTGATTATTTCGCGTAAATGAGGCCATTCTTCGCTGAGTTTCACATGAGTGAGCTCAAGTGGGCAAAGGGTGTTCGGAAATGACGGACTGGAGGAGGTCTGTGGAAGCGATGTGTTCCAACTTTGCGTCGAATTCTGCCCACTCAAAGAAAAAGGGGTGAGACAGGCGGATAGATGCGCAGGTATCACAATACCTGGTGACCACTGGAATCCGTTTGATACCCCGTTTAGATTTTCCACCATGATCGCAGCCATGGTCAAAGGGAGTGAGCAAGAACCGATCTTGATGGAGTCGGATGTTGTGAGGCTGGGGCTCGGAGGCTGTCCGCTCTCCGGCACGTCCGGCGGCTGTTCATTTACGCACGGCTGCGCTTGACTGCCAGAGGGAGACTGGCGATGTCTTATAGCCGTCTTGACGACCCTTTAACCACCCACCACCCATCAAACAGCTCCTACAATTATCCCCCGTCCGGGTCTCGTTCCTACCTCATGAGGCTGCCCCAATTTAATCCCAGAGAGTTCAAGGCTACCAAAATCTCAAGCGAGAGGAGACGGAGACTCTTATTATCCTATCTTCCCGACTGGTAAGCAATCTCATCCGTCTGCCAAGACTTGCCTCACACCAACTCCACCCAGGATCATCTCCATTTTGCTTGCGTACGCTCGGTTTTCTACCACCTCGAACCGACCTCATTGATTTCACTTTGTAGTGGTGGATTCTTTGCTTTGGACAAGATCTCCGGTTTCAAGCGAGTCTTTTCCTTGGAAGATAGCTCGTAAGTCTTGCTGCCACTCTCGCAGCGGAACATTTTTCTGACATTTCTTCGCACAGTTTGCGACACCCGTGAGCTTGCATCTGCGATTTAGACGATTTGGGACTGACCGTGCGATGATCCCCAGGTATACAGTGAATGAACGTGTGCCGGTGGGTATCAGCCCATAGGTATCTGCAACTCCAATCTGACGAGTTTGCGTAGAACGCGTGGCTTGTTGTCATATGTTTGGGAATACCAGCCCTGTTGCTCCCAATAATTAACATATTGACTATCCGAACATTCTGGGATCTGCACAACTCGTACTTGGGACGTACGTAGATGGGATCAACTCTTTTGTTTAACCATCCACTGATCTGACTGTTCAGTTGTGTTATCACTCAGTGTTACTGGCGTCATTACTCAATTCACAAAATTGACAGTCGGCCGACCGAGGCCAGGTGAGGAGATCCAGAGTGTTTCAACGTTATGAATTAATGTTGTGCACAGATGTCATTGCACGGTGCATACCACCCCCGGGATCGGTAAATCCCGTGTACGGCCTTACAAGTGTCTCGATCTGCACACAGAAGGACAGCTTCATTCTCAACGACGGTTTCAGGAGTTTCCCCAGTGGTCACTCCAGTTGTGAGTTATGAGTATCCCACCTTTATGTCCTACTTAACTCTCCTTCAGTGTCTTTTGCTGGTCTAGGATTCCTGTCGTTGTACCTTGCCGGTAAACTCCACCTATTCGATAAGAGAGGATATGCTGTTGGTCCCGTCTAAACTCGCACACCTTGGATCATTCTAATATTGTGCGATTTGCAGCCTAAAGCATGGATTTCTCTCGCTCCGCTCTGTGGTGCTGCACTCGTCGCAATTTCCCGTACAATGGACTACCGTCGTACGTAAAGCAGCTCGTGATCTCCGCTTCTGTTCTTGACCCAAATCGCTGTTCAAAGATCACTGGCACGACGTGACGGTTGGATCTATCCTTGGTCTGACCATCGCATACTTTGCGTACCGCCAGTATTACCCCAGCCTGGCGGACGAACTCTCACATCGTCCATACTCTCCACGGATCAAGGACGAGAGCCCTGAGCCCATTCTTCCCGTTCACGATCAACCGAAGGATCAGAGATATGATCCAGTTGGTGCTGGCCATGGCTCTGACTCCTTCGAGTTAGATGGAACTGTGCAGAGGCCTGCTCCGCAGCATCTTCGAGACGCCTGGAGGGAAAACGATGACCTTGACGCGAAGTAGAGCAGACCTGACCGCTACGGAAATGGTGCTAATCGTTGATGCACGACACATCGCCTTTGGACTTTATATGTTCTCCTGTGTTCACACCGCCTTTGACGATCCCATGCGCTCCCTCTTTCTAATCGATGCTTGTCTTTATTTACTTATTCTTGATCCAATGACCATCCGATAAAACATCGAACGTTCAGCCTGTGACTGAGTGTGACGGTAGATCACAACTATACAGCTGACCAGAAAAGGAAATCTGTACCTTGGCCCTCGCAAAGAGATAACTGTCTCCAGTGAACACATCCTCAAACCATGGAGAACGATCAGGTGAGTGACCGCTAGTTCAGCTGAAGATTTTTCGAAGACCGAAGACGCGTTCGTTGCCAGGGAATTCTCGTCGACCTCTATGTTCCACGAAAATGCGCGGCTACCAGTATGTCCCAGAGGTCTTGGGCCAATCCACTACCTTGAAACTTACGGGGAAACTTCCCGCCCCGCCTCCGGTGCTATACAGACCGCTTGATTACTGCTAAGGATCATGCTGCGATCCAGATCAGCATCGCCGACGTCGATGCCGACGGTGTTGTCCAGAGTACATCAACGAGTTTTGCCATCTCTGGTCAGGTTAGGGCCATGGGCGAGAGTGATGATTCTCTGAACAGGCTGGCCACCAAGGCTGGACGTGAGTCTCTTCATTTTTTAGTGGTATCGTTCCGGAGTTCTAATGGCTGGCGGTATTTCTCTCTGGATTTCTTGTCGGGTTTTTATTGGGGTTTTCCGATTTCAGTGCTTAGGAACGTTTGGTCGTCTCAAAAGTAGATATTGGCTCATGTCCACATCGTTTTTTTCCCCGTTGTACGCATGCTATCGAAGCTTTCTTCCATCATCTTGGGTTTTTGCCGATGTGCGATAGTCTGGAAGGCTTTGAGCCGCGACTGATCACGAGTGCTGGGCCATCGGGGCTTCTCGAACGATCAACGTAACCCTCGATCTCCCCGCAGCAGCTGTGCCCAGCCACCCGCATATAACCCCGACCGTCGATAGTCATGGGAGGAGGAAACCCCCCAACATCACTCGCAGATAGTATCCTTTCCACGATCTCCGTGAGTCTTATCCCCCTGCTCCCTGGTCGACAGCCATCCAGTCCGACGCCACACTGACCCTGCACACCACCTGATCCCCAGACCGAAGATATGGTAGAAATCAAGAGGCAGGCTGCGGAAGACCTTTCCACCGGTCACCACGAAGATTCAGACGGTAGCAAGTACAGGCTGTTGTATACAAAGTCCAAGGTGTATGTCAACCCCACCGCATATGCGAGAGATAACATCCCGGGGTTTGTGGCTATCGTCAAACGGGTGCGTTATCTTCCGCAGTCGGGCGAACTTATCTGTGTACCTACTGTCCCCTTCGTGTGCACAGGAGGCAGCTAATCCTACTTATCTCCTCGCGTGGATACCTGAAAGTCTCCTGGATGAGAAAGGACAGAGCGAATGGGACAAGTTTGTCAGTGTGGAAGGAAAGGCTCCGTACGACGAGGAAGAGGGTCAGTTTTTCCGAGTGCGCTCCTGAACTGTGCTGATTATTTTTGATGTGATTAGATGCTGTCCTCATCGATATGCCAACTTCACGGCCCGAGACGTACGCCTTCTCCGTACCCCTGACCTCGGTGTACTCCTTGCTCGTCTACCCTCCGAATTTATCTTCCTGGTGTAAGAATCCGTGCACTTTTTTCAACCATGGGTCCACTCACGCTCAGATTCGGCGTCTTACTAGATGGGTCAATCGCAATCAACCTCATTAACGGTTCGACACTACCCACCATTTACTTCCATGATGACGAATCAAAGTCCATCTATCTCTCGCCTCGTTCGCCACCTCCGAAAGAAACATCACCTGCTACATACCCACCGCCCCCGACTTCTCCACAGGAGCCACACACAACTTGGGGCGGAGAAGACTTGATCGCCCGACTACGGAATTACTCACACATCCTTCGGTCGTGTTTAGACCCTGCATTGTTCCTGATCGATCCTTCTCGAGCAGACGTAGAGGCGCACACTACAATCCTGTTCGGGGACGACGAGGTGGATGACATTCTCGCTCACTCGTCGTACGCGAACTCGTTCTCCCCAATCCCCGCTCACCGTCGGCCGAGACCCATCTCAGCGACTCCACCTAATCCCTACTCGTCGAGATCGTCGGTTCTACACCGCTCGTTGGCCGCCCCATTGCCTACCATGTCTCAAAGTACCTCACAAGCTCGGATGGCGCTCTTACAGTCCTTCTCGAACATCACGAGAGCGACGAAACACGCCGCTCAGAACATCCTTTCACACCCGCTCGCCAAACCCATCGTTCCGCATCTCCCTGATCCCGTGAAGAGCCTCGTAAACGCGAACGGCGAATGGGAGTGGGGGAGTTGGGTTGAGAAAGGAGGTGTGGGTGAATTCGAGAGCGCTCGGGTTTACCTGGCTCGATGGGCTCGAGTTGTCGCGGAAGAGGGAGAACGGGCTCGCAGGCGCGAAGCCCAAGCTATCCCATCTTCGGAGGAGGATGCGGGGGAAGAATGCTCTTCTTTGGGAATTTTTGAGCTGTTGCACAATACCTCAAACCTCCCAACTCCAAAAACAACCAGAGATCCCAAACACCCCGTCGACACGGAGATGTGGCTGAACTGGTTTGATAGTTCCGGTCGGCCCAAGTTGAGCAAGGAGGAAATGAGAAAGGAGGTGTTCAGGCGTGGTGTAAGTCCAGTTGGGGATCTGAGGAGGACCGTGTGGCCGTTCCTTTTGGGAGCGTACGAATGGGACACCACGACAGAGGAAAGAGACAAGCTGTGGGAAGAAAAAAGGTACATTTCTGTCAGCGCCTGCTCATCGGCTCGCCTCATGTTGGTTATACACAGGAAACGGTACTACGAACTCAGGGATGAATGGTGTGGCGTTCCTGAAGTTTTCGAGAGACAAGATGTATTAGAGGAGAGGCATCGCATCGACGTGGATTGTCGCCGCACGGATAGGACCGTATCCTTGTTTGCACAACCCCCCACATCTCCCGAGGATAAAACCGCGTCGGCTCGATATGCCATTATTTCACCGCAGAACGGTGAAATAGGTGCTCAATCTCCCAGCAACGAGCATACGGAACAGCTGGCTGCGATCCTGCTAACGTACGGATTCTACGAAAGAGAGCTAGGTGTGTACGGTCTTATCATTTGATATGGCAGAAGTCATTCACTGCGGATGAAATGGACTGGCTGACTGAAGGCAACGAAGGTTACGTCCAAGGGATGTCGGATCTCTGCGCTCCAATTTACGTCGTTATGGGTGGAGAACCCGAGATGACGTTCTGGTGTTTTGTCGAAGTGATGGACCGGATGGTGAGTTTCATTCCGGCTCTAGGAGGCGCGACTCCCTGATTTTCCCGGTTGTTTCGTAGAAACAAAACTTCCTGAGGGACCAAAGTGGGATGAAGAAGCAACTGTCGACCCTTCAACAACTGATCGCTGTCATGGACCCTGAATTGTATCGGCATCTCGGTAAGTTCGCACATCTCGTGTGAGCCCGAACCGATTCTCAACCGTGATTGCAGAGAAAACCGAAGCGCTGAATTTGTTCTTCTGCTTCAGATGGGTCCTGATCGCATTCAAGCGCGAGTTCCCATTCGATGAAGTGCTGAGACTCTGGGAGGTCCTTTGGACTGATTACTACTCGAGCCAGTTCCTGCTGTTCGTCGCGTTCGCGGTCCTTGAATCGCACAGAGACATGATCCTCCGATATTTGGTTGAGGTGGGTGGACGCCTTTCCGGTCTTGGATTAGCTGTTGACTTCGAGTGTGCCCGTTTTTGCAGTTTGATGAAGTACTGAAGGTAGGTCCCCTGTAGGTAGCTTCGGAGACTGAAAGTGCTGACAAGTGGACCAGTATTGTAACGAACTGAGCATGACGATCGAACTGGATACCACCCTCGCTCAGGCGGAGGTGTTATTTTTGTCCTTCTCGCAGCTTGTAGCAGATATCGACCGACGTCGGGCTGAAGGGGAACCCATACAACTTCCCACAGGCAGCCTTCGAAACCGTAAAGAAGGTCGAGGAGGTCAAGATCCGGAAACACCTCGAGGGTCGTCTTCCTTCCCCGCTGCGGTCTTACCCACATTGAGCGAGGAGCTGAGGGAACTGTTGAAGGCGAGGCGGTGAGGGTATTATCATGTATTTTTAAGGGAGAATTCCGACAATTTGGGTGATCACATGGATGGCATCGACGCTTGTAGATTACACTTAATTTCTTGTACGTTAGGACCGTGAAGTTCACACAGGAGCCGACACTCCAACAAGGAGCACCACCGCTCAAAAACTGAGATAAGCAAGAAACGTCTTCAAGATCCGACACACTCGCTAGAACAATGGAGAAGACAGTGCGTCTGTCGGAACTTGAGCTACCCCGGACTTCTCGCGATTGTACCGGGACCTATCGACAGGTCGATGGAGGACTACTGATACGCCGTACGCATGCCCGCAATCACCCCGCGCCCACATCGCAAGAAAATTTGCTGGAACAAATGAAGTGGGAGCACTTGAATCTTCGGGTCTCAGGCAGACACCGCAGAATGGCTTCCCTCACTAGAATCTTCACACTTGAGTAGGAGTCGCTATATTGTGGTGACCGTAATGGTCTCTCCAAGCTGTTGTACATACTGAGTATGCCGAGCCCTGTCCCTTTGGAGCACTGGTCTCGACTTTACAACTCGACGTGAACGTTCTTGGTTGTGAGGGGGTGCCCTCGTTTTCTCTCTACTCCAATCCCCCCCACGAGGCTTGTGGAGGAACAGATCGCCGTTTAATTTCAAAGTAAGGTCGGGCTGGTTGGACATAATTGAGGGAAAATTGGCAGAAGTCGTCGATACACCACGCTCGTAGGCCAGTGGAGCAGTAGGGATTTTTCGTTATGACGTCCCAAGCCGGAAGTATCCTGTAAAACTCTCGCTTCGATATAAGTAACGACCGGTCAGGGGAGGCCAAACGCTCAGGTCACCACTCTTCCCGTATCCTCCTCCCTTTCCTCCTCTCTCCAGTCGATACAACTTAACCTCGTCCTCTGCGTCTCATTCAACTCATCCGCAATGTCCTTTTCGTTCAACATCACGCCTCTCGGGGGTGATGGCCCTGCGTCCAGACGTGGGTCGTCCAAGGCTGCGTCGTCTCGAAAGAGCTCCATCGACCCCACGAAGCTGATTCGAATGGACAGGTGCGTGTTGATTACCGGTGTTCCCTGTTGTGCAGTTCGTGGGTGATCTCCGATCAATCCTCTCGCATACAGGGCATCCTTCGTCCCAGGAGATGACAACTTCAATGTTCTTTTCATCGGTGCTGGCAATATCATGTTCGGTCGGTCAAACATCCTTGTTATGTTACAATCGCTATAAAATATCCCAGGTTCGCCCGAAGGCCCATGGAACCACTCTTTCCGTCTCGAACAGTAAGCGGAACAGCCGTAAACGTTCCTCAACCTTATCCCATCCTCTCTCAGCAAACTTGGACCGAGGTTAAAGGTCGTCGCTCTCGTAGACCCCGCAACCGAGCGCGCTGCCGCCGTTCTCCAAGCTAAATGCGAAAGTTTCGTCAAATCTGCCTACGAGAATACCAGGATCTGCAAGAACTTGGACGAGTTCATTAGTACGATGACCAAGAAGGAATACCCCAAGGCTGTAATTATCGGAAGTCCACCCATGTTTCGAGGTAGCACCGTTTCAGGAAGGGATATCGAGATCCAGCTCTTGAAAAGGTTACCCGGGATCGCCTTGTTCGTCGAGAAGCCCGTCGCGACCGGTACATTCAAGGAACTCAGGGACGCGTTCGAGGTCGCGAAGGCGATTGACAATAGCAACAGCATCTGCTCTGTTGGGTGAGCATCCTTTGCCGGGTCCGAAAACGATTCTCAACGTGGTTCAGATATATGCTTCGATACCTCAAAGCCGTGCAGATGATGAAGAAGACGATCGAAGTAAACAATCTCAAGGTTATGGCCACCATTGCTCGCTACGCCTGCGCGTACGAGTCTATTGCCAAGCCGGACTGGTGGGACAAGTCCAAGAGGTAATTGAAATCGCGATCGACATGTTCAAACTTTCCCTGACCATGAGGACCGATCGTGTACAGTGCTGGTCCGGTTATCGAACAGGGAACTCACTTCTGTGATCTTTCCCGTTACTTTGGAGGAGAAGTAGATATCTCCACTGTCGTTGCGCACTCGTTGGAGTGGTATGAGGATGCTGGAAAGCTCAGTGGGATAGTCATCGACGAAGAAAAGATAGAGCCGGAAAACAGGATCCCTCGTATCACCTCCGCAACGTGGTGCGTGAAAAGACGTTGAATCTTTCTGGTGTTTTTGAACTGCGTTAATCGATTTTCATAGGAAATATGAGAGCGGGGCCGTTGGCACGTTCACCCACTGTGTCGCCCTCAAGGGTCATGACTACAGCTGCGAGCTTGAGGTCTTCGCAGATGGATACCAGATGAAGTAAATCCCGGTGAATGGATCGTTTTTTGGGATGCTCACCGGTGCTGCACAGACTTGTAAACCCATACGTTCAGCCCGTCCTCCACATTCGTCGTCCAGGAAGCGATCTAGAGGAGACATACAGATTCCCTGATGACGATCCATTCTTCTCCGAAATCTCCGTGTTCATCGACAACATCGAGGATATCGAGGAGCACCCCGAGACTGCGACCATGTTGAGCTCCTACGAAGGTACGGTCACAATTACTCGTGCCATCTAGGGTCCCATTAAAAACTCTTTCCTACAGATGCATGCAAGACATACGAGCTTACCTGGGCCATTCGTCTCGCCAGTGAGAGGTCGAAAAAGACCCACCAACCACCCGCACCCGCGTAAAGTCCGTAAATGTGAAGCAGATAGTGTTCTTTAGAATCAATGCTGTACAACAAAAATTCAAATATACTCTTGTATGTCTGCGTGGCCTCTCCTTCAGCTGCCTTGGGCAACGTCATGTACCCGCATCAGGAGTTACAGACTGTCTCTTCGAACTTGGTTCTCCTTCGTCAGGGTTCGCCTCTTCTGCACGCCCATCCTCTGGTCTCTTCCTCTTCTTTTTTTGGCGAGATGCTTCAGCCCCTTTCTCCCGTGTCAAGTGTTCTTTGAGCTTAGGGAGGGTCTTGAACGTCTCACGACACCTCCAACACTCCAAATCCTCTTTAAGCAGAGGCTCTTGTAGACTCTGCCGCAACGATATCACCTGGGGGCATAAGTGACGCGTCAGTACCTCCATAAATAGAGTTAAATATGACCCGAAAGCGAGGGATTAGTTACCTCTCTATCGAACGAAGCGCTGTCCCGCTCGAACCAGGACAGCACTTCGTCTATGTGGAGGAAGAACCCCAATTCCGGGTGAAACGAGTTGTAATGTCTCTTATGCTTCAGGCTCGGCGAGCACAAGTCCGATGAGATGACGTGCAGATGTAAGTGCCTGAGCGGTATCAAGGCAGAGTTCAGTGAGAAGAAGAAAAAACGGGCTGAGGTTCTCGTGGCACTGTCGCCACCGCTCTCGAACGTACATCAAAGAAGGTACAGCGTGGAATCCTATCCACACGTCCCACTTGTACCCGTGTTTCTTGACCATTTCCTTCTCGACCATCCCCTTCACGATCTCCGTGTCCTTCTTGAGCCCTTCGATGAGCGTCTTGGCCTCCGCCCTCCTCCCTTTCGCCAACAAAGTATGAAGATTCGTTAAATCTTTCGCAGTAAACACAGAGCCGGGGAGTATCCTCGGTAACACCAGGAAATGATATATGGCCTTTGGGTACTTGTCAAAAAGTGTTAAAGTCGTCTCCGTATTAGTTAGCAGCAACGTTGGGGGCAAAGATGATGGAGAGGATTCGAATTTCCTTGCGTATTGTTGGAGAATCGTTTGGTCAAACATCGTGAAAGTCCTGGCGAAAGCCTTGAGTGCGCTTCCGACGCGATCGAGTTCATATATAAATCAGCGCGTGGACGCGTCGTTCCAACTAATATTTTGGTGACTTCAGTCCGAAGCCTCGCCCTCGCCTTCACCCTCAGCGTCGTCCATATCAACGTCCCCACCGCCATCAACCTCCCCACGCAGCGTCTCGATACCACCAAGTCCCAGGTCCCGACCCTTAAACCACCGACCACTCACCCAATCTATCCTACATAGTCCCGAAGCCGTTCCAGACACCAGAAGCTGACAGTTTCCCAGCCCGTTCCCATTGTTCCACACCACTCGTTGTACGCTAACCTCCGGCGCCCACGCCCCAGGATTTGTCTGAGCAGAGGTCGTCTCCGGGTTCTTGGATCTTGCTTTCTTAGCTGTGAATCGGTCAAGGGTCTCCTGTCCCAGTTTACATATGTCAGTAAATGGAGAGAGGAAATTAGAGGAGGGCCTACCTGGGGTAGGAATTGCTCCAGCATCCGGTACTCTCCCGTATTACGGCTGTAATCTAGCTGATAAATTTTGTAGTAGAAGAAAGGCTGATCCGGTTCGTGAGCCTTTTAAATGGATCGTATAGGTGATCTCGAACTCACCACATCACCCCTCCGAGGAGGCCGCAGCATATTCGTCGTAATACAAGACCCGTCGGCGCAGCCAGTCGCGACGTACGGATGGTAGTCTGAGGGCCCGATGCTCTGTTTAAGGCGCCATGAGCAGTGCCCCAAGGCAATCAGGTTACACAACGCACCCATATTGGACCGTTGGCGTTAAACAGGTTATGACCTTTGCCCAGCAAGCTTGGAGAAGCTGAGAATACTTTCACACTGTTCTCGTGGTCGATGGATATGGCCCCAGCGATGTACGGCGAGAAGCTAATATCATTCACGACATCTGCATTCGGTCAGCCTGGCGGTTGGTATCCGGGTGCTGAGACCGACCTCTCGTCCTATTAAATTCATTCATGACTCCATCTCTCAGGTCTATGTAACCTTGAGCACCATCATATCCGCCGGTCGCAATGATGACAGGATCTTCATTCCAGAGTGGACTGCCTGATGGAGAAGAGGGAGGTATGCGCATCCAGCTTACCGCACGAACGGCAGATTGGTGAATCGATGTGTAAAACTGGGGCAGAATATCTGTAATGGCCTCAGACTCTGGAGTAATTTCGGAAGAACTGGATCAAAACCTTCGTCAAGGGGTTTCCCTTCCTTTAGATAATCCGATATATTGTAAATCGCCACAGCGCCTGGCCCGGTCATCAGGAAGGCTCGAAAATATCATTGGAGTCACCCCACCGTTTGTGCACCCGATGGCGACCACTTCGCTGTTAGCCCAGTCAAAGGCCCAACAACTCGTATCTTGCAGTTCAACGCAGAGTATAGGCTCGACCTTTACTAGACTTGGGATTTCGTGTGCGAAGAATCAAAGATCAGAGGGAATCCCAATCCTCACCATAGATTGGACCTTGGATATTTGGTGGCTGGAGGTCTTTTGGATGCGGAACGACAAACACAGAGAACGACCCGTCCTCGAAGGTTCCAGCAAGTAGACCCAGTTTGCGAGGTTGATTCAGGCCATGTTCCGCGCCAAGCTAATAATCCCCAGTGAAAAAAAATCGTGATGTGTGGTAAAACGCAACCCACAGGATCATGAGATGGCAACGGACACCACTTCAACTCGTTGGCGTGACCGCTCTCAATGCACAAAAGTGCTTCGCAGAGAGTAGTTGGTTTACCGTCCTCTAGACCAAAGGACCAGATCTGAATGCTACTAGGGGATGGCCGAGATACTCTAACGCCAATATTCGGCGTGTACGCGAATGGATGCGTTCCAACCGCCATGTACTGGCGATACGAAATATCTATGAAGAGAGCTCAGAAGTCAGACGAACCAATGAAGTCGTAACACCTACGTTCACGATCATCAGGGTGAATGGGGCACCAATCTAACCCCCATACTGGACCACCGGCATTGAACACATGTGAGTCGCTCTGTGATATCGCTTCTGCTGGCTACTCGTCAACTAAGAATCCAAGGATGAGGACATTGATAACAACATACAGAGGTTGATGCTTTCCAACGGCTTTATTCCCATTTTGGTTTGGCTATCGAATGGTCCAAAGTGACAACACAACCCATGCGCTCCAGACCCCGTAGGATGTATGAGGTGTGATGACGCTTCACTGGGGATCCCTTTACACCAGCACATGAGGGTAGGCGCGCAGATGACTGACCTTTCGGAGATCATTTGGTATTTCCCCTCAAGTTTGACCGTGTCATAAACCACCGGCCGTCGACCAGCCTCAGAAGCGACAGCAGCATCTGGAATAGCCTCCTTATACCAGGCCCTATCCTCAAGGAGTTCATGAACAGGTCCAGGGCCGACGTTCCTGCTCCAGCTCCGTTCCAGCCTCTTCGTCGTTCTGGCGGACGAAGTAAAGCTGTTAGTCAGAACAGTAGTAGACGGCTGAAAGAGAATCGGAGGATGAAGTAAACGCTCCACTTGAGCATCTCTTCGGAACAATGGAGCGGGTCGATGCCGATGGTGTGTCGTTGGCGGAGCTGATTTGCTCGGCTTTGAAAACCTGAGACCCTGGGACCTGGACTTAGACTTTTTCACCTGGGAGGTAGCTTTAGATGAAGGACCCCCTTCGACATCCATTTCGTCCTCGGGGCCTTCAGCGTCAGGTTCAGCATCATCTGGCGCGTCAGCATCACCACCCGCGTCCGAATTGTTTACAGCAAACTCGCTACCGCTCTCCAGCTCTTCTGGATCGGGAACGTACACTTCTACCTTCTCGCCGGTATGCAGAGCCGCGTAGTTTGGACGAGACCGACGCGATCGCAATTGTCGAGGCATCAAGACGAGGTGATTTCGATTACCTAAGGCGACTGGTCGCGGATTTGGAAGCACATACGTACGTCCGGTAACAGGGAACTTAGATACCCTCATTAATGCCTCTCAACAAGGTCCCTCAGCGTTGCAAAGTGATTGTCCTCCGAAAGGCGGTGGATCAAACTGGCCCATACAAGTTCGACGCTGTGCTCGAGGAGAGAGACGTGCCATCTCTCAAAGATGGCCAAGTCCTCGTCAAGATAGAGGCCGCGGGATTCAACCACAGGGAGGTAAGCCTGAAATACGTATTATTATTTTTTGCGCAATTATCAGAAACCTATGATAGGTTTGGATCCGGAAAGGTCTATACCCAGGTATAACCATTGGGAGTGTCTACGGCGCAGACGGAGCAGGTACCTTGGACGTCCAACCTGGTTAGATGGACCGGGCTAACATCCAGTTGCCAGGTACTGTTGTTGCTTCATCTGACGAAAACGATCCTCTTCTGTCCAAGAAGGTGTTCCTCGTACCCAGCCGTGGGTGGGACTCTGACCCTCATGGACCGGAATCAAAGTACCGGAAAACGTCTCCATGCGTTTTGCATCAACTAATATGTCCCCCATTACAGGTTTGGTGTAATAGGTGGTGGTTCCAGCCCTCCCATCGGAACGTTCACAGAGTTCGTTGCGGTTGGACGCAAATATATCATTCCAACCCCAGATCACCTTTCGTCTGAGGAGGTGGCGGTATGGCCCGTTGCAGGAGTGACTGCATGGAGGTTCGTTCTCTTCCTTTTAAAGGCATCTGCGCCTTCAAGCTTCAATGCTCAACCGCGAATTTAGAGCTGCGATCATCAACGCTGGCGCGGATAAAGGTCGCAATATCCTCATCACTGGAGCAGGGGGAGGCGTAGCTTTGCTTGCGGTTCAGCTATCCGTTGTAAAAGGTGCAAACGTGTTCGTAACAAGCGGCAGCGACGAGAGGATTAAGAAGTTGCTCCCTCTTGGTGTTAAAGGTGGTGTCAACTACAAACATGGCGAGGACATTCCTCCTTGAATTGGGTACACGTGCAAACCTGGCTCATCTCACCTCGCAGAGGACTGGCCTGTCCAACTTGGAACACTCCTACAGAAGGAGGGTAACGGTCTTTTGGATGCGGTTATTGACTCTGCTGGAAGAGATATTGTCGAGAAAACGTCAAAACTTCTCAAGCCTGGCGGAAAGATCGTGGCTTACGGGATGTGAGGCTATAGGGCAACTGTATGCCATCTTTCTACTGAAGCGTATCCCTACAGTGATGCTGGAGGAAAGCTCAGCTTTTCTATGCGTGAAATCTTACGAAACATCCAATTCAGAGGTGCGTGTGATCTCCCTTCTCCCCTCAAATATCCACTGAACTACTCTCGTAAGGCTCGACGATGGGATCCCAAAAGGACCTTGAGGATGCTACCAACTTCATCACAGAGAAGAAACTCGTTCCGGTCATCTCGCACACTATAGACGGCCTCGAGTCGATCGAGAAGGGGTTTGAAATACTCGAGAAAGGCGAACAGTTTGGCAAAGTCGTGGTGAAGATACGACCATCTCAAGCGGCGCGTTTGTGAATCTGGGATCCCTCCCTCCTATACCTATACCAATTCTAGATTCACTACGCTCAAGAAGTAATTGTATAACGAAGTAACTTCCATCGGAAATGTAAATACGCGAACACAACCCGAGATGCGGAAGCGGAAGAGGGACGCGTAAGTCGATCACTACTGTATAATCTCTCCCCTTCCCGAACGATGGTGGCCACAACCACAGAACAAGTGAGCCATGTTCTCCATGCGAGTGTACCCTTTCGTAACAGGTTATATGCTAGTTGACAGCGTTAGCTGCAACGACCGTCGGTCCGTGTCCGATATCAGGAACCAAAGAGGGCCGAGATTGATTAACCTCATCTCCTCACAGTCGTACACCCCCTCGTGCTCCTCTCGGTCGCCGACCACCATGCCCGGTCGATATCACGGAGCTCAACCAAGCGCGTCGTCGGTGTCCTTCTCGGTCAAGATAACGGCAAGACGGTAAACGTTGCCAACTCCTTCGGTATCCCCTTCGAAGAGGACGAGAAGGACTCGAAAACATGGTTCTTGGATCATAATTACATCGAAGGGATGTGGGAGATGTTCAAGAAGGTGAACGGTGAGTACATCAACCTCCAAACAAGCTGAAATAACATGCGTTGAGCTTGTGTTCTTGCGTTCGCAGCTCGTGAACGGATGATCGGGTGGTATCACACAGGACCGAAGCTTCGAGCTTCCGACCAAGAGATTAACGATCTTTTCAAACGATTTATTGCCCGACCGGTAATGGTCATCGTCGACGTCCGACCACAAACTGTCGGAATCCCAACGGACGCATATTTCGCCATTGAGCAGATCAAAGATGTGAGTGTCCCCAAATCGTATATGCTATGTCGGCTTTAAGGTCGGACCTCTCCGTATAGGATGGAACCGAAACCCGTAAAACCTTCCTGCACGTCCCATCCACGATCGAGGCCGAAGAATCCGAAGAGATCGGTGTAGAGCACCTCCTTCGAGACATTAAGGACTCGACCACGACAACCCTCTCAACTCGTGTCGCCGAACAGCTAGCTTCTCTTCGCGGCTTACAATCTCGTCTGACGGATATTCGCAACTACTTACAGGACGTCGCGCGAGGGAAGATGCCAGTGAACCACCAGATCGTTTACAACCTCCAAGATGCCTTGAATCTGCTACCCGACCTCAACAACTCGGTCATAACACAAAGTTTCTCCTCGACGACGAATGACGAGCTTCTGGTGGTGTACTTGAGCAGTCTTATGCGAGCAGTTATTGCACTTCACGCGTTGGTCGACAACAAGGCGACCATCGGGGGGGCAGAGCTGGAAGAGTCGGAAGAGAAGAAGGAAAAGAAGGAAGGAGAGAAGGAAAAGGACGCAAAGGAAGCCAAAGCCGAGTAGACCTCCTTTAATGATCTCGCGCGAAACACATACTACCCCGCGTAGAAAGACCTCTAAACCGCAGTAGCATGCGGGGGATGAGGGATGGCAAAAAAAATTTTGATTATGGGCAAGTATAAAGCATAGCCGCAAAACACATCCCAGAGGATCCGCCCTGGATCCTACTTGGTTGCCCCTGGAATCTACTTGGATTGCACGAACCCCTTTCCTGAATAACCCTCGGATGGGACACCTGGAAAGGAGGTTGTAATGAGGTTGTAATCCCAGAAACGGAGCTGCAACTACGTGAGTGTACTTACCGGTGATGGGGTCGAGGTTCAACTCGCGAGCACGCTCGTTTGAAGCCTCCTGCCATTCCTTGGTCATGGTCTTTGGAGGTGGGCCAGCTAATACCGCGGTCAGCAGATTCGGAAAGAGAAACAAAATACATCACGTGTTGTCGGGACCTACCGAAGGCTCGACTTGTGAGGTATAAAGCACCGCCGGCAGCGACACCGACTAAGATAGCCATTATAAGTTTTGGCACGCTGCCGGGAGGGTGAAGATCAGCGCGGGGTCCGTGAGGTCCAAAGGCGATGTAGTAAGCTGCATATTTTGGCGTAAAGTCAGTAACGATTATTCTGAGTCCGCGTCGAAGCCATATAAGAAGGCAGTAGAGACGCCTCAAGGAAAAACCGGGTATACATACCGGCTTTTTTCTCGTCCAGCGAAAGAGTTTTCCAGTCTCTCTTCTGGAGCTCCTCAAGCTGTTGGTGGACAGTGAGCTGCTCATCGGCAGTCAATTTCTCCCATTGGGCCTCAACGTTAGACAGAGGAATGACGGTGTCATGAGTACGGGTTGTGGTTGTGGCGGCGGCGGAGAGAGAACGAGAGAATTGCCTGTTGGCGGTCCTGATTGGACGGACGAGACGGGCAGCGTGCATTTGGGAGGAGGTTAGGGAAGGATGTAAGGTATACGGGTTGAAAAACGGGACGCGACGGAGCGGCAGCCTTTTCCTGCAAAAACCGCTTCCGCCCATTGGCTCATCATCTGATTTTCCCACGCACTCTCTACCGGTCAATCTGGAGCTGGGCTCGAACGTCACTTCCGATAACTCGCTAGTCGTACACGAGACAAAAGGGATACACCACGCGCAAGATATCATCGAAAAGAAATAGGAAACGAGAAGAGTAGAAGATGAGTGGATAGAACCGTCACGACTCTGTGGCCTGACTAGTACAGTCACGAGAGATGTGTCTGCAAGAGGGTCGTCAGCACCCAGCAAGAGGCAAAAATGAAATGCACATGCCCTTCCGAACCACAGGTGTAGCAGGCGCGTCTCTGGGGCTGGGTGCAGTCCTTGCTGATATGGCCCTAGGTCAAGAGAGTCGTTAGTTGCAGCCGAGTCCTCGGGCGCGAGAGTTGCGTACGAATCCGGAACAATTATAGCATTTGGAACCTTGCACACAGTCGCGAGAAAGGTGTCCAACACCCCCGCAAGAATAACTATCAACCAAGTCATGTGAGTTGTGGAAGGAAGAAGTGACTATGGTTAGCCATACCAGGTTTTCTGGCCTCCACCCCCGAAAGCGTTGTAGTTTCCACCACCACCGTAACTGTTGTAACCTCCGGTACCCGCTGGTTCGGGGCAGGAGCGAGCAATGTGGCCGATCTTCCCGCACTTGTAGCATTCTTGACTACTTCCGCCCGTGGTGTTGGGTTGTGTGCATTCACGCGACTGCAACGGCGCTAAGATAACGAGGCACAAGAGGTGTAATTTTTGAGAAGAGGCGTACGATGTGACCTTCCTGACCACACTTATAACAGGTTTTGGCTTTTGGATCTGCCGTGCAATCCCTGGAGACGTGTCCTTCTCCACCGCCTAGCCGTTCCGACGAGCGTCAAAATCCACATGGGCGGCGGGGGATTCTGAGCCAGGAATAGATAAACTCACAGTTGTAGCTGATAACGAAGTTTTATCGCGGAGATGGAAAATGGGAATTAGTCCTTGGGTTCTGGAGACGCCGCACAGCGTTCGGGGGAGATTTACCAAGTCGGGGTTCCGGCCTTTGGGCAGTTGGCAGCTTGGTGGCCGACTAGATCATCGAGAAGAACGTTAGGTGATCGCTCCGAGAGTGATAAGGAGTTGAGGAGCGAAAGAAGGGGAAAACAAAATATATTTCGCAAAATCGTGAAAAGAGTCGCATACGATGTACGAGTGCAAAACTTGTTCGACGAATTGCAAGCGATAATGGGGCTAACGAATGGCAACAAACGGCAGCGAGGGTATGGCTTCGAGCGTCCAAGGCACTCTCGAGAAACAAAGGCCTGTTGCGAGCCAGCGAAAGCGGAAAAAAACGACGCAAAAACAACAACGCACATCCTCCACAGTTAAAGCATCCGCGTGCACCGGACATGGTTGTTACGATAGGGTGTCAAGCAACTGGGGCTTGTTGTACTGAATTAGCTTGGGATTGAGGGAAGCAAAGCAAAACCGTCGGTATACGCACAAAAGATGAGATAGAGAGTTGGGGGATGAAGGAAAGCGACGGTGTGGAGAAGATCACGAAAAAAAAGGAAAATAAGAGGGCAGTTACATAAACAACCGCCACGTGGATCGAGGAAAGGCAGGAACCCGTTCAGATGGGACACAAACCTCAATTCACCCTCCAGGCCGCGACGAACACACGAGGACAGAGTGTGCCGGGTAAGGACGGACCCCCGGTTTGGCGTAGGGAATGTCTACCTCCCCTTTTTTCAGACGGTGTTCACGCGACAGCGCGTTTCAGTATTCTATTCGCTGTTTTTATGGTGTACGGAGAGTGGAAAACTAGACGACAACGTGGTCATGCCGATGGCTTAGAAGCCTCCTCCACGGGAGGGTTGAACAACACCTGAAACGGCACACACGCGTTAGACTTTCCGGGTCAGCTTCACTCGTTGGCATTTTAAGCACGCACCTGCTGTCCAGCCTGCCCCTTCTCCCAAGTCTGATACCTTGCATTGGTGACACCCCGCCTCTCGACGGCCAATCTCTCAGTCTCGTTCAGGGACCGACGGAGGGCGGAAGCGGTGATTTGAGAGTATTTGTTGAAACTTTCACCGGTATTTAGCCTCTACAAATGAGATGCGGAGAATCAAACAAAACGTACGAGAAGAACTGACGCCAGGTCGCTGCGCTCATGGTTGTGCTTGGTGAGGATGGAAACGAATGTCGCTGTTTTCTGGATGAGGTTCCGGCAGCTCCCGTGGGAGACCGATGTCGATCATTTCACACTTTGCGAGCTTCCGGTGTGCGCGCTCGAATAGTTCGGGCGACAGACCGCGACCTCTTTACGTTTTCGATAATTTAAAGGGATTCCGTATTCAAGTTGTTTCAACGACATTTGGGACATGGAGCTCTGGGAGGGTAATGCTACCTAGTCGTCCGCGTCTCTCACAGCCATCACAAGGGTGTAAGTGTCGCCACACACGGAGTTGCGCGTTTCTCATACTTTGGGGGAGTATTTCCTACGCTGGAAACCAGCGTGCGCAGCGCATGTGGTTAATGGAGCCGACTTCCGTGTCCTCGCTCGACGGTCGCGTATTCATTCAGAGATGGCAACAGCATGAAGGTGACCAAAGAACCGGGCTTTACGGGATGACCCTCCCCGCTGGGACCTGTTCCCTCCACTGACACCTCGGCGACGATCTCGATGTTGGGACGTCCAACCTCAATGGCGAGACATAAGTCCAATCCAATGGCCAACAACCCCGGAGGAATTATCCTAACGCCGGTGCGATTCGTAGGCAATTCATAGGCAGAAGAATCAGTAATATGACCGTCCCCGCCGTTTCCTCTGCACGTTCGCAGAGGCGACTAAACTGAATGGACATTGGACCTTCATCTGGTCCTCCGCCCAGCTTGTTGCTACAGTCGATCCTTTGTGGAACTAACGAATCTAATTCCGTTCCGTTAAGAGTTCCCATCTGGGATCTCTCCTTTGCAGATGTCAATATTTAGTTTTTAGGTGCGCTTTCAGCCAGGCTTGTCAGGCTACCCTCTGACACCCTCGGATCTTCGAGCACAATCTGTGGTCGCTTCTGACCATTCCCGTAATCTCTCTCCTAAGATTCCGTAAGTTCCGAAACACGCGTCCTCTTAGCCTCTCCCTTATGGTCAAGTGCTCTTCCACCTCTACCACTGCTGTCAAGACCCCATCATTGGATCAAAAACCCGAACGGTTAGACCGGATACTTCTCGCCATAGGTCTGGTTGTTGGCTAGCTTGGTGGATCTCTTGACAAACGGTAGGATTGAGAATATTTACTGACGTACTTGAAGGGCAATCATTCAATCGAAGACGAGAAGACAACGGAAGTCTATCATTACGTGGTGCGTCAAAAACTTCCAGCAAGTTTCAGAGACATGAGCGCCGATAGTCACCGGTATCACTCAAATTATGCTTCGTCTCTTGATCTAGCGGCCGCTGGAAGTTTACCGTCAGGCAAGGAATTTCCGCGCTTCCGCAGAGCGTCGAGTTCGGGTTGCTATACTCTTCGCAGTTATCCCAACCACGGTCATATCATCCTAATCGTGCGGCACGCTGCGTACACGCGCAGATCGTCTCTCCTCATACAGTGAAAATACCAGGCTTCGAATGATTATCACTGTTCAGTTTGAATCCAACAAGCGCTCGTTGCGGCGTTGACCTTCACCTTTTTGAATACAGTCATAGTACATAATAATGCGTAACGACACCTTCCACGTCGAGAGGTTCACGGTGGATTTTGGAGACGGCAGAGTGACCCCACCTGGATTCAGACGCCTAATCCTCGACCCGTCGTCTGCCGAGTAAGAGTAGCGGATGGAGACCCAAAATGGAAGTGTCGCACCTTGATTTGGAATGCTGCCCAAAGGTGATCGACTCATATACGTGAGGCACTTGAAAGAAAGCAGATGGGCGGTCGCTTTTACACCCACGAGTCAAACCCGCCTACATCTTACCTCGAAGATGATAGACTTTGCTCCAGGTCCCTCTTCCTGCCGCTGAACTGTGGTATCCCTTTAGCTAGAAAGTAAGTTGGCTTGCTATACGTGGCAGAGTGTGTCGCTTTGCCCAAGTCGTCCGATGCCGTAAAACGTCAGCTCGTTGGAATTTGGCCAGGCAACCCCATTTCCCATGCGTATTCCAATATCACTATTGTTTCCATCCGTGTCAATCGACTCACTTTCACGCGATAGCCTCCTATACCACATGGACTGACGACGAGTTACAAGGTCAAAGTATTGCTTTTGTGCCTCTGAAGCTCTACTTATGGACCGCCGCGTCATGACAGTGAGGGCAGAATGGACCCGTACGTATATACTGGGGATTGAATAATTTGTCATGGGCTCATTCTCGAAGAGGTTAGTTCGTCGGCAGATGATTTCGACCTACCGATCACCTATAATAAATAGGAGTCCACTGGAGCGTCTTGGTTTTATCTTTCACTTTTCCACTCCCTTCTCTCCCCGAGCACCTTTGGGGCCATGTCTCAAGCTCAAGGCTCAAGTGTTTCCCTACCACCCAGCTCCCAGTCTACCGAGGGCGAAACTCTCGTGCCCGCACCGACTTCGCAATGGAAGGTCTGGTCCAGAGGCGTTAACGAAAGCGTATGTATTCCTCACATCTTCCGTTTATTACCGGAGTATGAGCCAAACTTCACAGGGCGCCTGGTATTGCACCCACAAATTCGCAGATGATACGGAAACTTATCACTACGTTCACCAGTGCGTTCTCGTTTAATCTCCTACCCCTGTGAGGTTAATAGACTTTGTGGGTCTTGTAGAAACGGAGGTGTTTACATGAAACACCGCGACGGATCTGCTACGTACTCTCCTAACGAAGGAACGTACATACCAAGTAAGGAACGTGACCCGAACTCGAAGCTCCCACCTCCCACCATGGAGGAAATCATCGAGGAGTCTAAGGAAGCCAAAAAGGAGCATCGCGAGTACCTGGATCGTCCACTCAAGTACTGGAACGGAGTCTGCACCACCCTCCAGAGCCATCAGAGGAGACGCAGACCCGTTGGCATTTCTTGGCTTTTCCCAACGTATCTCTTGTTGTTGTTTTGACGGTTCGACCGCTTACACGACGATTCTAGCTGTGACTGTTGCGATCGCTATTCCATGTACGACGACGATTATCCTGATTATGACTATGACTACGAGGACGACTACGACATGGTCTGGGGCGAATACGAACGCTCTGGTCGCAATAGCGAGGAAGAGGAGGATTACAGCGACGACGACGATCGGAGCTCTACTAGTTCTGATGAACGCGAGCCGATCACCAAACAGGAGGACGACGAGACCACCGTTCGCATCACCGACAGTGCCCACCCGTCGGCAGTCGAGGAGGCAGAGACCGATGTCAAGCAAGAGACCGAGGAAGAAATATGCGACGAACCTGTCATGGGGCATCTCCCTGTCCCCAAGCTCGACCAAGAGGCAGCTCCTGGTCTTACCCCCGATTCTGCTCCTTTCGACTCCGCGGCAACTGGGAGTGGCATCGAGGAACGCACTCCTCGCGATTCTAAAATAGGACCCAACATCGAGACAGAGGGGAAAAGAGTGAGTAGATTCCGATCGCTCTGGGATCCACGATCTCGTATCTCACACGACCTATCGCAGATATTGCGAAGCCACAGATCTAAACCGTACTAAAATTCAACTTGATCTTACTCACGTTGTACTACTATGTAGGTATTATTCTATGCGTTTATTTGCTCCCAACACGCGATGCCTGCACTGAGGTGTGTAAGGCTATCCTAGCTCTATGTGAGATTATACCTCACTTGAGGCCTGGAGCCCAAACATCAAAGTTTTAGCATGCAATGATAACAACCGTTCGAACGATCTCCCTGTAACCACGAATATCCTCGGATGTTCCAACATTGGTTCCGAAGCCGCCCCCTACTACCCGGTTCCGAGCCGGCGCTACACAGCCAAACATGCACGGAACGGGCACCTTGCTATCTTAGCTCCCACACTCCTCCGTCCTGTCCTCTGGTTCTCTGACCGCGAAACCTGGGACTCCCCAGTTCACATGGGCTACCTCGCTTATCGACGCAAGATGTGAGATATACCACGACCTTGGCTCCCCCCATCCCACGGAGCCCTCTTTTGCGTTAGGTCCGCTACTGAACCGATTAACGGCCCGGAAATGACCTCTGATTCCTCCTGAAGGGAATGGAAACAAAAAGAAACATGTGGTACATCCCGCACTGGGCTGACCTAGATTGTTCTGGAAGCAGAAAGTTCGAGAAGGACCGCGAACTTTCTTAGGTGAAAAAATATAAAAGGAACCCGACCCCCATGTCTAACCCCACACCTCAGTTTGGTTTCCTACCTACACCAACCTCCACCAAAAATCGAAATCGCTATCGCCGACCCCAAATCAGACCCCCACCACACTCTATAACCCTTCACCACACACCCCAAAAGAAGGATGGGAGCTACTGTCGAGCCCACTACCCGCACCGGAGAAGCTCCCTCCCTCGAACAACCCCTTCGCCAACCCCATAAAAAACCAACGGAGACTTTTAGTATCGATAAGCACATTGATAAGTACACCTTAGAGGCTCATGGGGACAACCCCAACCCTTACCGACACGGAAGCCATTTTCCTGAGAAGTGTCAGGACGGAACCGTAGACCGTTGGCCCCCCTACACTGTAGGCCCGTGGGTGAAAACCCATCAATCCCTTGCGAGTCCCACCAGAGTAGGATGGATGCGAGACCTGTCTCCAGTCTGTCGCGAATTATCGGAGTCCATCTTCTGCACTGAGAAGCAACCAGGGATCGAAAACGAGCGAGAGGTTGAAAACGAATCGGAGGCCGATGATGTCTGCGTCTTGAAGTCTTTGACCCTCAAAGTTTGTCGAGGAAACACACCGCCGATAAAGATAGTGAGGGCCATCAACAAGCACGGTAATGAGTACCACAATGCGATATACGGTGATGGCACCAACTCGTACTGGTACAACAACCGAGATGGGAGTTACTACAAGAAAAATCGTGATAACAGCGCATACTTTGTCTCCAGCCGCGGATTCGTGAAGTATTGGCCCGCTCCCGTCCTCGACAAACCGGTCAGGCACAAGAAGCGTAACAGAGGAGAGGCCAGAGACGTATCAACCAGATACCCAGTGACAAGTCAAAATGCCCCTGCGACCAGGCGAGAAGACATTCAGCGACCAGAATATGTGAACTCCACCGAGAGTAGGATCGAAGGGGAATACAAGCCTCGTCGCCAGCTCCAACCAACTGCGAATCGATGGATCTCTCCCTCTCCCTCTCCTCCTCCCTCGAAATCACAGAGGCCGCCAGCCAACAAGAGATCGAAAACGAAACAAAAGTTGAAAACGAATCGATCGACGAAGGCACGTCGCACGTTCTAGCCGACGCGACATTCAAGACCAAAAAACACAGGCGTTGAAGAAGAGCCAGTCTTGTCAACTCAAGCAATGGTGGAAACGAGGAAATCTCCCCCCTTTTTTTATTTTTCCTTTTTTCTTTAATCAGCGGTTTATCCTCAGGAAATGACCCATAGCAGTAGTATAGTCACTAGCGAGGAACCGAGTAATATAAAACTGAGTGACTATCTGTAAGGTTTGTGACATGTACAAAACAATACCCATGGACTTGAAAGGGAACTGTTGAGACCCCGCCAGCTCTGTCGGGTCGCGAACGGCGCGAAACTCGGTTACTGCCACTCTTCTAGGATAGAGATATCTCTACCCTTATGGATAGTCACTGCCCACTTACACACTAACCGAGTGAAAAGTTTCAGCGAGTGATAGTACCAACCCGAGTTGGCAAGTGGTAAGTACGAATGAAGTGTGCCTGGAACTATGAGGTGAATCAGAGTCGGTAGTTCCTAGCCTACCATACTGATTAGAGTCTGAGTTGGTCTGTAGCTTTCACAACCTCTCGATGCCTCTCGGACATCGCTATCTCCTACATACTCCGGAGAGACGCGTGGCATAGAATACGATGAACTCCCCGGTCCCCCTGAACGGTCCTGAGGGGGGGGGGGCAGAGGCTTTTGCAGGTACCAACAGGTTCGACGGGTTATCGGTTACCCCTCGAACCTTCACAGGGACGGCATAAATCAACACCGGGACGAAAATCGGGACAGGAGTCCCTATGAGAAGCACCGAGATGGCACTGCGGACCACCGCTTTGACCTAAGCCTGTTCGGCGTGGGGATGGGAAGAGAGGTGACAATCCCCCAGGGTATGGGGAACCAGAGAAGATGAGCCGATTATCACACGCTTGGTGGTTCAATGAATCCAATGAACCCCAAACACACGAGTCGAGCCAGATGAACGTGAGGCTCTCAGCAACCACTCCATGGATGAGCGGATTTCCAACATCGACACCCGCGGGGAAGAGGTGAAGAGCGAGTCAAAAGTCGAACCTCATCCTGATAGCGAACTGAAAACAAGTTAATCCCTGTGGGAGTTACCAGATCGATTGATACTCGCCACTGGTCCTCAGTAAGCACGGTGCGAACTTCAACCGTGAAATCTGGGCAAGCACGCGAAGTGATTGCAATAGATCCGAGTATCTTCTGTAATGATCCTATACCCTCTCAGCCAGGGTGACCCTCAGCTCTACTGACGAGGTTTCCGATTACTATCCCCCGCCCAACAAAACAGCCAGGTTACGTAGGTACGAGCGGAAGGACAAGGAGTGGGTTGCCGTTGCTTCTATTCAAATACTTAGTCGAGTGTGCAAGGACAACCCCAGGTCGGAGGAAGTGGGTCCGAGCCAAATCATCGTAAATTCCGAAAGACCCCGAACTAGCGGGCCATTCCCTTGGTGCCACAGAGGTCGCCAACGTGCAAGAAATCGAGGCCAGGCAAGAAATAAAAGGGAGAGAAGACCTAGGTTCTCCAGTCAGTGCGCCCTTTCGAAATTCAGGAGCACAAACCTGAAGAACAATTCGACTGATCCCCTCGTCTGATTCTATTTCGCTAGACTATGGTCTGTTTCCGGTTTCTGTTGGATGGTATACGTGTTGTTAGCGGAGCTGCGTTGCCCAGCAACCGAGGTTCTTCCATCGCGGTCTGGACAGCGTTGGGGATCCACTGTTCGTCAGAATTACCCAAGATGCTGCGGCGTGTACTACACGTGCCCAATCTTGGAGGCGCACGGATCTCATAGTCCACCTACTCCATCACCAGACGATACACGACCACAGGCATCGAGGAAGACAGATACTCACCGACTTTCAAGACCAATCGAGGGTCTTCCCAACCACATTGGTCTTCCAATCGAGACACTTCCCCGTGTCGATCATCCAGGAACATTCTACACTAGTGATCGTTCCCGATAACCCCCCTATACCCCTTAATCCTCCAACCTTCCTAGGGTCCAAACACGAGGAAAGGATGTCAAGCCCAAGGTATCACCGCTCTAGGGGTTCACCGTATACCACACGAACCAACAGCGGTACGAACTACCAAGCAAGTTTTCTATTTCTCCAAGATCCGGTTCTTTGGCTTCGCAGTTTTTCTAACCTCACCCCTCTTCGACACTTAGGGAAGCGAGTACACCGCCAAAAGCTATTCAGATGGCACCAGATCATACCAGTACCGTAACCGGCAAGTGCTACCTCTTGATGTTCTATTCCCAGGTGTTGGCTGAAATGAGGCGTTAGAGATGGTGGCGTTTATGACAAGTATTGCGACGGTAGCGCGGAGTATCACGCTCCGAGCGGCTCAGTGAGACACTATAATCCTCATCGCTACAGCGACGAAGATAGGAGCGATGGGACGTATTCCTCCTCAGAAAGTCCGGAAGAAACGGACTCCGAGTACGATGACCACAGAGACAGAGGCCCCGGTCGTGGGTACTACGTCTCGGATGACCGAGGCGCAGTTCACGTCCCAGACTCTGAATTCCCTTCAGAAGGAGGCGCACCAGACAGTGAGAGTGAAACGGAGACGGACGATTATTCGGACCGGTATGTCCCAGAAGAGTACGAGTCAGGGTCGGTATATGACCGAGATGATCATGATTCGTACGGGGGCTCCTTCGATGATTGGGATGGTTATGGTGATGACGATTACGGTGACTATGATGGTATGTGTATGCTCCAGCTCACACGTTTTCCAACCCCCGTATATTTATTTCTCCTCTGTCTCAGACGGCGACTCCTCCGATTATTATTACTAGACCAGGACCATCAAGATCCTTGACGACTAATTCTGTGTCGCTTGATGGTTCACAATGGTCATCGTAAGTGTACACCCGTCTGTTTCATTTCCGTAAATCCGCCTCCTTTGGCTATGAACGCGCGAGGTACAAGTAATGTGTTTTGAATTTGTATACTTTCCCTTGATCGGGAAGCAAGTTCTTCGAAAGAGCAAAGTCGACTTGATGTGTGCAGTCAAGATATTGGTTCTCACGATGTTCCGCATGCCGCTCAGCACAGAGAGAAGAGAGTTGCTTTGTTTTTAGGCCCACGACCGCGCGCAAAGTCTCGCGCGACGTTACCGGAAGGGCCTGAGCTTGAGGTTTTTAGTTAGACTGGTGTAACCCGACAAGACCATGGAGCTCTGACTAACTACCCCGCCCGCCGGGTGAAAGAAAAAACACGAGACAACAGACTGTGTCTCATATAAGCGGGAGTATCAAAACATTCTGACCGTAATGATCGCAACTGTCTTCGATCGTGATCATAGCAAGTGACGAGGTCCGTTGATCTATAACAGTGAGCACACAGTAGGTGCCTGTATTGAAGAAGTTCCCAACCGACGTAAGCGATGACAGAACAGGGGCATTCCGGACCCGAAGGCTGGACGTAGAGCGCGGCGCGGCTGGACAAGTGCGCGACAAGCGATAAATAACATCTCCGCTTTGAAATAAAGAATGAAAGATGGCAGATTGACATATGGTTCCTGTACTGCACGCGACTAGTCATGAAACACCCGTCTGCCCGACGAAGTGGGAAATGACCGACCGTGAACGTCGGCTGGTCGGGCGAGTGGAGTTATACACCTCCTTCTCAGAAGGCCGTACCGAATATCCGTACGGCGACTCGACACATTCAATCGTCCAACTCTTTTACCCACTCCGACGTAAAGTTGAAGCATCGGGGATCAGATATAGTGGTGTCATAGTTTGACCACCCAGCAGTCAAAGACCCGATCACTGATCAGAAAAGCAGCAGGAGGCAGAAAATGATGCATGACCAAGACTCGTTCCCCGGTCATTTTTCTTGGATTGGTGGGAATCACATGAGGGAACAGACCAGAAATATTTAGGTGTCAATCAGAGCAGGTGGATCAATAGAGCGAAGATAGAGGAGCTGAGAGGGGGCTGGTCGGATTTGGAGTAAAGTGAAACCCTGTGCTCAAGTGGGGATTACAGATGGCAGGTTGAGCGTTTTCCGGAAATCAAGACCGAGGCACACAGAATGCTGTACGGACCTGAGGATGACGAAGGGGTCATCAAAAAAACTTCCGAAGGGTCGGTTGTGCTGCGTTGCATGAGTAACTGTGCATTAGGCTTGATATTTGAAAATGGAAAACCAGAGATAGATCCGCACTAGACAGTGCAGCGGTACACAAAGCTCGGCTGTCGGAGAATATTTCCGGGCGGTTGTTAACGTTCGAACGACATCAAAGGAGTGCGTGATGCGGAGTTTATCTTGTCTGTTCGGCTGCCACCCATCGCACCAGGTCGCTGTGAGTGCGAGGTGAAGTGTGTGGTCTCCGAGGAGCGAAGCAGTGCAGCTTTTTTTCCTTCCTGACGCGTTGCAAGACTCTTAGATTGTCGACTATCTCGAGTCTTTTAACGATCAAGTGACCGTCAGATCCGAGGATGAAAGATGAGATGAGTAGCCGGGTCCATAGTAAAGTCTAACCTTCATGGAATGAAATCAACAGCGTTAATGACGTGAAACTCTTCGAAAGGCATAGCACCTTCAACTCTGCCGTTCGGTAACCTGACCGACGGGGAGGGTTTACGCTCGACCCGAATGCTGCGGGGGTATGCGGAGCGAGGGGGTGGCGAAGCGAGCAGTGCGAAGGTGGCGAGCCCGAGTCTTCTCTCGGCAATCGCCATCTGACCTCACCACTGTACCATGGCTGGTGTAACATGGCATTATGTCCTCAAGTTCATCATCACTGGTGAGTCGGTTCAATCTATGCATCTCGGTCGTTTCAAAGAGCTGACCAAGGGTGCGATCGGTCTGTAGGCGATGCCGCTGTGGGCAAGTCGTCATTGCTTATACGCCTTACCGACCAACGTTTCCTGGCTAATCCAGACCCAACGGTCAGCTCCGAACGTTCCCATGTCTCACGAAGTCGTGCTCGTGTTTCTGATGAATTGTGGTTGAACGTAGCTTGGAGTTGAGTTCGGGTCGAAGCTGGTTACTATACCAGAGGAAGAGAAGGTGGTGAAACTCCAATGTACGTCCCATTTCTTCTCTGCCATTCATCCACGCCAATGGTTCGCTTGAATGTTGGTTTGTAGGTTGGGATACTGCTGGCACGGAATCCTTCAGATCCATAACTAGATCATATTATCGCGGCGCGGCTGGTTGTTTGCTCGTCTATGACGTCTGTTCACGGCAGAGTCCGTCAACCCATCTTATCCTCATCATCTCCGCTTGATGCATCGCTGACTTGGGGTCCCAGGTTTCTTGAACGCCCGGATATGGCTTAAGGATGTTCGTCAGCATGCGGATCCGCATCTCACGTGTATCCTGGTCGGAAACAAGACCGACCTGTGTTCGGATGGTGCTGGACCGATTAAGCGAAACCGAGAAGTGCCAACCGAAGAAGCTGAGCTATGGGCGAAAGAGGAAGGTTTGCTATTTGTCGAGACTAGCGCGCGCTCGGGAGAGAACGTGGAACTGGCCTTTGAGCAAGCGACGAGGGACATCCTTATGAAGATCCGCAACGGCGTCTTTGACGATGATCGGGTGAGTTGAGCCGCCCCTCAGGGCCTCGAGGCTCGACCCCATCTCGAAGTTTCCTAGATATCTAAGCGCTGACCCGGTTCGGTTTTAGTCGCCCGGAGTAAAGACCTCTAAACCATCTGGAACGGACCTCGCAATAGAACAGTCCGCCAAAAACGGATGCTGCTCATAGACTATCCGTTGCTCCCGATTTGTTTCAAATCTTGCGGCCGCCTTATCCCACGCCCATCTGTCAGCAGCTGTGAAACATTGGATGTGGCCCACCCTTCATTCTGGACAACTTTGGACGCGGTCATTTCCGTATCGTCCTCCGTTCTGCAAACCCTCCGACCGTTCCGTTGTTTCCGCCTCCGATTGTAATCCCGTCTTGTTCTTGTCTCGCCGGTTATATTATAAGACACGAAGATGATGATTGATGAAGATTAGCACGAATGGATCTATGCGTACAACTAATTGGTGATAGATAAATATACCTCTTCTACGCTACGATTTTTGGGTGTGTGAAAGGATCTCGGGGATAAAGGGATCTGGTGCAATGAAGCGTACGAAAGGGGTGGGTAGGAGGTCGCGTGTAGGGTAAGGGGATGAAACAGCGCGTGGGAAGAGATAGTCTCTGATGCTGCATGGGGGTAGAGCGAGAAAAGAAGGGTCGGATAGCTGTGCCGCGAGGCGAATCTCGGGGGGGGGGGGGGAGGGGGTGCCACTGCTATGATGGTGATTGGTTCAGGGATCTAGCGTATTCATCCAGTTGACTAATGAAGCCACGATTCGGCTGCGCGTTCATCCGTTTGGACTGAACGTAATTCACAGCCTGGTCCGTCGTCCAACCGTACCTGGCTATGAGGTACCCCGAGATGACACTTGCGCTCCTGCTGACGCCCTTCACGCAATGGACGAGGACCTTGGCATTCTTGTCCCGCAACGCGTCTGCGAGGAAGTCCGTCGTGTTCGGTAAGAATGCCGCGAGTTCTGCGAACGGCGTGTCAAGGAGCGGTACTTGGAGTTTGCGAATAGGTAGGGCGGCGGGGATGTGGACGGTCCCACTCATTGCAGAGAGAACGTGGGTGATGCCCAACGAGGAGAGGGTGGAGTGGCACTCTGCAACATTGATGTCTGAGATGTAGAGGTTGGGGAGGATCTCCGTCAGCTCTGACTGGGAGGAGACCTCTGAGGCGGTTGTGGAGGAGGAAGAACACGAGGATGGGTATGCAATTGGAGAGAACTGAGATGGAGGTTTTAGGGTTAAAGAGGCAAGTCGCAGCTTGGGAGGCTGCTTTGGACGGAGGGAGACGACAGACATTGACCAGGAACGGAGGGAGGAGGAGAGACAGGAGGGATCAGTTACATGTACTTATATCTACCGAGCAAATTGGTCTTGTACTTGTAATCCGGGATTTCAGATTTTCTCTCAAATTGGCCGCACCTACACGCACATCTGATGATTGCTGATTGCCTCGGCCCCCCCTCTCGACCGGAATGATCATACCAAAACAAATGCGGCCCTCCCATCCCACCGGGGCATCGCCCCCCTCTCGATCAAGAACCCGACCGAGTCCCCATGTCCTGCCACGAAATCGAAAAGAGCATGAAATCGTTTCATATTATCGGTGCACGTGATGTACATTCCAATCAAATACAGTTATGCTCAATGTAAGTGAATAGGAGAGAGGATGACGTGGATGATGGCAGTGTAGGAAAAGAAAAAAAGAAAAAAAAGAACGAAGAGAGCCCTCCACCAGAACACAGATTTGTTCGCCTCTTTTGTTGCCAACTTCGGGGATTGCAATTTGCGTCGTTGACGCGGAGTGGATAGAGTTGGGGTGGTCCTTCTTTGGGCGTTGTTATGTGCTTAAGCGATGGTTGGCGGAGGTTGTTCCGTGAATGGTTAGACTCAGGGCGAACACGAATCGCGAACAATGGCGAGGGAAAGCGAAAGAGAGTAGTGCGGAAAACGGATGACAGCGGGGAATGATCTAGATGAGGTCGCTGCATTTGCACTTTCCATCAGCAATCCGCCCCCCAACTCGAAACAAAGATTACTTACGCGACATTCAATGGCATCTCATCGATTTGGGTGTTGTAAAATTCTACACGAGGTACCAGCGCGGTCAAATTCCTCTTCTATCACAGGATGAATCAGTAGCCACACTCACGTTCAATATCCCTCAGCATCCTGATGTCATCAGTTGTCACAAAATTAATGGCAACTCCCTTTCGTCCAAATCGTCCCCCACGGCCGATACGGTGAATGTAGTTCTCCCTGTTCGTAGGCAAATCGTAATTGATCACCAACGATACTTGCTGTACGTCGATACCGCGAGCAAGCAGGTCTGTGGTGATCAAAACACGCGAAGAACCAGAACGGAACTCCTTCATCAAAACTTCCCGCTGCTTCTGTTCCATATCTCCGTGCTGCCGTATAAACCGATCAGCACTCTTCCCTCATACTTTCGTGGGCATAGTAGGGAACATACCATAGCCGATACAGTAAATTCTCTCGAATGCATCTTCTCCGTCAACCAATCTACCTTCCGACGAGTGTTGCAGAAGATGACGGCCTGCGTGATGGTAACCGTCTCGTAGAGATCGCACAGAGTATCCAACTTCCATTCCTCCTTTTCGACTGCGATGTAGAATTGCTTGATACCTTCCAAAGTCAATTCGTCCTTCTTAACAAGAATCCTGACTGGCTCTCGCATAAACTTCTTGGTCACCTCAAGCACGTCCGCGGGCATGGTAGCAGAGAGGAGAACGACTTGGGTATCCTGAGGGAGGAGTTGGAAGACCTCATAGATCTGGTCCTTGAAACCGCGGGATAACATCTCATCGGCTTCATCGAGACAGAAGATCTTGATGTTGTCGGTCCTGAGGGCCCTGCGGTTGATCATATCATAGACACGACCGGGAGTCCCGACAACGACGTGAACACCCTCACCCAACTTGCTCATATCCTCACGGACATTAGTCCCCCCAACACAGGCATGACATTCTACATTCATGTAGTCGCCGAGAGCGACAACGACCTTTTGAATCTGCTGAGCAAGTTCACGGGTTGGTGCGAGGATGAGAGCTTGGGTCCCTTTAATCGAGAGGTCGAGCTTTTGGAGGATGGAAATGGAGAAGGTTGCAGTCTTGCCAGTGCCGGACTGAGCCTGAGCGATGACATCGTGACCCCTGATGACGGGGACGATCGCACGTTGCTGGATGGCGGAAGGACGCTCGAAACTAGGGGGGAGAAAACGTTACAGATAATCGCCGGCGTCGCTCAATCGAGCGTACCCGTAAGCGTATATACCACGGAGAAGTTCTGGCTTCAGATCCATGTTGTCGAAGCTGTTTGAAAGTGGATCCGTCAACGACATCCGGGGTCGAGCGAAGGACATAAAATGCGAACTTATCGACGATTTCATCCCAGTTGGACTCAATTTCGCTGTCTGGGATATCTTGGAGAGTTTCTCTGTGATATCAGGGTCAATATTCCGGTGCACAAGGTTAGGAGTGGCTGAATCTTACTGGGCAGACATGATTATATTTGGTTGAGAAGGGGAAGAGTCGAGTTGTTCTTTTTTATATGATACGTGGGTGAGATGAGTACAAGTGAGTACAAACTGCAAAAATTTTCGGTGCCGCTCTCCTGTACCGGATCCTTCGGTCGTTGCCGACACACTCCCGTCCCAGCAGAAAAATTAAGCAGCAACAAAAAATGGCCTTCGGTCTGTGAAGAATCCTTTCCGGCCTCCTGTCTCGCTAATTCGCTGTTACACAGGTGCTTCAGGTGGCCGTGGTGGCTTCGGAGGTAGGGGCGGAAGAGGCATGTTCCAATTTTCTCTTGTTCTCCAGCCTTGTGATCTCACGCGCTCTTGAACCTACCATTCAGGCGGAGGAGATCGTGGAGGACGCGGTGGGGGACGTGGTGGTGGTCCTGGTGGACGAGGGGGAGCACGAGGTATTTCTGTCATTCACCGATTTTCTGTTTTCTTTAACATTCGTTTGCTTGATAGGTATTGGTATCCAAAAACGCGGTGGTCCTCCTAGAGGTCGAGGTGGCGGAGGCAGGGGTGGTGGTGGTGGTCGCGGTGGAGGACGTGGAGGTGCTAGAGGAGGTGCAAAGACCATTCTCGAACCCCACAGGCATCCTGGTGTTTTCATCGCAAAAGCCAAGGAGAGCATGCTGGTCACCAAAAACCTTGTTCCCGGAGAGTCCGTCTACGGTGAAAAACGAATCGCTATCGAGGGTACCGAGGCCGATACCAAGGTCGAATACCGGGTGTGGAATCCTTTCCGTAGCAAGCTTGCTGCTGGTGTTCTCGGCGGCTTGGAGAGCATCTTTATCGCCCCTGGCAAGAAGGTATTGTACCTGGGTGCTGCAAGTGGTACGAGTGTTAGCCACGTTGCTGACATTGTCGGACCGGTGCGTCTTTCTTCATAGTTCGCCCCGGATACGCCCAACATGTCCAACTGAATCTTGTTCGGATTCTAGGAGGGTGTTGTCTACGCCGTTGAATTCTCGCCAAGGTCGGGCCGCGATCTTATCGACATGGCCAAACGAAGAACGAACATTATTCGTGAGCCCCTGTGTTTCATTGTACCCCATGGCGTTGGTTTAATCATCCTGTAGCAATTGTGGAAGACGCACGACTGCCTCAGCGATACCGCATGTTGCTTTCAACAGTCGATGTTATCTTTGCTGATGTAGCCCAACCGGATCAAGCTCGTATTGTTGCTGTGAACGCCCATAACTTCCTTAAAAATGGTGGTCATGCCGTGATTTCCATCAAGGCGAGTTGTATCGACTCGACCGCCCCTCCTGCCCAGGTGTTTGCCCGCGAGGTCGAAAAATTACGACAAGATAGTTTCAAACCTATCGAGCAAGTCACGTTGGAGCCGTATGAGCGAGACCATGCAATGGTTTCCGGTGAGTTCAGTCAAGCACGTTGAGATCAATTCCTGACCCTGTTCCTCAGCCCAATACCTCCGTGTGCCGTAATGCCCGCTACCCTCTTGCTGCTCCAGTGTATGGTATATAGATAATTTAACCCCTGTGTATGCTCGTGTACCAGCCATCCGTGTTGCCCCGTTTCCTCTCGTGTGGTGTGCGAAACGATCTATTTCGGGGAGGTGACACGTCGTCGGTATCAGTCTCTCAGTCCGCATCTACCGCGCGCCTCGGTTACAGAAACCACACAACATCGTCACCGCCTTTGCTGTTCGAACGCCAAATCTGGGGTTCTGGACGCAAGAAGCGAGGGTAGCGCTACATGCGACCGTCTGAAGTAACCCTCAATTTTGGGACACCACAGGATTCGCCACGTACTTCATCTGATTTTGAAGAGATTCCTTACCCTCACCACTGGCCTTCGTCTCAAGGGCAGCCTGAAGAGCTTCCGCTACACTACATGAGCGAGGAGACTACCCGCCGCCGCGTGCATCAGCACCCACCACCAGGACCGGCGGGGTACGCTGATTACCCTGTCGATCCTACTGGGCAGGATGATGGTGGCAAGGACGTGTATGCTAAAATGAGGCAGAGTCATGGTAGTCTTGGAGGAGGACGACCGAGGAGGTTACCCCCACCACCCCCTACGTCTGTGGTACGTCCCTCCGCCTCCGCGATCCTTTTTTGTTCCGTCGGCTGTATTGGATATCCTGACACATTATCCCGTTACAAGCGTGAGTTCGTCTCACAAAACCTGGAACACATACCTCCAGTTTTCTACACCCTCTTCTCGTGTTGGACCCGCTTCCATGGTATCGGAAAATCAGACGTCGTCGTCTGGGATGAAGCGCACTTTGGAAAGTTCGGTTCGCACTACCTCAAACGAGAGTTCTACTTTGATGTGCATCCGCCATTGGGGAAGATGTTGGTTGGGCTTGCGGGACTGTTGTCTGGGTATAACGGCAGTTTTGAGTTCAAGAGTGGGGAGAAGTACCCTGACCATGTACCGTACGTTGCCATGCGGGTCATGATCGCTACGTTTGGTGTTGCGATGGTCCCGCTTGCGTGGTACACCGCTGTCGAATTGGGGATGTCATGGAAGGCTTGTCATCTGGTAGCTCTCATGGTGTTGTTAGGTCAGTCCACTCTGCTCTGATTGGCAGTGCGGAAAGTTCATATGCTGCTTTCAGACGTCGGTTGGTTGTGCATTTCCCGTTTCATTCTTTTGGACTCTATGTTGTTATTCTTCACTTTCACTACTGTTTTCTTCCTAACAAAATTCCATAATCAACGATACTAGTGAGTAAACCCATCAGTTCATCCTACTCTCCTTAGACTAACTGATTTCCAGCCCATTCTCTTTTGACTGGTGGATGTGGCTGCTGTTTACTGGCATCTCTATTGGTTGTGTAACAAGGTATTTGTCTACAAGTCTGATGAACGTTTAAGTTGATGTCCTGAATTTGTTTCGCAGCGTGAAACTTGTTGGTCTGTTCGTGACGGCTTTGGTCGGTGTGTACACGGTGGAGGACCTGTGGCACAAATTTGGTGACCTGAAGATGTCGTTGGTCAGCTCCTTTCATGCCTTACTTTAGGATTGTCACGAACTCAACGGGAATAGCGTGACCAACTCTGGCACTGGGGAGCTCGCGTTGCTTGTCTCATTATCACCCCGATCATCGTTTACATGATAACCTTCAAGATTCACTTCCTCATCCTGAACCACTCCGGTCCTGGCGATGCACAAATGAGCTCTCTGTTCCAGGCGAATCTTGTTGGAAATGACTTCGCGAGGAATCCTCTAGGTCGACCTATCCATACCAGCTACTCGATCGTTGCTGACCTTTCTCCTGTGGTTCTAGAGGTTGCGGTTGGATCCAAGATCACACTCAAGAACATGGGATGGGGAGGAGGTCTACTCCATTCCCACGTGCAAACATTCCCCGTTGGGTCGATGCAGCAGCAGATCACTTGTTACCATTACAAGGACGAGAACAACGACTGGATCGTTCTGCCACGCTGGGATGAACCAGCCTATGATCCAAATGCTGCTCTGAGATTCCTCAAGGATGGGGACGTTATTCGTCTGCGACATTCACCCACATTGAGAAACCTACACTCCCATCCGATCCCGGCTCCCATCACCAAACTCAATCACGAAGTATCTTGCTACGGAAATGAAACGGTTGGTGACGTGCAGGACCATTGGAAGGTTGAAGTCGTGGACGATATCAAAAGGGGGGGCAAAAGTAAATTCGACAGAATTCACTCTTTGACAACCAGGTTACGGTTCAGCCACGTACACCTGGGGTGCTATCTGAGAGCTGCGAACGCGGTCCTGCCTCAGTGGGGATTCAAACAGATCGAAGTCAGCTGCGACAAGGAGAACAACCCTGAAGATATCCGTACTCACTGGAACGTGGAAAGTCATTGGAATGATCGACGTGAGTCCAGGCGGATCGTGTCCTTATCTAGTACTGATCAGTTGATACAGTACCGAGCGGTAACGCCAAATTCTACCGCTCACCCTTCCTCCGTGACTTCTGGCACCTTAACGTTGCTATGTGGACATCGAATAACGCTTTGATTCCCGACCCAGACAAGTTCGACGTCTTGGCCTCTACACCGTTCGATTGGCCATTCCAACACCTTGGACTTCGAATGTGTGGTTGGGCCGATTTCCAAGTCAAGTACTACCTCATTGGTACACCGTTGATCTGGGTGGGATCCACTATCAGCTTGTTCATCGCGGTGCTCCTCCTCGGGTTTTACTTGTTTCGGCAGCAAAGGAAATACGCTGACATGGAACCTCGTGCGGTGTTTCATTTGCCTGTTGTCATCGTCGAGAATACTAAGCACTTGCATGCAGGTGAATGGGATCACTTCCTCTACGTTGGAAAGATTGCGTTCTTTGGATGGTTCTTCCATTTCGGTATACCACCCTTGTTTCGGGACCCGTGAGAGATCTGACCTTTCCTTTACCTAGCTCCGTTCCTCGTCATGGGCCGCGTTACCTACATTCACCACTACGTTCGTATACCCCTTAATGTTCCTGATGCGGCCTGAAGCTGATCTATCTTATCGATTCCATCCCCCCTTAGCTTCCAACTCTGTATTTCGCCGTTCTGATGTTTGCTCACATCTTTGATCATTTCTTCTTCTCCGCTAAACGGTTTTCGGAAAAAACTAAGAACATCATTTTTGGTGTCAATGTGTTCCTTCAACTCGCCATGTTCTATTGGTTCAAGGAGCTCGCTTGGGGGATCGAGGGGCCGGTGACCGAATACAAACACCGCGGATGGCGTTCTGTGAGTTCCCTCCCCCCTCGTGCCTGACTCTCACGAAAATTGATGAATGATGAATGTAAACCCCCTATTCTCCCACAGAGCTGGAACTTATATAATTAAATGGTCGTGAACCTATCTAATTCCCTTGCTGCTTCTCAATCCTTTTGTTGTCTTGTTTTAGACATTTTGGGGCGTAGTTAACTGGTGTCCTCGCAGAAGAAAACCAAAAAGACGTCGTAAATCTCTATATATACACTGGCTTACCCCCCTCCATCCTAATGACCGCAGATGCCCGCCGCCCCTGAGGCATGAGGCACCGGTGTGATTACTTCGCCCAGGCATTAGCTACTCGTTTGTAGAACAGCAAGTATGGACATCTGTGATCCCTATCAGCTTCGAACACATCCTTAAGCAGGACGTCTGAAACGAGTTCGTCGTCAATGCGTATCCACGCCTCGCGTGGCTTCTGGGTCATGTCCCGGTTCGGATGAAGAACGTCGAGGGTGTAGTGGCCACCGGAGGCAGACAGGCCGTGGTGATACAAAACTGTCAGAAGGTCGTCAGCCGATTGGCCACGATGACCCGGCAGTCTCTGTCGCTTACCTCCAAAGAGCTTATACTTGACTTTCTGCAATTGTCTGCGGTTGGGAGATATTAAACCTAGAAGAACCAACGTGAGCCAACATGAAGCGAAACTTTAAACCACCGGAGCGCACTTGAATCGATCTCCAACTCGGGAGTGAACGAAATCGGTTTCTCGATCTTGACTACATCACCTACTTGTGTATCGTACAAGAAGCGTTTTAGGTGAAGAACCAATATCGGTGGGAGAGACTCGATCAAGACTTGCTGGTGTGCATCTACTGATACACCAGGTCTTGTTGGTGAGGTCACGGTCACCGGTTGAGGATTCGAGATGCACTGGAGTGCCTCTACAATCGTGTTGACCCGTTCACGCTACAGGCAATGTCATTGAGCGAAAACCTTTTTGATTCAACAGTGACAAACCTGGATGTCGAGTTGCAGTGCCCTCCAACTCTCCACGACCACGGAATCCTTGTGTTGCGGTACGCGAAGTGTAGAGCGGAAGGTACCTCCGAAAATGCGGGTGATAGGAGAATCGGTCGTCTTGGTCTACTTACAAGGTTAGAGCCTCCAGGTACAGAGAAAGGGGACCCATACCGTTCGCGTTACCACTGTACGATTCCTACGCCCGACCTCCATCCATCCATCTTCCTTAGGAGCCTCTTCGCGCTCCTCAGTGTGGTTGAGGGACTGAGTGTTGGGCTTAGGAGAGACAGAGGTGAGGAGAGACAAAAGTTCGTCCTCAAGCGTGTCAAGGTAAAAACCCAAGAACTCTTCCGCATCTTCTTGATGTCCACCCTAAGACATAAGCTAAGCTAAATGCTCCTCCTGGATCGCCGCGCCCACTACTCACTCTCATGTTGTCAAACCGTTTCTTGGCCCTCGTCGCGTCGTACACGCTAACCGGAGTGAAGGAGTCGAGGAACACGTCCTCCCCATCCTCTTCTCGTCGTTTCCTTTCCTTTTCGGAAAGAGGATTGAATTCCTTCAGGAACTCAATGGTCCCGGTGGTCAAAGAAATTCTGTTATCGACGGGTTTCTTGGAGTCAGAGGATGAGGGTCCGGACAGGTACTTAGCCAGCTCGGTAAACAGTCGGTAAAAAGGAGGGCAGTAAACCAGGACTTGCAGAACAGCATTCGCAAAGCACATGTTCCCGCTGTTAACCAGTCCACGAGGACGAATCTTTGGTACCTGGCCGGGTCCTGAAGGGCCAGTTGTCAGTAGCGTAGCGAGTTCTTGCCTCTTGGTCGAGGGAATAGGAGTTGTTGGAGAATTGTCGACGAGGCCACCAGGGACGGAAAATCCGACGACTGCAGAGGTGGGCAGAGCGTTCTTTCCCGTGGATGTAGGATTGTCATTTTTCAACAGTGAGGCCCAAGACTTCTTCACAAGAGGAATGGCAGGAACCGGAGGGGCAGGGGGTGTGACTTCAACTTCCGTAGCTTCACCTTGCGGAGGTTCAGCCGCGGCAGGTATCTCAACAGGTACAGCTGTAGAAGGTGTCGAAGAAGGCTTTACTTCTGGGGGAGATGTGTTGGATATCGAAGTGCGAGAGGATATTGGGGAAGCGGGGGTGGTTGTATCATGGACGGAGGGGGTAGCGGCTGTTGTTTCCGTGACTGGGGACGAGGAATCCGACGTCTGCGTTTGGATCGTGGGAGGTTCATCAGGTGTTTTGTCCCGATCCGGATCTTCAGGTATGTTGACCGCTGCCTGAACTGGAGTGAGTGGAGGGGTTGGAAGTTTGAGCGCATCATCAACAACACGCGGCGGTGGACGTGCTCGCGGGGAGATGATTATAGCAGGGGCTGCTGAAGGATCCGTCGGTCTCCGTGACCATATAGCGAACACATTTTTGGATTTTTCGACAGGTAAAGTTGCAGATTGTTTTGTCACCAATGGGGAAGTGATAATAGGTGATGCCTGTTCAGGTGATGGTGTAGAAGGTACATCAAGGGGCTGGGGGACAGGTTCTGGCATGGATACAGGTTCGGATACGGGTTCTGTTACAGGTTCTGGAATAGGTTCGTGTGCAGGTTCTGAGATTGGCTCTGGGGTGGGTTCAGGGGCAGATTCAGATGTCTGCAGGACATCATGAGTAGAGGGACCAGGTTGTGGGGTTGCAGTGGCGTGCGGAGGGAAATGATTCAACCCGGAGAGTTGTTTGGGCAGTGGGGAGAGTGGCTCCGTAGACCATGAGAGGTGGTAGGCATTAGGGGGGTGAATGGGGTAATGGGGATACGGAGCATGTGTGGGTTGTGATTTGTGAGGATGGGGGTGAGTGTAAGTGGGTGAGATTGGTGGTGGACTGGGTGTTGCTCCATCCACATGCTGGAAATGCTGGTTGTAGATCGCAAGATGGGGGTGATATGGTTGGTGTCCGCGATTAGGATACGATCCTCTCCCTGCGCCATTGGAAGGCCCCGCTGCCATTCGCAGGGGAGTGTGAGACGGAGGATGACCATTCAGGCCGTAGGGCGGTGGTAGCTGGGCGTACTGCTGAGCGTACCCATTGTGATACACGTACGGATTATAATAACCTGAGTTATGGTAGGGAGGTTGCTGGTTGGCCATCGCTGCAAAGGAGCAATATAAGATGATATTCTGAGTGGATGGCAGAGCATATAAGGTGCTCACCAGAACCGCAGTGTAGACGAACCGAATCCAAGTGTTTTCGTCAGCGACTAAAAGAATCGTGAGCAAAGTTTGGCAGGGAGTTTTCGATGCGTTGTCGTCGTCGAGGGCGGGGGTGGCGTCGGCGAAACAGCCGGCGATGGTCGGGGCACAGCGCAGATCGGGCCACAAGGCCTCGAGAATGAGGACGATGGGCGTCGGGGAACAGGAGGGGTCGATGCCGGTGGGCGGACGCAATCCAGCGCGTGTTCATCAGGACACCAGTCTGCCTCCTGAGGCCATGAGCAACGCGCTCGCTATTGACGACGGACATCCTCTCGCTCTCGAACTTCAGAGTCTTCGTACCACAGTCGCAAAGTACCAGGTATTCGCCATCGCTTCGTTTTTATCTTAACCGATTTCCTGACACCACGATGTTTTCCTTTCACAGCACGAGGCGGCATCTGCGTCCGTGAAGCTTCAAAGACACTCGCTCGACACATCTTACGCTCTTGAGAGGTCCCAGGCTTTGGAAAGGGAGAATGCTCGCCTTATAGAAGAACTCGATGTCCTTCGAGCCCACCCAAACACCAGCCCCGATCCCTCTGCGCTCCAGAATCCCCAACTGAACAACGCCCTTCGCCAACTGTCCGATAAACTCTCCCAGACCGAAGAATTATTGTTGAAGCGTACGAGTGAATCATTGCATGCGGCCCATGGACTAGCCAGGATCAAGTATGACCGAGATGCCGCGTACGAGGTTGCTGCCAACGCCAGGGCCCGCGAGGAGGATTGCAAAGTTCGAGAGAGGACTCTTTTACTTCAGGCTCGCAACGCCAAGGAGGAGAGTAAGATGGCAGATCTTGTCGTTCAGGTCAGCTCTGCCATCCCCTTGTACAAAAGAGCCATGTGTTCATTATCGGAGCGCAGGAATATGCAAATCTGGTCCGAAACCTGACGGATAAGAGTCCTTCATCCCCCCAAAGCGCCAAATCCGCAGAGATCAATCATTCACGCCAACTCTCCTTCTCAAAGGACCTCGCCCAAGGCAAGATCGGCCTTCACAAACTAATCGGTGAATTCAGCCAGGAGACCGAGGACCTACATGCCGAAATACATGATCTGCGGTCTGAGCTTGAGCTTGTCAAAATTCAACAGGAATCCGAGCTCAAACTTGCCGAACAAGACAGGCAGGCACTGGCTCATGTCCAGACCGAATTCAACAAGCTCAACCTCGACGATTCTACAGCTGCGAAGATGGTCTCTCGTTACATGTGTGTTTCCCGTGCTTCGTACTTCCATGCGCCTCACACGTGTCTAGGAAATTCTCGCAGACATCTAACAACACGTTGCAAAATGCACTGGAAAGCCTCAAGGTCAGGCATGCAGCCACAACTGCCACGTTAAACACCCAGATCGACTATCTTCAACGGTGTCTATTCACCGAGAAACGAATGGTCGAGAAACTCCGCATGGCTTTGGATGACCTCTCAGAAGATATTTCTCGAGAGACTTACGGTAGGAGAAGGGAGATTTCTCTCAGACTGGCTTGCCTTGGGCGGGAAGAAAATCTCGCCGAGCAACTCCGCCGGTGGCACAGGAAGGCTTGCGAGTACCACCAGCGTGCATCTTCAATTACCAACGTTGAGGGGGTGCTAGATATCTTCGGGAGGGCCATTTCTGAGTCGGACGGCATTCTTGACGCGCTGGATGGAGAACTCTACTTGGAGGATCTTCCTATTGGTTCCTTGTCCCGCGTAATTGCGGCGAGGGACGCTGTGGGTTTCCTCTCGCAGGAACTTCAGGTGGAAACTGACAGGCGAATGCAACTGGAGCGATACCTAGCCCATTTACAGGAACAACAGCCGTCGTTACCAACTTCCACCGAGCAGCTCAGTGAGGTAGAGGAACCCCCTCCCGGTCACGTCGCAGATGTTTCCTCTTCCGACAATCTGAGCTCTGATGCTCCTCCTATATACTCCGATACCGCAACCGAGGGTGCTATCCCCATGATCGAAGTCGACAAACCCTTGCCAGGCTCCCCGAAAAGTCCCATCCCTTCGAGACCCTCTCCAAACCTTGTGTTATACCACCCGTCTCCAGTAGCCACTTCCCCCCTTGACAACGTTCCATGGCTGGATCCCGAACTCAGTGGTTCAGACGAGACAGCTGAGAAGGAAAGGAATGTCGATGCAACCTCACCTATCACCCCACCCCTCTCAGTAATCGTAGAATCGGCAGAGCCTTCGATACCCTCAGTGCACGTTTCTCCAGTCGGTCCCGAGCCTGTTCCAACGGACGATGGCCACGACGTGTTATTCACCAAGGAAGCTTCCCTGCCCATGCACGATCTAAAGCGCCCATTAGCGCCTCTAACCTTGGCCCCTCAATCAGCGGCCTCTGAGATTCATTCCCCAGTATCCACTGTTCGAACGTCGACGCCCGCAATCGAATCGGAGGACCCAAAACACCGGGGTTTATTGGAGAAATTGTCAAGTGTCAAGTCACGGTACGACGATCTACAGAAGGCAT
Source organism: Thelephora ganbajun (assembly GCA_014904855.1). Taxonomy (NCBI): domain Eukaryota; kingdom Fungi; phylum Basidiomycota; class Agaricomycetes; order Thelephorales; family Thelephoraceae; genus Thelephora; species Thelephora ganbajun. Next base: position 162,388 of record MU117975.1, on the reverse strand, counting down.
TCCGCGAATGTCACACAGCCCTCAAGGAGCTTACGAGGTCACTATCATTGGTCCCTCAGAGCGACACCGTTGGTCTTGTCCGGATTACCGTTCAGCGATTGGACGATTTCAACGAGGACACTCGAGTCGAGTTGGAGATCCGTAGTACGGATGAAGAGAGGGTCACGCAGGCCTTTCGAACCTTGCTTCGGGTCAAAGGTGCCATCACCAGCGAGGAAGAGATGATTGATCTCGAGGAGAAAGTCACAGCCTTCGTTGAAGGGACAGACAAATCGGTCTCTCGATCAATGCGACAGTTTTCCAAGAAGTTGGACGACTTGACACACGATATAGCTTCCATCAAGGCATTCGTTCACGACCTACCGGATAATGTTCCAGAACCTCCAAAGTCCTCTGGCGCATGGTCCACTTTCACCGCCAGCCTCCTCGGGCAGCGATCATCTTCGCGACCTGTCAGCCCTGCACCTACGTTTGGATCCGTGATGACCACACCAAGACTCCGGCATGCCCCCTCCCTTCCACAACTACGCAAATCACCCACGCAGGAATTATCTGACCCGCTGGCCGGACTTCATCTCCGTATACCAATACCCGCGCCGTCGTCGCCTCCTATCGCCAGACCTCCATCCCGACAGCAACGCGCAGTACCTGGGATGCATATGCTTGGCTTTGGGCCTAGAGGCGGTCTGTTGGGTTCTCCAAACACGAGTCGGAGGCCCTCGCTGGCCCACGCCCCTATCTCTGACAGGATGGCTGAGGCGATGGATATATCCGCTGATACATCGGACGATATAGAGTAGCTAATATTATTGCTGGACCTAGGTATTTGAAGTAGCGTATTCTAATATTTACTGACTGGGTACTAAGCTACGGGAAACGTGGGTCACGACCAACATCTCTACGGACTTAGCCCGATGCCGATCAATCCACCTCGACTGAACCAACCCACCATTATGCCCACCGAAAAGATCGAACCTGACTACGATGCAGTCCCATTCCCTTCTGATTCCTCGCGCTCTCGGCCATCTCTTCATGATATGTATCAGAACTTCCAACGTGGCCCCACTCCTGTGTCCTACCCTGTTTTCCATACGCCAGTTTACGACGATCCGACTGGTTCCGGTCGGGGATCGAGACGGGCTGCTTCCCCATACGCGTTGGTAACCCCTAGATCTGCTGTCTACTCGCGTTACCCTGGACCCCAACAACATGCGTCAAGACTGGATAATATTGGTAGCGTGAGTTCCGTTGAAACGGGCCCCCCAGGACGGTATATCCCATGGAATGACGACCCTCGAGGTGATCTGGAAAAAGGCTCAGAAAGGCTTGTTCAATCGAGGGATCCCATTCAAGAGGAGAAGGAACGGCTCACGGCGGCTGAGCTAGAATACGAACGCTTGGAAGCCATGGATACCAAGGAACGCGAGAAGTATCTGAAAAAGAAACGAATCGAGTTCCACGTTACCTGTGGGTGTCCTAAGCTGACGCTTCCGTATTGGCATTGATTCTCGAGTTTTATAGCGATGTACAATCGCCATAACTTTCTCCTCCGCCTCGCGCGCGCTCTCCTCACGTTTGGCGCACCTTCCCATCGCATTGAGTCGCAATTGCAGGATTGTGCACAGATCCTGGACGTTAAGGCGGAGTTCGTGCATATTCCGAGTCTTATTATTTGCTCGTTCTATGACCCAGAGTTTGAAGGGCCAAACACTCAACTCGTCCAGGTGAACGGTAGTCTTGATCTTGGGATATTGCATCAGATCCACCTTATCTACCGAGACGTTGTCCACGACGAGATCAGCGCAAAGGTCGGCACTACACTTCTCAACGAATTACTCGTCTCGAAGCCGATATATGGGCCGTACGCCTTGATGTCTTTCTCGTTCCTTATGTCGTTCTTGATCTGCCCCTTGGCCTTTGGTGGTTCGCTCGTGGATACGTCCGTAGCTGGGGTTGGTGCGATCATTGTGAGTTTCATGAAGTTCAGGGTTGCGACGAAAAGTGAAGTATACGGTCACGTTTTCGAGTAAGCTGCCCTTTTCCCCGGAGACTTGCAGGGCGTTGAACTTCTATTCAGGATTTCTATGGCAATGCTGATGTCGTTCCTTGCACGGGCTTTATCATCCATTCCCGGAGACTACTTTTGCTATATCGCGATCTCGTCCGCGGCTATCGTCGGTATCCTTCCTGGCTACCTCGTTCGTATGTGCCTTCTCATCCTATACGCGGAACTCCCTTAATAATTCAGCGCAGTGACAAGTTCTCTGGAATTGGCATCTAAGAACATCGTCTGCGGGAGCATCAAAATGGTTTACTCGCTGATCTACACCACATTTCTGGCATTCGGTCTTCAAATTGGTTCTGATCTATACCTTCGGATCGATAACGCGGCGCGCCATCGCCTCGAAGAGCTCGCAAATCGTCTGTTTACTAGCGTCTCCGTTGATGCTACTTTCAACGCAACCGATACTTCATCACGGAATGCCTTTCTGAACGGGACTTTTACGGTCACTTTCCAAACACCTCAGGAGAATCTCTATCTATATGAGGGCTGTTACAGGTTCCCGAGTCACCCCTGGTACTTACAACCATTTCCCTGGTGGACTCAGTTTTTCCTCGTGCCTCTATTCTCTCTGTTCTCGTCTCTGTCGAACATGCAGCCGATCCTGAGCATTCAACTTCTTGTGATGGTTACCATCTCTTGCGCGGCATACGCCGCGAACAAAGCGGCCAACATGTACATCTTTCGGCGGTCTGACGTGGTCTCGATGCTGGGAGCGTTCACTGTCGGGATTCTGGGAAACGCGTACTCTCGAAAAATGGGCGGCACAGCATTTACCTCGATGGTGACGGGAGTTCTGTTTTTGGTACCGTCTGGGTTGTCCCAGACGGGAGCATTATCGGGTGGGAACGGGATTGCGATAGGAGGAGCGATGATTGCGGTCTCTATTGGGATCACCGTGGGGCTGTTCATCAGCCAGGCATTCGTTTACATGTTTGGGTCGAGGAAGGGAGCGGCGATGTTTTCATTCTGATGTCTTGTTGCGTTTCGCGCCTTTGGCGATGGTCAGTTGATTAGATACACGTGACGAGGATGAGTGGTCGTGAGAACTTGTTTTGGTTGCCCAACGCCCAGTCACTGGCATCGGACGAATCGTCTTTTGCGGTCGTCTCTCGCCAGGCAGGGTGGGTAAGATGAATCCGAGGAAGAGCTGATCTCGTACGACCGACGGGGATGATAAGGACGATAACGGAAGGTTATCAGTGGTTAGGTGTTATAATTCGAGATAAATACGAATATTTGTGCGCGTGGCCGTCTCGTGGTTTACGTTTACTTTTTCTTTCTTCCTCTTCCTCTGCAGCGTAGGTAGAAAATAAACCTGCAACGGGCGAGACGAGAAACACTTCCCACTCCAAACCGACCTACTGTCACGATTCATTCTCACCCACGACGCACTTCAAGGGACCTAGTCCCTCCCAACCCAGTCCTGGAATCTTTGGCCTCAAATCAGAATCCCCAGCCACCTCAGTCTGCTTCCCTCTCTCTCTTCCAAACCTCCCCCTCTCCTGCAAGAATCCGTTCCCGTTCTCAGTACGAAGACCGCGAACCGGTGTCACCAAGCGCGGCGGACCTCTCTCCAACCACCACCGATAGTGAACAAGAGGAACCTGCCAGGAAGAGATTGAGGCTCGGGAACAGCTCTGGCCCTTTCTCAAACTCGCCTCCAGACTCGCTGCAGACCAAACCGCTTAGTGCCATGCGACTCCAACCTGATCAAGCATCTTCCTCCTCCGCCTCCCTCGCAGTTCCCTCAAACTCGCTGGCCAGTCCTTCCGCGCCCATTCAAAGTTCGAACCCGTTCAGTAGCAATTGTCACACGAACGGGGCTGGCTTGACTACTAATGGTTTCTCGAACGGACTGACGAACGGTACCGGATCCAATTCATCCCTTGGCCCTCTCAAGAACGGAGTCAGCAAGCACAGCAAGAGTGTAGCACAGGTTTCGCTTCCTGGAAGGAAGCTCTTTCCGGATTCAAACGTGGACAGGGAGGAGTTCGTACGACTGGTTATTCAGAGCCTACGGGACGTGGGTTACATGTGCGCACTCTCTCCTCCTCTCTTGCATGCTAGAAGATTTGCGATTGCTGATTGATGATCAAGTGAATCGGCCGCTACACTGGAAGCCGAATCTGGCTATACTATGGAATCACCGGAAGTAGCAGAATTCAGGCATTATGTGATGGAGGCGTCGTGGGAGCAGGCCGAAGCTGCATTAATTCGTCTGGGTGTCACCGACGAAGATAATTTAATGGTACGCTTCACCGTCTCTTGGCCGTCCTTTTTCAACCTGATCTATCCAATTGCCGATAGGAGTCGAGGTTCCTTATTAGCCAACAGAAGTATCTGGAGTTGTTGGAGAACAGAAACACCACCGCGGCTTTGATGGTCCTCAGAAACGAACTCGTTTCGCACAACATAGACCCAGATCATCTACATTCACTCTCTAGGTCCGTGATTCGGAGGTATTCGCTTCATTTCTGGAGTTTATTGACCTTTTGGGACAAAGCCTTATTATGTGCTCTACGCCCGAGGACATGAGACGTCGGGCAAGCTGGGATGGGGCAAAGGGCACCTCGCGGACGCGGTTGCTGAACAATCTGCAGAGTAAGTTGCAGTTCGGGTTTCGGGCTACTATCAGCCTTGACTAACATAACATAACGTAGAACACATCCCATCGGCGGTGATGATTCCGCAACGGCGCTTCCTCACCCTGTTAGAACAGTCACGGTTATGGCAACAACAACGGTGTCCGTACCATAACTCACCGCCAGATTCTGTGTCTTTTTCTCTGTACCGGGATCATCATTGCGATTCTTCGTGTTTCCCTAACACCACAACCACAATTCTGGAAGTACACACTGATGAAGTGTGGAACATCGAGTGGAGCCACAACGGCGAATACCTTGCCAGCGCTGGGAAGGACAAGAGTGCGATAATCTGGAGAGTCGGGGTAGGTCGATATCTCACTCCTCCCCTGTTGAGTCCTGACCCCGAGATTCACTTAGCCCGAGAAAGAGCCTGCTCAGAGGGAATACACACAACATCTCGTTCTGCGAGACCATCAATACCCTGTGGGATGTATAACGTGGTCTCTAGATGACTCAATACTACTCACCAGTTCGGACAACCATATCAAGATGTGGAACGCCCGTGTATGCTCAATCAAGTATTCGCCTTGACCCGCACTCACGCTCACCCCATAGTCCGGCCTGTGTATGCGCACGATCGAAACACATTCCGAAACGGTGACCGCCATTAGGTGGCTACCTGATAATTCTGGGTTCATGTCTGCGGGTCTGGACCGGAGAATTCTCATTTGGGTCGGTATTCACCTCGTGTGCATCCAAAATTGCGAAACTTACAAACAGCACTCAGAACCCTGAAGGTAACCAGAGGGATTCCTGGGGGACGGCTGCCATTCGAGTCACCGATTTGGATGTCAGCCCAAACATGACGAAGGTCGTGGCTGTGGGAATCATTCATCTCGCGCCAGCCCCACAGCCTCCAGCTAGTACGGGGGCTTCCCCGGCTCCCGGAGCGCGCGGGGATTCCGCGTCTCAATCGCCCCAGTCTCAGTCACATGCGCAAGGCTACACCATGAAGGCAGAGAACAGGATGATCGTGTATGATATGACCACCAAGCAGACGATAGCGTGCGTATCCCCAGGTTACGTTTGGATCGTAACATCTGATGGTAGATCGGCTCGACAGTTCACTGAAGTTGGACGGAGAGACGACGAGTGTCAGGGTCTCCTACGATTCAAGATATGCGCTGATAAACCATGCCCCCGATGTATGTTTTCTTGTTATTGGTCACGCATACCTCCTAATCCGGAAAATTACTTGTAGGAAATGCACCTATGGGATCTAAGTCTATCACGGATAGCTTGCAAATTCACGGGACAGAAGCAGGGGAGACACGTTATCAGGAGCTGTTTCGGAGGGGTGGATGGAAACTTCGTGGCGAGCGGGTCAGAGGGTACGTGCCACGATCGATGTGAACGAGGACCAAATTAACACTATGCCCAGATGGCAATGTGTACGTGTGGCACCGAGACTCGGGGGCGCTGCTCGAGGTCCTATCAGGTCACGGAGAAGGGAGCGTGAACTCTGTGGCATGGAATCCGAAGAACGAACGGATGTTTGCATCCTGCTCAGACGACAAGACGATCCGTATCTGGGAGGCTATCACGCCAGGAATGTTGGCAGCGGCCGCTGCTTCTGCAGACAAGGACGCAATCATGACTGACAGCGCTGATGGAGCCGGAAGCTCGAAGAATGAAAAGGGGAAAGGAAGGGTCACATCGTGATCATAACCGTCCCCCCTCCACACCGGATCCTCCCTGTCGACTTCGCCATCCCCCTCCATCACCGACGTGTACCTCTCACTTCATATCGCCGCCATATTCTCACAACCCACCTCACATCGCCTTAGAAATGTTACAGTATGTGTATAATTTGCAAGATCTTAGGACCATCACGTTGCAGTTTACCTTTTGTATACTTATTGACTTCACTCCCCAATGGGTATATTCAGCCACTCACACTCCACATACGCGTCGAGAATGCTCGAAGGACATGATCAATATGCGAAACTATGATAACGATACAGGTACAGGGAGGTTACACCAGGCACGACAGAAAAGCAGAATAGGGAACTGATCTGACGTCAGTGATAAGAGCAAGAGCGCCTTGAGGACACAACTCACAGAAAGCACGAGGACAACTAATCAGTATCGGAGCTGAGAGATTCCTTGTCGGCCTTCTTAGAGGAGGACTTGGAAGCGGTCTTTGAGGCAGACTTCTTCGCCTTTGGCTCCTTCTTCTCGCCACCAGGGGCGTTCTTTGGATTTTCTGGCGAATCCTTCCACATGACGCTGACCTGGATGTATGACGTCAGGACACGTACATCTTTACGGCGGTTTAAGGACACGTACAGCAGACATGGCATCCTTAGCGCTCTTTCCCGGGTTGGCCTCTCTCCAGATAGGGAGTTGCGCCTTTACAAAGAGGTTATAGGGACTGGGGACCTTCTTCGACTTTGGTTCGGTATCTGGAGGGGGGAACCGGTGAACAGAGCGACAAAGACCAGGGTATATGCGTGCGGGATCGTACCCTTCTTTGTCCTCTTTTCGGTGGTGGCCTTGCGGGCAGACCTGGTCATGGTTTCTGTTTGATCAGGAGATGTCAGCTCAGGGTCGGGCGGTGGCGGGACCGGAAATGGATATAAATAGGTAAATTTTGAAGGGAACTATTACGAACGTGCTACAAATTTGCCCATTTCTTGTTGTTTGGATGGGAGAGGGGATGATTCAGGACGAAGGGATGGACTGTGTGGTGGTGTGTGGTTAAGGGAAAGGGAAGGGGGTAGGCGGTTAGGCGGCAGCTTTTTATTATCAGGCGCGTTGACATCACGTGTCAGGAGACCGTGCACGATCACGTGAGGGTGTTTGTGCTGATCGGTTTTCCCGCGCTTTGTGGCGGATGCCGAAGTATATAAAGAAGAGACTCGCTCCCGAACCACCCACACTCCGCCCCTGCGACGGCCCGTTTGTGCAATGTTGACCTTCTTTGTATAATCCCAACAACACAACGTGAACCCCTGTGTCTCTGAACAGTTCCACGTTCATGTTTCGCCCGTTCTTGAGGAGGTACCTACCAGTCCAGTCTCTTGGTCCTCATGGTCCACATTCAGAACCGACCGTTTCAGCTGGCGACCCAGACTGGAAGGGGTGTTTTTCTTACGCAATTTCTGTTGATCGAAATCGATAAGCTGCGTCGATCCACTTCCCAGCCCTTTCCCGGCCATGAAAAGGATACCGATACCAAACCGGTTTTGACAGGTGAGGGAATTCATTCGCTTCCACCGGAGATAAGTGAACGAGAGTTTAGTATGGTTGGACGCGTAAACGAACGTCCGGATCGCTTGTGCCTATACAGATGAATGGGAAGGTCTTATCTCGACGCCCCTTCGTCCAGACTGAGAACCGTAAACGGCAAGTTGTACCGGCTTTTTCCATGAAGCCTGTCAACCATTTAAGCATTTACGAGAGTCGCTACTGGGGCCACGTACTGGAGACACGCTTGGATGATATCCCATCAACCAGTCATCTTATGTATGGGAACAACCATCCATGCCGCTCTGTCAACTCACTTGGGGTATCAGCTACATTCCATGCTCGGCACCGCCCATGCCACCATCATTATCAAGTTGCTACTCGGTTGTTGATCCCGTCTCCCCCTCTCTGGTTTCGATCCTGGGTCGCCGCCACAAAAACTGTGGCATCTGATTTTTGAGGTGAAGGGTCGATGTCTGCCGAACCGGTTCTGACAGTTCCACGAACTGACTTTTCCATCACATTCGTGATCCTAGACTGGGAGTTCCCGGGTCGGGTGAGGGGAACGCTGAACTATAGGTAAAACGCGTTTAGCAAGGACCGGGATCAGGGCCACAGAAATATCACCGAAGTGACCTCCGTCTTGGGACGAGCTCTACTGTATAAGGCAGTAACCATTCTTTCTATACCCACCACCCAGCTGTTTCGACCCGGTGACCGAGACCCGAGACCTCATGGGGAAGCGTCAGACCACTAACGCCGCTGAAAATTTGTTCTCGAAACTCACTGCGTCATCTGTAACGTCAGCATGGGACCAAGTTGTTGACGACAGCAGGCTATGTTTATTCCTGCTCATTCTCCTCAAGTTCCGTGGGGGAAGACGTCCTCAGCAGCCCTCTCAATCATGGGGTTCTCGATTTATACGACCCGCATCGAAGCATCATCGCCTATTGTGGCTTGGCCTGCTCTACGCGAGTCATGTGGCCCATCTGCATCAACTTTCACTCGCCCACTTGACAATTGCGATGGGGTACCGATCGAGGGAAGGAACGACAGACGAGCGTCTAAGCCAAATACCCCACACTCGCGGGTTCCTTTCGCCTCTCAAATTTGCCTGATGATCAAACTGGAAGGCCGAAACTATTCCGGTCGGTTGAGATCACAAAACTGTCATATAGATCCGGGATCCGTAGTTTTTTTCTTTTACGGTTTTGTTCTTGTTATTTTTGTCTGTAATTCACCGTGCGAGCCGGAAATGTTTTTGGCATACCCCCCCAAGTTGGCTCCAGTTCTCACACAAACACGAACATGTACGTATGGACTTAAGAAACGCCGCTATGACGGTGGATACCCTTTCCAACGCAAAAATGTTAAAGGATAAAAAAACTCTAGTTGTGGTGTCGTGGGATGATGGAATTCGAAGCTGGAATTGTCGTGGTTCCACTCAAACTTACAAAGCCCCCGTAGCGCGGCCCCCGCCGGATCCCCTATGTGGGATGTAAGTTATATGTACGATTTTTGTTTGTTTTACAATTTTCGCACAGGATCGTACGAATCGTGCTTCATGATCATCATGGTTGACCAGCGACGGCCCCACTTCGAATAGAATTTCGTGGACGGCTGTTACGTATGGTACGTGTACGCGGCGTGGGACTGAAGAGCAGATTTGTGGGCGAGGGTCAAAACACTGCGACGGGAAAGACGCAGTTCGGCGGGTGTAAACGCGCAGCCGCTGGCCCACCGCCGAAACGGACACTTCTGGGGATCAAGGGAAAAACAAGGGCTTTGGTTACGATCCGGAAAACTACAGACTGTCCGTCCACGACGCAGATATTTAGGTCACGGTATCGTACCGTTGCTCGGCGAGGGTCGAACGTCGATCGCGGTCGATTGGGGGGGGGAACAGGAAGGAAGATCCAGAGTCAGCTAGAGGGGGATCGGGCCATTCACAGTCACTAACTCCCCGGAGAAGATCAGACTACAGGGAGTGCGGGTGATCCGCAGACGTGCGTGGAGACGTATGTGGTGGGGAATGACGAGATGACGATGGATAGCGCGAGATTGGCCATTGTGCCGTCACGTCGCATTGGTGTGCGGTCATATTACCATTGGGCGAGCGAAAAAAACGCAACCGATTCGACACCCCTAAGTAACAAGCATTTTCGGGATCGGCGACCATACGCACTGTACCGGGCATGTCGAAATCAAGCAGAGTAGAGATGACCCCAGTTTGATCTGTTGAATTGGCTCCTTGAGGCCTATCTACGGGGGTGACCCGAAAAACCGGTAAATCATGGGACGACACGAAGAGATAGGTGGAATTCAAAGAGATTACACGAAAATACGATATGCATGAACCTTTGTGATTCTGATGTTACCCGTACAAGTTTAACCGAGAGTCCCAGATTCAATCGATGTACACGTTGCCAAGGTGTGGGAGGGAAATGAAAAAAAGAGAGAAGGCAGGAAGGGATCACGAGGCAGAAGCACCCTCGCAACTTACCAAGTTAACCCTTGATTCAAGAATGTTCCACCGTTTCGGGGGAAGAGAGGGTGTGCAATATTGGAGGAAGCGTGGGAATACGAATTCGAAGATAAGCTGTGATTATCACAACCGCAAAGGTGCGAGAATGCAAAGGGTGGTACAATAGACTTTTGAATGTAAAGCACATCAAGCAAGGGATGGGAGAGAATGAATAACAAGTGTTTGTTATGTGTATAGATAAAATAGAAAGAAGAGACTGGGGATGATGAATATTGATTCGTATGTTATGCCGAATGATGTTATTGTTCTTGCCTGCCTGAAGGGGACCGGGAAAAATGCGAGAGCGGTCATGTGGTGATACAGTCCGATAGCGTCAAGAGAGTCGTGAGGGCTTCACGTAGAGCAGTTTTCATGTTGTTTGTTTTGTCGAGCGGAGTGGAGGCAAATGAATGCCTAATGGACGAGGTTTTGCACAACAACTCCTCGTCGTTCCCGGTCCTTCAGACCACTCCTCCCGCTACCAAACCCGGGCCCATTGGCGTCGGCAGGAGCAGCGCCCAGTTCGTTGGCTCTCCGTCGACCCCTCCGTTCACCATCGATACCGCGGTTGTAGGCAGCGGTACCCCTCAGCCTCCAGTTGGGGTCCTCACTCTCGTCTGACTCATTGGAATATCTGCGAGACCTTGATCGTAGCCTTGACTCCGGGTCGATGCTGGTGGAGACCCAGTCGGAAACCTTTTCGTGACTTCCAATACGTCGGCCTCGATACCGCCTCCTAGAAGTAGGTGGACACGGTGACACGGATACAACGGCGGTTGCAGAAGATCTCGAGGGTGAGGCCACGGTGCACAGCCTCGAAAGTGACCTGTTCCGAGAATCATTCCTTGCTCCGGGCGAGGTAGAAGAGTCAGGGCCCTGGTGTCGTGATCGTCCCCGCTCGGCCCGGCCTCTCAGAGATGCCTGCTCGAAGGCGGGCGATGAGGAGTCTGACTGATTGGCGTGGACTGTTGTTGGGGTAATGGCGCTTGTAGAAGGGGCAGTCTTCATATAGGGAGACGATCTCGAAATATTTCGTGATGTGTTAACACCGCCGGCAGTTGATGGGATGCGCTGAGAAGACTGTTTTCCTGGCGAAGAAGAGGTCAAAGCCAACAGAGAGAAGTACGCAGGAAGACTGGCGCGGTTCCTCTTTTTAGACGCTGATGTTTTTGTGAACGGGGAGATATTTTTTCTCGTGAGGGAAGAGGTATTGACGCGGATAGTAGATTCTCTATCGTTTACGCCGTCTGATAATTCGTCGTCTGCACCAGAGGAAGGGGGAGTTGGAGGGAGGGCGAGGGAGGGGGCGCTTTGGGGGGCGCCCACAGACGAGCGGACCGGTGAAGATGCGCCTGAGTCGGAGGCCCGGACGAGGCGGGGGCGGGGGATAGTGGAGTGCCAATTGGTACTGGATGGCCTCCGAGCGTAATTAAGACCGGATGATGGGTGATGCTTTTCGTTTGGGTCATAGAAGACGGTGTGGTCCGGATGATCGTTTTCATCCTCCGTGTATTGACCGGGGGACCAGGGAGATAAAGCCGAGTGGCGGGGGAAAGCAGCTGGGTGGTTGTTTATGCTGCGATAACGGGAGTAATTTTGGAGAGGACCGCCGCTGCCGCCAAGAGCAATTGGGAGAAGTGCGGGTATGTCTCTATCTGGGGTAGGGGACATGGTGAAGCCGAGGTGAGGTGAGGGGAAGACACTACTAGCTGTAGAAATGGATGGGGAAGTGGCGTCTAGACTTTCGCAGTCGTAGCTACAGTATGCACGCCTATCGGGGGGGGGAGGTGGTAAGAGCAAGTCTGAGTGGAGAAAGAAGATGGGAGATATATACCCATCGGTTAAAGGCTTGCCACACTGCAAACACACGTCCTCGTACATGGCGGCGGTCGGGGACGGAGGAGAGTGTGAAGGGGGACAGGACAAGAGAAGAATAGGGAAAGACTGGCAAGGTGTGGATTAACGAGAAATATAAGTAGGGAAGATGTAAGCGCACCTGACTAGGTCATTTATTTATTTATTTTCGTTTTCTTATGTCACAAGTCACAGTGACTCACAACCGGGTGTGACAATCCCTCATACCGCCCCCTCGTCTGTGTGGCTGGACGCCGCAGTGGTCGCGAGAGCCGGCGCCCTTAGGTGAAGCACTGACAATCCTACTCTCTCTCCATCCACCATGTCTTCCCCACCTAACTCTAGAAAGGATTCGCGTTCTGTTTTCTCCCTCAATGCCTCAACATCCGCGTCTAGGCCGTTTTTGAACGTCTTGAACCCCATGGCGAGAAGTCGAGACTACAAAGGCTACATCCAGGCCAATCAGTCTGTGCTTGAAGAGGCAGAAGAGGATGAAGCCGACAACGCTTCTGTGTTCGCTCTTCAGAATTCTCCCCGCCAAAGTGCACAGCGAGATCTCACACCCCAACCCACTCCCCCCAATTCCGGTTGGCGCGGCTATGACGCCTCAGCCACGAACGTACTCCGGCCAAATATCCAAGAGGAGGATCATAAGCACGTTCGCCTAGATCACTCCGATTCTTCTGATGACGAAGTCCCCCAAAGTTTCATGATCGAAGCCTCCTCTTCGAAGCCCAGGAGAAAGCCTTCGAAAACCAAAGAAAAGGCGAAGGCAAAGGAATTATCCCAACAACCCTCTCGTCTTCCCTTACTTTCCAAGGGTGATTCTACTCGTCCTATACTTCCCACCACCACACAGGACCTGAAGGCGATCTATGCCGCCCCTCCCCTCAAGCCTCCGGAGATTGACCCGCCAGGTCAATTTCCACACGGCTATTCTAGCCCCCCACAACCGAAGCAGATGCGCGGTTTAGACGCCTACGAACGTGCCCTATGGAGCTGGGTCAACGTTTATAATCTTGATGCATTCCTACAAGAAGTCTACCAATATTACCAGGGGAAAGGCATATACTGTATTGCACTCTCACGTGGTTTGAATCTTCTGTCAGTCCCATCCCCCCCTTATCCACTACGCGTGCATCTCACGCATTTTGCGTAGCACAGTAGGATTTGTCATTGGTTTTTCCACGTTCCTTCTGGGATGTGTCGAATATTCGCGCATCCGACCTGAACACATCACCCGGTTATCCGACGTAGTTGTCGACCAATGCGTGTCCAAGTAAGCACAATGAAATCATACGTCTCCAGCACCCAGTTGATATCTCCGTAGGTTCTCCGGGTTTACCCTCCTCTTCTTCCTCCTCTTCACTGCATTCTACATATGGCGAATTTTGACCTTCGTATTTGAGGTTAGACGGTTGATGGACATGTATCAGTTCTACACCCACCTCCTACGAATCCCAGATGTGCGTCTTCCCACCCGTCTCCATTGCCAAGGAAATTTAGATGTATGTTCTTATCTAGGCTGATATCCAAACAATCGCCTGGCCAGAAGTTGTCCGCAGAATTGGCGCTATCCGTGAAGAGAACCCTCTCACGGCCTTATCATCCCATTCCACTTCCGACAGCACAACTGCCACCGCCAAGCTTGACGCTCACGATATCGCTAACCGTATTCTGCGACAAGAAAACTACCTTATCGCCCTTTTCAATAAGGAACTACTCGACCTGCGCGTTCCTCTCCCCCCGGTTCTTCAACGTTTCGTTCCACCTGAGGAGGGCAAGGGACGCATGCTTACCAAGGCGCTAGAGTGGAATCTGCGGTTCTGTCTGATGGAATACTTGTTTGACAAGAATGGACGCGTGAGAAAGGTCTTTTTGAAATCAAAGAATAGGCCGGCACTCGTTGAAGGGTGAGTTAGCCAAGCGATTTCCCAATAGTCACGGAGGATTTGTTCTTCGGGTCAGACGGCTAACACCTTACTGTTTTTGGTAGGTTGAGACGAAGATTTGTATTCATGGGTATACTGAACGCGATTTTTGCGCCTTTTATCGTGTTATATCTCATCATGTATTCGTTCTTCCGCTACTTCGACGTTCGTACTTCCGTTTCTACCTTGGTTACAGCCTGGCCCCAGCGCTTACCATGCCTCCCTTCGCGTTCACTTTTCACAGGAATATCACAAGAACCCTTCCTCTATCGGTGGTCGAAAGTATACCCCGTTCGCGGAATGGAAGTTCCGGGAGTTTAACGAACTGCCTCACCACTTCACCCGTCGCCTTGACGAATCATACCCAACCGCTTCCATGTATATCGGTCAATTTCCGAACGAGAAACTGACGATTATAATGCGCTTTTTTGCATTCATCGCTGGATCGTTTGCTGCAGTGCTGCTGTTAGCAACGGTGATCGACCCTGACCTATTTGTCGGGTTCGAGGTGACGTCCCACCGCACTGTGCTCTTCTACGTTGGTGTCTTTGGATCGATCCTCGCTGTCGCAAGGGGGATGATTCCCGAAGAGAACAGGGTATTCGACCCGGAGTTATTGATCATGGAAGTCATCCAGCACACCCATTATATGCCGGACGATTGGAAAGACCAGTTGCATTCCAAGAAAGTACGTCAGTTCTCTATCTGCGGCTTTACGTTACCGACTTCCTTATCATGAATTGTAGGTACACCAGGAGTTTGGCGAACTGTTTGCGATGAAGATCATGATCTACGCCCAAGAACTGCTTTCTGTTGCGCTAACCCCGTTCGTCCTATGGTTCTCCCTCCCGGATTGCGCACCGGCGATCGTAGATTTCTTCAGAGAGTTCACTATCCACGTGGACTCGTTGGGATACGTCTGCAGTTTCGCTGTCTTTGACTTCCAGAGACACGGGAATGTGAAGGTTAGTCGGGATCTCGTTTTGGTTCCGTTCTCTTCCATCGGTACCGTCCTTTTCCCTTTCTGTATTATCAATCACTACCCCAAGATCTATGATTTCTCCCTGGATCTTTGGGGTACGCATGGTGCCGTATTGATGGACTGGATGGCGATCGATGTACTGGTTGCGGCCGTTGAATGCCATTGGTACTAAGGATCGTTTTCGCTGACCCCTTTCTTCCGTGTTTAGTTTGGCGCGCCGACGGAAGTAAATGATGAACGCCTCATGTCGAAAGAGGGCAAGATGGAGAAGAGTTTCCTTAACTTCAAGGTCAGCTGGTTCCCCACGACCTCGTCTCCCCCTCTTTTTCACTTTCGCTCACTAACAAAATGATACCTTCTTTTAATGTTTTCCAAATGGATGTTCTGTACCGAACCCCGATGGTCGCTCAATTCCTTATGACTTTCGCGTGACTCTCGTCTCCGGTCTGGATTGGGTACTGGTCCTTCGGAACCAACCCTAAATTGTTCGCCTCTTTGTTGGATCATCACTTGTTTGATGGCTCTGGGGTTGCGTGTACTTTGGCATCCCGTATCTTTTTTCACTTCTCCCTCCCCCCCCCCCCGTGACCCACTCACCTCTCGTGTGTCTTGCTTTTATCACTGATATCTTCCCCCACGCTAAAAATCCCATTCACCTGAACGTCTATATTTTGTTCTGCAAAAACCTGTGGATCCGGCCACTACGCTAACTGCGCACGGTCGGTCTCTATAGGCGGTGCATCCAGAATGGACCCCACGAGACCCAACAGGATCGTTGTACCTCAGTCGAATGGCCGCAATTCACGGGCAATACAGGCCGCTCTCGCCGACTTCACCTTTCAATCGTCGTAGGATACCAGGTATGGGGTCTGTATACCAACACCACCCGACCCAGCTTTGGGGGTCGCATTACCATCCGAACTTGAATGCCGGTATTAGCACCGGAGTGAGCGGAGGTGTCGACTTGGCAGAAAGATCACGGGAATACGATCGGGCGTTGAAGGCGAGTCAAATGATCAGGTCAAGATTCCAGCCTCCTCCGGCGAGAAATCCAGGGGATGTTCAGCAGAGCTTGATGGTAGGGATGGATATGGCCCAAACTGCTATCCTGGGAGACACGGGAGACACGGCGACGCTTCCATCAAAGGATAAAGGGAAACCTGATCTTGACCCACGACCATTTGAAGCCAAGGATAAGGGCAAGGTTGCCGTGGAAGGGGGAGATCGTGACGATGGAGTGGGAGAGGGCGTCAGTGGGCTTGGTGAATCTTACGTCGATGGCGCGGTGAAGCGACCAAAGTTGCTGGGGCTGTCACAGACCCAGCAACAGGAAGAAGACGAGGAGCTTTTGGCGGACGGAGGTGTCTTGGGACTCCTGGCTCAGATCTACGGGAGGAAGGACCGAAGTGGACTGTGATTCCATTCCGTAGACCCATTCACGTTCACTATTCTGTCCTCACGAAATCTTGGCCCTCCCATTGCCCTCAACCCTGTGCCCTCGTATAGAATCCTCACTGACACCACGGACCTTTGATCTGTAATTACGCCCACTTTTTGCAACAGGCTGGGCAACCTCGACCTCACACGTTGTTTCTCGTATGTACGTATGATGTAACCTTATCCACGCTCAGGTCATAACCCTTTTTCATACTTGCCCTTGTTACGTACGCAACAGTTTTCACGCTAAGGAAATCACGACACAACCTCTCTTTCTTTCGTTCAACATGAGCGACGTTTCGACTCTGCATGCTTGGAGTGGGAGGTGAGAATACGTAAAAGATCAATATAGCCATTGTTAATGGTACAAGATCGCGCCGTGATAGCTAGAAAGCATTCCAAAGTGCGCAACGCGGCGTTGGACGTTGGCCTATTGTTTCCCGAGTTTCCAAAACGAGAGAGAGCTACCGATTTTTAGCTTATGCTGTGAAGACTCGACGACACAGGGGGGCGCCTAACGATTCCCGTGGCCCGGAACCGATCTAGAGCTGTGGTAACTTGTAGCGTGAGCACTTGCGCTTACTGAATGACCTGATGAAGGGACGTCGGCTGAACATATTTTTCCGGTATAATGTAAGCGTGAGCTAATAGTTAACTGTTAACCGGAACACGTTCGTGTGCACGGTGGGTGTCGACACGATGTGTTGTGTCCACCAGCCGATGGAGATCGTGGGTAACTTTTGAGGCAAGCACTCGCATGGTGCACGTCATTTGGTCACTGCAACTTTGCGACATTCTGATCGTTGGCTGAAACTCGACCGCACGCAAGTATCCTATAGACAATCTGAATTTGACAGTGATCTACCAGACAGAATCTCTTCAAAGTCTTTCGCGCCCGTGGGTTTTGCCACTTCCATAATAGGCAATAGTCCCCACGCTAAGCGCCCACCCTCTGGGCACACCAGTCACCCTCAGGCAGTCCAACAACACACGAGGAAATATAGGCGTTTCTTTCTGTCCAGTTAGAAGTGTTGACCCTCCGGGAGCGGCGGTAGGGGGATTTGGTGCTCATTTCGTCCTCTGGCCGCACCATAGCACCGATGAATGACTGTTTGGTGCATCTTTCGCGGTTGCGATGGGAAGTTGCGTCACTTTCAAGATCTCGCTAAGTGGAAGCGCCCCATTTCGGAGGAGGCTCTCCCACGATACCGGTCCTAAATTTTAACAAGGGGTGCGATGTGGTCGGCTCACGAACCTAGAGTCTCGTGTCGAGGGTGTGGCTTGCATGAAATAGGTTTTACATTGAATTACTCATACAAGCTCTAGCAAAGATAAGAAACACAAGATGCGTTAGTATACGTGAAGAATGTCATGGGACGTGCATCGAAGTGGGGGTGGAACAAACGGACTAGCAACTCAAAGGGGCGGCACCCTCCAGTCGATCGCTCTTCCAAGGAGGGGGGCAGGGGCGAGGAAAATTACGCAACAACGTCCGATTTCCTCTTCCTCCTCGTGCTCTTGATCGAACATTCAGGGGAGAGTTGTCGAACGGAAGCGGCGTCCGGAGCAACCTCGTCCAAAAACGCGGTCAGCTTCTGGGTTTCCTTGTCTTCTTTACTCTCCTCCCCGTTGAGGTGTGGGATGGTCACGGAGACTGGGGGATCGAGCTGACCAGCCCCAAGGTCGCTGAAACCACCGTCGTCCGAGAATTGGTTCAATAGGTCCTGGAAGTCGAAATCCGCTGCGTCGATGTTCACGTTATCAAGGTTGCTAACACCGCTTCCTATAGTGTTAGCGAATGAACTGTTACTGTGAAGATTGTCAAAGTCGAACCCAAAATGGTCTATGAACGATTTTATGTTCGAATCTATAAGGTTGATGCTGTTTGCGACCTCTTCTGCGCTCTCCCAGGTTTTGTGAAGGCGGGCGTCTTGCTCGTTCAATACAGGCAGCGGTTCGTCACCAGGCGGGTTTATGAGACCCGATGGATGGGCTGCCGTTGTGATCCCAGTCGAGGATGATGGGGCGGGAAGGAGAATCGGACGGTTAGGAGTCGGATCTTGATGATCAAAGTTGAAATGTAATTGAGCGGGCGAATAAGTGGTTAACTGGTTGTTAGGATGGCTCATCGAAACTGGCTGAGTGGAGGATGAGGGGGGTTGAATCTGGAAACTGCTGTTCTGTAATGCTTGTACCAGTCTTTGCATCGATTGAGGCGAGCTCATCATCTGGTTGATAACATTTTGAACCATGTCGCTCTGTAGCGGATCGGATGCGTTGACTGCATTGGCATTGAATGGGAGGGTAGGATTAAACTGTGGGACGGGTGCCGGGTTCATTGGCTGAGTGGAGTTCTGCGCAGGGTGGGCGGTTTGGTTGGAGATCGGAGTGGATGCGGAAAGTCCTGGCAGGGACGAGGTTAATTCCGTGTAACCGTCGATCGGTGCGAACATCTCTGAGGTCGAAGGTGTGGGAGAGGTGATGTGTGCAAATGTATCTGATAAGGGTGGGGTTTAATAAGGATCATCTTGAGTGAATGTACGTGTCTCACCATGCGTACCCATACTCGTGTCGTCTTCCTCATCCAGGTCATCAGAGACAGACGCAGTCTTAGCGTGCGTGTTGCCGCTACGGCCATCTGCAATCATCAACCGCTGGCGCTTCCGTGGGACGTGAACGTCGATCTGAGAATCCCCATCGTCTGATTTATGAGCCGGCGAGGCAGCAGCATTACCAAATACGCCAGCCAGAAACTTGAGGATACGATTGATCGTGTCCTGGTGTTTTTTGTGCCTCTCTCTTGAAGCCATAGCCTCCTTCCAGAGATGCTCATTTGATTTCTTAAGTTCGTTGAGTTCGGATGAAATGGCTTGTTGGTGGCGTTTGATCGCAGAAATGCCGTTAACCAGCGAATTAATATCCAACACCTGACCAGAGGGTAGATTCGGAAGAACCTGCTGTGGAGTCGACTGCGAGAACGCGGGAAGCGGAGAAGGGAGATGGTGCTCTTCGGGAATGATGGAATCTGGCTGCTTTTTCCGTTGGATTAGACACAACAAATCAGGATGATCCCTCCGAAAGTTAGGGTGCTCGAATTGATGGGTCTCTATCTCAGAATCACTCTTCAAGACACCTTGTTGGAGATGTTGAATCTTGTGGAAACCGTACATGTTCAATTGACGGACGAACGAGGTCCATTTGTTGTGTTTGAACCACTTGGCGACGACCTCTCGCGCGAAGCGTTCGTGATCCAAGACTGAGGGGATACGGATGTCACTGGTGAGTTGGGGCGTACCAGATACAGGTGTTTAGGGATGAGGGTTGTACGCACCGGTGAATGAATCCCCCTCTTCCGACCACCTAATCATATTCGAATTCTCTTCGTCGTTAAGTATCCTGCGTATATCGTCGATTCCGATATGCAAAGATGGGACGGAGTAGCAGCAGCCACGCACTGGTATAGTTTTTGAAGAAATGCAGGTACAATCTTCCTAGCCTCCTTGCTCAGTCTGGGCGGCGAGCCACCGGTCGGCCTTGAGAGCGCGACCTGGTTATCAGCCGTCATTCCTGTATGTTTGTTGGTGGAAGAGGCTTGAGGTGGCCGTGTGGACGGAGGGAGAGGTGATGGCGAAAGCCAAGGAAAAGACTGATAAAGTTGACGGGTTGCAGGTGACGACTTCACGGTGACTTCATCCCCGACGTGCTACCCCGGTCATGGGTATATTCGATTCGAAGCCACTCAACACGACGCCTCTCAACAACAAGCTGAGAAAGAATCCTCTTCTCTTTGGCGTCCCATTCGTCATGATCATGGTCGTCGCCTCGTATGCGCTCGTGCCATTCACGCAGACAAAGTACGAACTACAAGACCGTAAGATTTCGAACGTACGTCTTGGCCCAGTGTTCTACCGCCAAACTTGAACTTCTTCATGCGGAATCTTAGGTTTCAAAAGAGCAAGAACTCGGTCTGGGGAATCGAAAGAGAAAGTTCGACATCCGCGAGGAATACTTTGCGAGTGTCTCTCGCACTTCGCCCCGATCTCTCCGATTTACCTCTCATTTGCCTCTAGAAACTCAGCGCGAAGGCTGCCGAAGATTGGGAACCCAAACGTATTGAACGTCCAGCCGGAACGCCCGAATGGGGCGTACCACCGCCTGAGTCCCCACGAAAGCAGCCATGATCCTCTCTGGGCTAAAATCGTGTATAATGCGGTAAGTAGTGATCATAGCTATCACCCTCCCACAAGTATCACCAAACAAAGTAAAAGTGTTTACAGTCAGCACGGTCCTCATGAAGAAACAAATGTGGTAAAATTCAAGGCACCCCTTCCGAACGCCGACGCGACGGCTCGGAACCCATTCTCTTTGACCTCTGAAAGAAACAAGTCGTGCTGGTTCGCCAGGCGTGCGTTGTTCACCCTGATTTCGCGAATGACCCCGTGACTCTGGATGCAGTTCGGGCATTCCGTTTCGTTGTCGGCCAAACAGCTTCGTGGGGTTCAGCGGTTAGATGACATGATACAACACCGTACGAGCAAACGTTACACTTACCGTTGGTGATAACTGTGATTGCACATGAAATGGACGCTTGGAAGATCCAGTTGGCCACCGCATGTCGAACATTGAGTTGCATGGAACACCTTGGGTTGGTCGGGATCTGATAGTTCCTGGACCTGTCCAAGTTTCGCCTTTGTTTCGAGCCGGTACGAAGTCGTAAGTTGTGAATCCTGAGATCGGGGATAAGTAAGAGCAGGGCGAGGTCAAGCAGTACTTTACCGTATCAATGTCTTCCCTGGCCTCCTCGATCTTTCTTACCAACCAACCCTTGATCAGCCCTATGCTCGTAATGCCATTCCGACTCAGTAGCTGAAGTATCGCAAGGGGTGGCATGATCTTCTCTTCATCCACGTACTCAATCACCCTCTCAACGTCCTCCGAGTGCCTGTTCAGCAACATCTCGGACGACGTCAAGAACCTGAGAACAAGGGGGTAGAGGTGCCTGTGTTTTGGGCCGTGCAGATCCAAGTAATGCACGACCTGTTTCGAAGCCTCGCTGGCACCATTCTCATCTCCAGAAGAGCCAGAAACCTTCTCCTTTTCCATCCAGAATCGCAAGACATCCTCATGCATCCCGAGCTTCTCCCACAAGAGAACCAATCCTGGCGTGAACTGGCAGGTAGAGCATACAATCAGTGCATGGTTGATATCGTATGGGATCTTATCGCTCTGGAGGAGTTTGAGTGCATTCACTCTCATCCCCTTCTCTTCTTCTCCCGGCTTTGTTGGTATCGAGAGGTAGAGTTCCAGCAGCGTGTTCCAAACGGAGATCTGGTCCGCCCGTTCAGCAGCTTCGTCAACCAGCACGCCCGAGTCTCCCTTCTCTCCACTCGCAGCTGCACTGGGACTACCGTCGACGGATTGACCCCATCGCCGCAACGCGACGGTTTCCAAGAAGATGATGAATTGTTCCATGTGATCCACGAAGTGAGCGAAATACACCTTGGGTGAAGGACGTTTAACAAGTTCCCGAGGTTTTGGGGGTTGCACCGTCGCGGCCGCGCCACCCGTGTTCAACAGTAGAGATGCAGTCGGCGGTGGAGTCGAGTCTCCGAGATCCTCGAGAATAGACCCTTCCCTCCTCCCTTTCACCGTGACTGTTCCTGTGGTACCCGTTACGGTGGTCGCAGTTTCGTTTGTTGTAGGTCCACGGTTCAACGCTAGGTAAGAAAGATATGATGGACCGAATCCTGACTGTCTTCTGGCGGACGAGAGAACAGGATCTTCCCCGGCTTCATTAGCGGTGTCGTCGATGGTGAGGAGACTGTTGCTAGTGCAAATGTCGATGAGGAGCTCGGTAGTCTCTTGAGGGAGATTCTCAAGCATCGCTCGTCCATATCTCGCAAGGTTCGTCTCCGCCTTGAGACACCAAACTGTCAACGTTTCGTATCGGAAGTTGAAGTGAGCAACCGACCGTCTCAGGACCCAACCTCCTCAAATAGGCCAACGCCAATTTGTGATTTCCTGCGTCCTCGATCTGAATCCTCAGGTAATCCTCATGTCTTTCATACTTCTTGGCAAGGTATGATGCATGGTCAAAGTAACCCGCCTGTCTACACACCCTAATCGCCGTGTCCAGATCAAACGGCAGCTCCTGTTGCTTCTCCGATGGATCTCCATTCCCTCCGGCAGCAGCAAGGTCGGAACGTTTGGATTCGGTTTTAATGAAGCTGTCCAAACGGGCGACATCCTTGAGTTTGGTGTAGGTGTTCAGGAGGAGGGTTGTGTGATCGGAATTCGCCAACCCCATGGCATGAAGTTCTTGTAGATAAGTGACGAGGTTGTGAATTCTTTGGGCGTCGAGGAACTAGGAGTAGCACTGTCAGCCCAGTGTACAATTTCCTGCCGACCTGCCTACCTTTCGAATTACATAACTTGGCTGGACGTTCCCAATGGTCTTGACAAACTGCTTCATCGCACCATCGTAGTCTCCTTTTGAGTACAGGTGATCGCCATATTGTCGATGGATATCGGCCACGCTCGCCTCATCCAAATTCTGTGTCTTGCCGAGGTTGAGGGCAATGAGGTATAGTGATTTCCTATATAGCATATCGAGTTTCGCAGCCGTAGGCTTCTCCTGGAGACATGAGAGCTGAGGCCAACTAATCAGTCCGACGAAGGAGGGGAAGTAACTGCAACTTTACCTTGCCATCATTGGAGAGAATGTAGATGTCTCCCCACTGTGAGACTATTTCGCGCACACCTTGCGCGAACGTTCCCGAGAACGCCACTAGTTTGTTTTCGGGGTCGAATACCGTAACCTTCGCAATATCCGTGTTTGGTTGTGGTTGCCCCCTTGCCACGAAATTCCTCACCGTTGCAGAAGACGACGTAGCTGTCGGTGTGAATGGAGGGGATATGATAACCAAATAATTTGTGTGCGTATACACCGACGACTTTGTTCCTAAATGTTAATCGTCAGTGGTGAACCAGCGGTCTATTCTCGTATCTCACCCTCGTAAGCGTAACACGCTCCTCGTCCTTCCGTTCCGACGACGTACACCGCCTCATCTCTCGCAACTATCATCTCCTTGGACCGCCAGTTCAGCGTTGCGGATCCCAACCCAGCTCCAACCTGGTCGACGACGGCGGGTGTACCGCCACTACCTTTGCCGGATGCTTGGTATGAAAGGACGTTGTTGATGGTAACAATAAATAAGTAGATATTCGGATTCTCTTCAGTAGGTTCCTTGAATCCCAACCCAGTTACCGGTTCGGTCGGACTTTCCCTCACCACCTTCGGTTTAGGTAGAGCTGTGAGGGAAGTGGAGCCTGAGAAGATAGATTGGTCCAGTTGACGATATAGGAGTACGGTGCCATTAGCGAGACCGACTGCGAGATATGTCAGAGCATTGGAAAGCGCAACGGTCGACACAGGGTGTGGGCCTGCAGAGTGTGATATTTTCGTGGACCGTAGGAGGATGGGGGAGTCGGACTTTTTGTCGATAGTCTCAAGGTCCCATATCTTCAAGATGGGATGTCGCACAGTGTCTTCTTCCTACAACTTGACCAAATCAGCATCCAAGGACAGGGATCGACATGGTTTGGACGCACCCCAAGGGTAACTAGAATTCCTTTCCTCTCTACCATATGCGTGACTCGCCCAGAGACGTGGACGACCCATGTTCGGATCGTTTCAAAGTATTTGTCGAGGATGTATACCTGGCCGTTTACATCCGCAACGAGGATGCCCACTGACGAGGGTGCAACTGTCGCGATTTCGAATGGGTTCTGGACAACAGAACGGCCGTGAAGGGGTGTTTGGTGAGTGTCGTAGATACCGAAGCATTGAGATGCGTACCTTGAATATCGCAGGAGAGCTTGTAAGGTCGTTGGCATCTTTTACGGGTACCAAGTCAAAGAACGCGAATTGTTTCCACTAATACATGCTGTCAGCACGGCTAGCTAAGTTCACGACAACAAGCCGGGAGCAGTTACTGCGGGGGCTACAGATGTGCCGGTGGTGGCCATGGATTGACAAGCGTCCGATGTGGGTTATCTGGCGATATGTTGGTGAACGACCTCTGGAAATTCAGTGAGGGCCTTTGAGTAATGCAAGTCCGCGAAACGAAAGCAAAAAGAAACCGGTAGCGAGCTGTAGAGAAGTGGACGATTGCCGAGGACGCGAGGTGGGTGGAATTGCGTCCGATGTAGTGCAGGTCTTACGCGTGTAGTGTCAGATTACTCCTGAATTACTCTCTTGACCATATCCATGACGATGGACGACCACAACAGCGACGAGCTTCGTGACCTCTCCCAAACCTCCCAAACCCAGGGACAGCAGCAACAGGAAACGACGATGAACACGAATCCTCTCTCTGCCTTAGACATCCCCTCCTCTGATCTCGACCTCAGCTCCATCATCGACTCTCCTAACCCTGAGCGGTGGGCCAGGCTCGATTCTAAATTTTGAAAGCGCTAGGGTGGCTGAAGCGACTGAACACTCACAGGACTGAAAAGGTGCAGAAGAGGGCGTCGAATGTCCTGAAGCTCTCCCTTGAGCATAAGAAGCTAGAGGAGGAGTTGAGGGTCATGAACGAACGCCTCAAGGCTGCAGAGCAGGCAGTTTCTTCGAAGAGAGGGTCAACTCTCTGTTCACCCTCCGTTTGAGCTGAGCTGACAGAAATTGCAGAGCATCGTCGATTTCGAATAGAGCATGAACAACCAATACCCTGTAATTTATCCCCTCGCTCCTCTCCGTTTTACCTGGACGGACGCACTCCCTTTTGTTTATCTTTGTCTCGTAACAGTACAATAGTTCGAATGCATCGCGGAAACAAGTCATAGTCAATATTTCTCTCTCATCTCTGGGCTGTCGTTGACCTCGCCCTTGATTGTATGGGCCTGTTCATAGCCACCCACCGGCGTCATCACTGAAGGCAATACAGGGCCTGGCCCACTTGAAACAAAGACCATCGGGCTCTGCTGTCTTCTACCTATCTTTCTCTCTCTCTCTCTCTCTCTTCCACCACCCGCCATGCCCATAGACAACAAAGGGACGAACAATGGACTACGTTCGCTAACTTGGTATTGCCAACGTGGTGAGCGACACCCATACACTTCCGCAGAGACATCTACCGACCCCGAGCCCAACCACAGTCGCCATAAACCATCTAGATTGTAACTTTATTCCCGCTCAAGGTTGTCTACAGTTCACTGAGTTGCCGCCCATAGCAATCTGTAGCGTTGAAGGACTGCCATTCCCCCTGATCAAATGTATTCTTGAGGCGTGCTCCGCTGACACCCTCCTCCGATTGGAACAAGCAAGCCCTGTACGTCCCTTTCCACATCTTGCGGCTGCAATCCTTGACGAGAACCTAGACCATCCAATCCGAAACAAACGGTAAGCCAACAGCCTGACTCTCGGCCAATCGGGTGGCGGCGGTTCATCATTCATACCCTTGCTCAGAGGTCTGGAGGAAACTATGCGAGAACACTTATAAACAATTCTGGTCAGACTATGAGTTACGTAGATTTGAGGAACCAAAGTCATGGAAGGCCACATTTTTCGTGCGTCTGCCACCCAGTTATCTGGTTTCCGTGGCTGACTTGCATCCGCCGTCCCATAATAGGAGTTGCGGGTCCAAGAGGCCGAGAAATTTAGGCAGCTAGGTGCTAAACTGCGAAGCCAAAGGGCCGAACACGAAGAGCGTAGAAAAGAAAAAGAGGTCAAGTATTCTGGACTTCTGCCCCCGCCAAAGCGACAACGCACCTCGACCTGTGAGTCACTGTTCTATCGGCCGAATCGTCTGCAAGGCCCGAACCTTATCCGCTTGTTCATCGAAACTAGGGGGTCAGTCATCTGCACCTAAGACGCTGTTCGAGAAGGCTCGCTCCAAAACCGCTCAAATACAGAAAGGGGTGTACGCTGCCACAAGAATCTTGCCCCCCATGCCGCAGTACAAAAACTACTCGACAATGTTGCCTCCACGGACAGTCTCCGCCAAGCCTCTCCTGCCGACTTCGCGCCCCGCTGTGACCATTCCGGTGGCTTCCACACTGCTGAAGATTACGGCACCAGCTCTCCGTTCTCAAATGTCCTTGACAACATCCGCACCTTCGCCTGCGAGTTCGTCAAGTTCGCCAAATAGATCAAGTTCATCAATTGCGACATCCATACCCTCTTCCACACCATCAACGTCGCCTACACCTTCTACACCGGCTACGACACCTTCACCCATCCCACAGTCTGGTATCATCACTGTCACAAAGATTATGGTCCCCAAACCCGCTCCTCGTACTAGCCCCCCTCTGGACACTGTGTCCAAGAGACAGAGGTACATGGACCCAGTACTGCCACAGCTCGCAAGGAAGTATGCCAGACGAGAAGCGGTCATGCGTGAGCGCGGCCTGGACAAGCCTTCCTCAACTTCCACTATAACACAGACAATTGCCTCTGGCAGTCCAACCCCGAAACCGCCGCCATCGAGAAAACCTGATACAGTATTGTTTATGCCGAGACATAGGGCATCATCACAACTACCTTCTCGGCCTACGGCGAGGTGAAACCGTCCATCGGCTGGGCTAGATTTGTAATGCTGCCGTCTCGATCGTTGTACTGTCCTCTCTCCGGCCATCTGGACGGATGTCTTTATCACACTATTATATCTTGACTTCGCTTCTGGGGCTCTTGTTATCATCGTTCCCCCAGCCTTCGTTTGCATTTCGACACATGCGTAAGTATTCGGTGACTTGACTACATCTGTACATCATACTCCCTCATATAAATTCCCTTGATCTCGTCATACTCTCCCCCTGAGATGTCCGGGGAAATCTACGATGCAGTGTCTCTAGCCAAGATCTCCAAGACACGCGCGACCTTGTGGTTGTTGCCCTCTCCTGGGGTTATCTTCTGGTCGACCCTTGTCCCGATGCGTACATCAGTTGCGATTCGGGGCGCCCCTTTGGCATGTACAGCGGCATGGCAGTCGTGAATGGCCTTTGTGACTTCATGCCACGGTCCCTCTGAATGACAGTTGAACAACTGGAAGGAAACAAATTTGGAATGGAGCGGATTCACCAAGATTTGTTCCGTAACCGCTTGATGGGTCGTCAGCCCCTGGAAAGTGAGCAGAATACATCAAGCTTACTGTAACTTAACTCGATGATTGGTGAAAAACGAAAAGGGACAATGTGGGGTTTATATACAGACCTTGTACTTCAATCCGGATTTCTCGAGCACACGCTGACACTCTGCGATGTATTCCGCAACCTGGGCCGGTGGCTGGGTCAGATCAGCTCGTGTGTTGACTTCCAGCGACGTACAGAGGGGTCAGGGCCAGTTCCGATTTGGACAAGACAAAAGTCTACGACCAGCATCAGAAGCATTTCGAGTACACCTTATGGCCGATTATACCTGCGACGGCGTATAATCCTTCGGAAGATGAGGAGGACATGATTGGGCGCTTACATAATTGATCATGTCTCCCTCAACGTCCATCCAGTCGAGGGTATCTGCTTTCGAGGCTCTCAAGGACAAGAAGTCACCCCAGTCGAAACCAAAAATCATAAATGACCTTGGAGACCTCGTCGATGGCGCAGACGCTACGGGAGACGCCACCAGCATCCTCGAGGAACCGATCTCACCCACCGTCAATATCGCACCATCCCCGAGTCCGAGTCCGAGTCCGTTGAACAGGGTGCATTCGTTGAGCGGGAGCGACTTGCATTCGCCTTCACCGTCACCACCTAATCTTGGACGGAAGACCAGTTTATTAGACCTGAACGATTGGGTCGTTGACGTAGAGGGCCCGAATGTCAGTTCAGTGACAGGGACGGGAGCTGGACCGATTGGTACCGCTCCCCACCGGTGGCAGCCCCCTCCTTCCCCCACCTCTTCCCTCATTACGCGTCCCCTGCCCCCTCGGAGGAAAGATATGCCCGTCAGTACGCGCGCAGCAATATATACTACCACCCCATTGATCCAACTAGAGGACGTAACCCCTCCGAAATCTAAATCTGCCCCGCCGGTCCCACCAAAAAAGATCCCTGCTAACAAACTCACGAACGGTAAAAACATCAGGTCTGGTCATTTAACTGGACGAGATCCGTCTCCATCGACTTCCGTCTCTCCGACGGGTCCGACATCGTCACTTTCGAAGAGAGCTGATTCGTTGACCGTGGAACCCCAGCATGTCTATCCCCCTTTCCTAAGGATAGAAACCGCAACAAACGGGCGAGGGAGGCACGCACCTGCCTCTTCTGTCTCTTCTTTCCATTCCGTCTCACTTTCGGATGGCGGGGATACAGGGACGCCGAGTTCTGTCACCAACTTCGTGCTCACCCACCCCATGGATCGAAACGTCACTGGTAACACAAACGGAAGCGGTAACAATGGGAGTGTTCATGGAGGAGGTGACGACAGTGGTAGTCTGGACGAATCATTCGAGAACGTCTCGACGATCTCGGATTCTCACAGTTATGATTTCGCATATGGAAGTCTCCCTCTAAACAAACCCCAAATTCCCCCTCGACTTCCCGAACGCCCGAACAAGTCACGGATCAACGCTTCTACGAATGTAACGTCGATAACATCAACCTCAATCACTTCCCCGCCACGGAGCCCCATTCTTCCACTCGCCAGAATGTCAAGTACATCATCGACGACGTCGGGTCGTCGGATACCTCCCCCACCTCCCCCACCCATCAGGAATTCTTCTATCACCTCTCGAACTACCACTTTATCCAGGACGTCTCCCCCGTCAACGTCTGCGTCTGCGTCTGATAGGTCGTCGATCTTGAGCACGGCAACTACGGGAACATCTTACACTAGCGGCAGCTCGCACACTCCCACAATCAACAATGCAGTGGTCGGTGGTCTGAATCCATCTCTGAACAAACTTGTCCGACAACCTCCAATACCTGCCTCCGCGAGGCACAGATACGAGAAGGTTTTTTACGCGAACGTAGACGCGCGGAAGAAAGCAAATCTTGACAAGTCGCAGGCGCAGATCCCTGGATTGCTTGGTGTGCCTGGGGTGCGGACTTCATCTCCGACGTCGATCAAGAAAGCTCGGAAGGCAGCTGGGTGGAGAGGACTTTCGGTTGATCTCATCACCAACCCTGACGAGAACTTGCCTTCTCTCCCGCCTTCTCAGCCAGAATCCAGGAGAGGTAGTATCGAGAGTGCGGAAAGTGGAGGGGTGATCGAACGAGGGAAGGATGAACGGTTGGAAGGCATGGTTATCAGAAGGATATGGATGTGCTCGACATTGGACCGGGAGAAGCTGAGGGCGATCTGGTACGATTTACATTTCCTCCTGTTTCACTCTATCACCCCCTGGATTCTGATGCGCCCCGTTTCGTGTTGTATGCAGGAATGGCTGTGAAGGCTCTGAGACCGGCTCACTCGACGTTGACGCTTTCGTCAAGGCGATGTGGCAAATCGATGAGGAGCTCCGAAAGGCGAGACTAAATCCATCTTCCTTCGGTCCGAACTATGGGCAGGGATCTCCTTCGAGGAGACAACCTAGGAGAATTGGCTCGATATTACGATAATCATCACCAGCTCCGCTACATGGACGATATCTACTGGGGTATTCTGTCTGTTGTACTACAACTACCGGTTTGTTCACGTGTCCCCAACCATTGCGGTTACGGTTCCATCTCTTTGACACTCATTCATCATTTTTTGGTACTATTGAACGTTCCCTAGCATTAAATTATTGTCTCTTTGCTCTTCAATCATCACCACCCTCTTCCCGGTTATACCTTGTACCTCATCCACCTGGTAACCATCCCTGCATTTTCATCTCACGGGCTTGTTCGATTCAAAATAATGCACTCAAATGGGATATAGGAACACGAGTGGGCGGCTGGTGATTTTCCGACCGTTGTCCGGCTTACCCCTGGAGAAATGTCTGGGCTTGGGTGTATTTTCAGATTATCCTGTTTACTACACGATCGTAACAAAATCACGTCGGGAAGCTTCCTAGCGTGAACAGAGTCTGTTTTTGCTTTCCCTTCCCCTTCCTTCCTCTGGTGTTCGTGGGTTCGGGCTCAAGATCGAGTGGCGGCGAGGATAGCTGTGTCGAAGGTCCCTGTCCCCAAACCGACTGAGCAGGCAGCGTATCTCCCAGGATGTTCTTGAGTGACTTGTTGCCGGAGATAAACTCCTTTGGTGGCTTGTTCGGTGCAACAGTCGGTAGTTCCGGGAACGCGGACTTAGATAAAGGACGCGCAACCGTCGTTCCTGGTTGGGGTTTGCTGACCGATACAGGTTGCTGAACCTTTGGGCGGAAACCGCTGCTAGAGCCCGGCCCGTTGCTGGTCCATGGTGTTGTTGACTTCTGCTGAGGGCGAGAAGGTGCAGGGGTTTGTTTTGGTGGCAGTCGGGAAGTGGATGCGAGGGTAGGGAAGTGGTTGCCGGTGGGTTGTGACTGTTGCTGTGGCCAGGGCGAGCTCGATGCTGCAGCTGCGACACGATCCAAGACCTGTCGTCGTGGACGTGAAGATCGAGATGTTTGGTGCTTAGCGTTCAGAACTCTTCCACTAGCGATGCCCGCGTACTCCGTACCAGTGGAAGTTGGGACGAGTTCTGGGAACTGGCCACGTTGCTGATAGAAAATCTCAACCACTCGCCTCTAGTAAAGATAATCGGTGAGGGCGAACGTACCTCGATCTTGAAACCATTCCACGCCCCGAGCAAGTCTTTCTTTTTATCTTCCTCCAAGAGATCTACGATAAGGTTGACAAAAGTGGCGGAGGTGTCCAAATTCTGGTCTAAAACGTTCCAAATCGACGATATCAAGTCTCGAGCGGTGGATTCGGAGTTACGATAGGATCGTAATGAGAGTTCAACAGCACCCACTGCTCGTGATGGGTTTGCTGCGGTCGACGCCACCTTCGTATACAAGGTGTTGTACCTCCTGTGATCTTGTCAGGATAACCTGAGCGATAGCATCGTGCACACTTACTCAACGGTGAGGGGATCGGCATCCGGAGGGGGAGTGGGGATATTGACGGATGGAACGGGCGCAGAGCTACTAGGTGTCGGGGTATCCGCCGTCAAGCCTGTACCAAGCTCCCGTCGACGCACATTTGGCGGTTGCCGTTGAGGTGGGGGGTTTCTATCTCTTTCACGATTTCCCCCCACACCTCGACGGTATCCTCCGTGGTCCTCGTATTCAAAATCCGTCTCCAGTCTCCGTACATCGCGCCTGTCCCTCGACGACATCTCTGCACCATGAACCTCGACCATGTGGCCCTTCAGGTCCATCTCGGTGGCAAACACGACGAACTTCTGCTCAAGGCAAGTCCGGCGTTTGCATGGGTGGTGTCCCTTCATGAAATGGGTTTCCTGCGAGCCAGATTGGTCAGTTAGCCGAACAAACGGCTCAGTAGCGGGGACTTACCAATGCATCGTAATTCTCGTAGCTGGTGACAATCAGTCACTAGCACACGCGTCATAGGAGGCGTACTCACATTTTATGCAAAGTCCCATCTCGTTTGCAGAGGAAACACTCTTCGTGTTTCTCCCGTATGTGTGCGTACAATTCGTCGTCACCAGGAAAACATTCTCGACAAAACTCACACATCGGATGAACTTCGTCGAGGCCTTTTGGTTTTTGTGGTGTTCCGCGGGCTTGAATGGATGACAAGATAGATGGTAAGTGGTACGGCAGCAGGTTTGGAGGATATGTTGTGTGTTCGTGGGCGAACATTTTCTTCGTCCGAATGCAAAGCTCGCTGTTTAGGCATGGTTTAGGCTACAACTAGACTCTAGAGGGGGAGAACGCTCGTACCACATAAGGTTTCCATGTATTCCCCTGACGTGTAACTTGAGGTCACTCCATCCACTCGCGATATAATCGCAGTTCCCATCCGGACAATTGAAACGTAGCAGGATGAGGGTATCCTCCATCATCTCTTGTGTCTCAAAAAATATGGACAATCTGGCATCCTTACAGGGAATATCGTTCGGTCTGAACGATTCGAACTTCGCGGTGGGAGATGTCGTGAAGATCAAGGAAGGTTGGGGTTCCTATCGGGAAAGCAGAAATTATTTTTGGATTCGAGTGTGTTTCCGTACATGAAGCAAAGACATACTTTGCAAAAAGAGCAATCGTGTTTCTTCCACAGTGCTCGCAATCGGAGTGCGCAGACGTGGCAAGTTCGATGATTACATTCCGAGACTGAGTAGTACCTCATGGGCTCCGCGCAGATCAAACACATTCCGGTATCGTCGTCCTGAGACGTGGCTCCCATGTTTTCTACCACGGTGGCTGGTTTAGTCACGGTCGGAGTGGTCGTTGTCGGTGTGGCAGGCGTGTCAGCAGCATCTGTACTTCCAGTAGGTGCGGCATCATTCTGCGACTTCTGTTGAACCGGCCCGCGTCCTCTGCGCCCTCCTGTGCCTCGGCCTCCTCCCCCGCCACCTCGGCGTGGTTTGGGTTTTGGACTATTGGCGTTGGCAGTGACAACAGAAGCAGACATAGTGTAAAGTGAGAAGCAGAAGTTGGGAGTGGATTGGGGGAGGTGTGGCACTTACTAACTCAGATAAACCGGGCCTGACCGCGCGACTGCGCGGCCCCGACGGTGATCAGAATGAATCACCATCGGGCACAGAATCGGGACGTGGGGGGTGAATCTTCCAAGGTTCTGAGAGTCGATTTATCGCACAAAAATCTATAACGTCTACTCTGGAGTGTCATTGGATTCGTGAGCCCCCTTGCGGTGTCAGCTTTCTCGCCCTCGCGAAGAGCTTGTATTCTTACGTTCCTTCGAACGCTCAGAAACGGGAACCAAATGCTTTAGCCCACAATAACACACTACACTAGTTGCACAAACAACAGGTAAATTACAACTCTGGACTATCCACTCGCATTTGTTCCTCATCCTCATCCTTCCACATTTTAACAACAGCCTTTCCAATTGCCCTACCGAGGGCTGCTGCAAGAGGAACAGGGACAGCATTGCCTATCTGCCTGAATTGCTATTTCAAGGTGGAACATTAGTGTGTGTCACAAACAAAGCAGAAAACTGCAATGAGACCTCAGTTGCAGCAGATGATGAATGGTCAGATGCATCCCCAAACACATAACTGTCTGGGAATCCCTGTAACCTGGCATACTCCCTCACAGTTAGGACTCGGTTTTGCTAGAGTAGGGGGTTAATACAGTAATTTTGGTACAGGGAAATACCTACATGTGGGTGGATTGATTTCACAACTGATGAAGGGTTTGGCCCATCTGTGAGGAGAGTTGAGATATGGCCATTACCATCAAGTCTACCAAAAGTTTCTGCAGAGGGGAAGTTGAGCATTTTTCTGAGTAGTACAATTTTGTCACAGACGAGTGTAGCGCTTGTATGGTTTCCCATTCTTGAGTTCTGGAAGAAATTGCAGATCCTCTGGTAGGTTACTATGGTTGGCACCTGGCTGGAGGGGAATATTGATAACTCTGGTAATCCCCATAAATAAATTGTATGGAATTGGTGGTTGTTATACATACCTCTCAGTTGTTAATGACCCACACTTCTTTGTGTAATGCTGGGACACTTTTGACTTTCTACCCCTTAGATGGTATTGGTAGGTGTTCTTTGGAGGAGAGGAATATTGTACAGGTTTTGTGAAGCCAATTTGACTTGCAGGTGTTAATTCATCCCTATATGAATGTCAGAGGGTGTAATAAGGTTATGTTAGAGCACAAACCAGTTGAAGGCAGGCTGAAGTAGAGTAAGATCAGTAATGTTTCAGTACATATAGGCAGAATGCTTACCAAGTCACCCAGGTAGTCATCTATGGTGGCTGCAGGCAAAGGTGCACATAAACATTCATGTAAGAAGGGGTGATTACCCCCAGATCGTTGGATGGGTTGAAGCTGCTTTCCATTTACAAGCTTCTTCCTAGTAGCATGCCTGTTGAATGTATGGGTAGGCAGGGGAAAATCTGGGAGTGGGATATCTCCTCTGGATGCAAGAATAATAACCCTCTCCCTACTCTGGGGTACACCATAACGACCGGCTTGCATTAAAGCAATCTGGTGTTGGTACCTATATAACCCTATTAATATTAGCTGGGAATATTAGGTGTAAACAAACCCAATAGAGGCCAAAGATGCTGTGATTAGCTTGAGCATGCCTTGGGTTACACCACCAATAAATCTCTTATTTACAAGATCAGCTGCTAGAGGATGGTTTATCATCCTTTCAACATTCTCTAGCATGAAGTACTTTGGTTGATAGTACTCCACATAGCTAAGCATATTGCAGACAAGAGTAACCCTAGATGCTTGTGAAGGAGGGTCTAACTGTAATTAGTATAGACTTACCTTGGATCATCCTGTCTCTGTAGAAATGTTAGCACAGAATAGTGCTTATCTGGAGGCAACTTACCTTTCTCACCGCTTTACCACTAAAGGCTTGGCAAGGGGGTCCTACATATAGAGTTTAGGATTAGATTTAGAGTAGTAACAAGCACCAAACATACCTCCAAAAATGATATCCACATCTCCTGGATGTGGTAATTGATGCAGCTTGCCATCCAAAGTCTCAAGCATAGAGTGTTTAATTGCATTGGATAGAAATAGATTGCAATCTTGATTAAAAACTTGAGTATCTGGGTGGTTCAGACTATGGGGTGCTTAGTTATCCATTTGAAACTATATATATTTGAACTGACCTATATGTTGTTGCAGCTGGTTCATCCCATTCTATAGCCCATAGAGTCTTGATATGTCCAGATTGGCCCAGCCCAGTGCCAAACCCACCTGCACCTAAATTTATTTTAGATAAATATTCTTTATATAATATTTGTATAATATTTAAGTTAACATACCTGCAAAGAGCTCCAATCCCCTGAGAGGTTCATGGAATTGGAGGAACCTCTTCTCACTGGTCAGGAAGTCATAGTGTAGTTGGAAGCCCAAGCTATACTTGAGGTCTGCACTATAGATGATGTAGTGATCTGGAAGGGAACACCAAGCAGCATGCTCTTCCTCTGACATAGAGTTGTAGCTTTTTGCCCAGCAGATCCCCTCTAGCTTTTGGGTTGGTATAGTTGAGACTTTAGTAGTTGGGACCAGAATAGCCTATGATGGTTTATTGAGTAAAGCTCAGTAGATCCCATAAGGATTATACATACCTCACTGAATGGTCCTTGAGGCTGGTCAAGTCTCCTATATTTCAAAACTTGAACCTCTTCTGAATTGGGAATAGAGATGATTTGCCCAATGTCATAGAGGTGAGAGTTGCCTTTTGGGATGAGATAAACAAAGTCCAGAGGGTAAAAGGTATGTCCCAAGTATTTTAGATAGGGAGAAGAGGAGGAATGGAGGATTGGGATCTGGGCCAAATTTTCCAGCTGTGATACACCACAGCTATAGCATGGCATTGGGGAAGTAGAAGCCCTGAGAACATCCTCCACAGCTTGTTCTGTAGGATTGATAAATCTACAGTGGTTCTGATCCCAGATAAAACTATGAGTGGGTTAGTTAATCTAGGATGCAAAGCAGAAATATTTGGAATACCTTGTGAAAAAGTTATTGGGTTGGTGAATATTAAAGGTAGGGAGGGGGGAAGCATAATGGAAGGGTTGGATATTGCATTTGCTGACAATAGCACCAATGGGAATATCAGCACACTCCATAATGAGATAGAGGGAGT
This sequence comes from Thelephora ganbajun, assembly GCA_014904855.1. Classification (NCBI taxonomy): domain Eukaryota; kingdom Fungi; phylum Basidiomycota; class Agaricomycetes; order Thelephorales; family Thelephoraceae; genus Thelephora; species Thelephora ganbajun. Next base: position 126,102 of record MU117975.1, on the reverse strand, counting down.
TTGGGTGGGCAGCCTCCTCTTGAATAGTATGAGACCCAGGCTCCAACCACTGGCCATGGAAGATCATCTCCTCAGTCTGAGGATCTTGAAAGAAATACCAGATCTGTGCAAACCTAAATAAGATAGTGAGTAAATGGCAAAGAAATAGAATAATAGACCTACCAATACTGATTTGCAAGTGGGTTTACACCCTCACTAATGGAGGCAACCCCAGTTCTTTCATGATCCCTGTCAAGCTCAACAAGGACAATGTCTTTAATCTGCAATCCTGTGAGTGAAATACAGGTTGTAAGACAGTGCACTTACTTGATAGAGTACATTATCCACCCTAACAGAGTCATAATATCCAGGAATCACCTCATCTGAAACCCATCTGATTTCTGGATATGCTCCATGAACCTCTATTGCCTCCCTCCTTGCAGAAGAACCCACTCCAACAAGTGAATGTCCTTCTACCTTGAAACTCTGGTAATACTTGAAGAGCCTCCCACAAACTTGATCAATCCTAGGGGTAATAACTGCTACAGGGGGTTCATCAAGGTCTGGAATCTCTTCAAGCAATTCCTCATCAGGTTCAAGACCAGGGAATAGTTTTTGGATCAAAGGAGTGCTGACAATTCCTTGATGGGAGAAGTCCATCAGGAACTGCATAATGAATTGTGCCTATGGATCATTAATGCCATGCCCATTACCAATAAACTGCTAGCTTACTTTAGTGTCATTTCTCAGGCTATCTTCAAAGCTCTGCACCACATCAGGGGGGTACTCTGCTTGAATCCTCTTTTTGAAAGAGGAAATAGTGACCTGATGATCCTGAAGGCAGGAACTGAGAAGGACATATGTAAGCTCATGTGCAAGCTCAAAGTCCTTGAATAGTTGGGCATAGGCTGGGGATGGTCTGCCAACAATATACCAAGCATGCTTGGTTTCCAACCATATCCTCCTAAAGGTGTATACCATCAGGACCTAACCACTCCTGTTAACATTCAGAGAGTGTACCTGTCTAAAACCCTCTGGTCATCATCAAAATCAAAGAGGTTCATAGAGCAGATAGTGGAGAGCCTAATGTATTGGCAATCCTCAAGGTCAGGGTCCAGTGTCTCCCCAGCATCATCAACTGCATTCTCTGTAACAGGAAGAACATAGCCAACAACACAGTAGGAAGAGAGGTGTGGTGAGTCCCTTGGTGCCAAGAGTGAATGGAGACCAGCCAGGCATTTGGTCTCGAGGTTAAACACTGAAAATTCAGTGAGTATCCTGACAGGGACAGTCCCAGTCTTCAAGGACCCATTTCCGGGGTCTTCCCCGACGATCTCCAGATTTTCGGTTTCTAGGAGTTCGTTGTCATTAGGGACATACTCGACTGGTAAATGACGTAAATATAATGATAATTTAGGTAGCGGTGATTAACCAACCAGGGGACGACTCGGCCATCCCTTTGTACGAGCGGTGAAGGTTGAGCGGACGAGTAGAACGGACGACGGTCGAGCACAGCAAGCGTGGGAAATGCGAACTTCAACCATGACGAAAAACGACGCGACTTGAGTCGCGAAAACCTGTAATCCCAGGTCGGCGCCATTACGGGCCGGCGTTCCGTTGTCAAGAATAATGTTAGATTCCCACGTCGGATTCTTATAAACGAGGACGACGATTCTACCAAACGAAGTACACCACTATGTATAAATACCGGGACGATAAATGATATCCACCACTCGCAAGTCACCTCAGTGCCCATTTGCCCCGTTAGGTTGGGTATTAGAGGCCGACTCTGGGGATTGGGATGGCAGTGGGGGCAACGGTGGCGACAAGACTGGAGTTACTGGTCGACTATTGGCACTAGTTCCGTTCGCCGGAGAGCCCACTGGCTGTGGTGATAACTGAGGCGAGGCCGGACGGGGAGGGACAGGGGAGTCCGGTCGAGAGGTTGGAGCTGGCAAGGGAGAGATGCTCCCCACGGGTGGCTGGGGAGGGGGAACCGTGTCCTCTTGGGTTCCACTGTTCGATCTAGATAACATTCCCTTGATACGCTGGTTTGCTGGAAGCCTCCCCGGAGCGTTAGCTGGAACCTTTTCTGAAACCACTGTAACCAGCATTGCGGTCGACGCGCCCTGAATGTTTTTGAGGGCGGAGAGCTTCTCGTGCAGGAACTTTGCATCCGCCAGGAGTCTGTCCTTTGCTCCTTGGTTCGGGAGCCTGATGGCAGTGTATTCCTCTTGAAGGTTGTGGTTTATTGCGGCCAGAACCTGTGACATGACGTACTGGACAGGGGCTACTTGTCAGCCTCACCTTAGCTCATCAGAGGAATGATGCTAACCTCTACCACGGAAACCGACAAATAACGGGACAACAGTTTGTAGAGCGTAACGGTTTCCTTGACAAGAACTTCCATATAATTGTTGATCCCAGGGTTTGTAGGAAGGGTGTCCCAGTCTATTGACTGTAACGAGTTAATATGTATTGCCAACCGGTCGCCCATGATGGCGATTAATTTTGCGTGGATTTCATTCTGATGCTCTTGGTAGTCCTAAACGAAAGAGCCATCGAACGACGTAAATGTTGAACATGAGGCAGAACGTACGTACCCTCTTAAGTCGGTCAAAGTCGGTCAGCATGACTGCCTGTTGCAAGCTTAAGTGCCTCCTAAGCGTCTCTCGGACATACGGCACAAGTGCGATGACGATAGACAACGATTGAGATGCCAATGCTGGGGAGGACGTTAGTACAGACCCCACCTTGTTTAGAGGGAAAAAATATACCAAGGTGTTTAGCTGTAATAACCTTCAACCCCGCAGACCGCATAGCCCCAGCACCAAGGACGACCTGACAGGTCCTCGAGTTAAACGCTTTCAAGAACTCGATAATCCTGCTCATGGTATCTGTCGTCAACATCGATAAATTCACGATGATCTTGAAGTAATCCAGCAGAAGGACGAGAGTTTCAAGCGTAGCAGATACGGCAAAGTAACTGACCCCTTCAACGCGAAGGTGTTTGCTGACTCGGGCGGGGTTGGGCGATGATGGACTAGTGACCACAGTAGGTGAATTCGGAACAGAAAGGGGTGGAGGGTCCGCCCCAACAACGAGTTCTGGTGGGTCGCGGACTGCAGCTTCGACGATCGTCTTGACCAAGTGTTGAATCGTTTGCGGAACTTCGGCTGGGTTCCATTGTTCACCCTCCACCAGCCTCGCTGAACGCGATATTCGATCTTGGTGAAATGCTTGAAGGAACGATTTCGCCTGTTTTGTGTCAAAGTGGAGGAAGCAGATGGTAGTTGCGGTGTTCCACATACCTGGCTGACGATAACTCCACGGAGACCGACAATCATCCTACGACAGATGACCTCACACTTGAGTACAAAGTTCCACGATTGGTTAAAGAGGTCAAGGAACTCTGGCAAAGGTAGCGAGGTGTGTTGTTCGGAGCGGGCATTGATAGCAGTGGATGCCTGGACGTTGGCGAGTTCCGTCATGGACGAAAGAACGTCAGCCAATTCTTCTCGTATAGGTTCGACGTCTACGGGATACCTGGGTGATCTGTTCGGGGAGTTGGTCAGCAATAGGAATCTGGGAGACCATACGAACGGACTGTACTGCTTCTAGAACTTCCATAAATATTGCATTCTGCCGTTGCGACCCTTCCACGCAATTCAGAAGGGCCGCGAACATCGAGCTCACTAATCGCATGAACTCTTCGTGGGGTTTGGAGCGTATCGTTTGGATTTCTTCGTTACTGGCCTGTAGTTTAACCAAACGGTAACTCGCACGGAAATTGTACTCACTCGGGAACAGGAACCACGTCAGGGGTTTCCTCCACCGGTTCTTGGGAACCCACGAACTACCAACGTGGATTGTAATGTGAATAACGGGAGAAATAGGATGTGACTTACGAGCTTTGCGCAATTTCGTACCTCTGCCAGGGCCACGTCTCTCCACGATATGGTTGCTTCTCTGAGAGACTTCGTCCGGAGGAGCCCTTGTAGAAGTGGTCGCAGTCGGTCTCCCAATGACTGATCCAATGCTTCACGAGAGGGTAAGCCAGGTATGCGTTCAGTGAGATCAAGCCGCAGAACTTCAACCAATTCCGTAGTCAGCGAAGAGGCGATTTCGAGCGTTAATGTCTGTAGATGCTCCGGTAGGGAAGAGAACGCCCGTAGTGACGAGAGCGGGATTCCGGCGTCTGACGGACGAGCGGTTTTGGACGACGAAATCAGGGGAAGGGGTATGTCGTCTTCTGCACAGGGTGATTCTTGTACAGGAGAAAGGACTCGTTCTGGGTTTGTCTGCCGAGGAGTTGTTGGCTTAACTTGTGATGAGATAGGGGGATGGGGCGCCGGATCCTCGTCCCAGAGACCATGGATCTCTTCGAGTACAGTCAAAGCATCTCCCCACTGCCCCGCATTGACTAGGCCCTTGACCACGCCAGTCATCTCTACCACACCTGCTATCATTCGCACACCGGATTTAATCGTTTCAAGGTTTCGCAGCTTGTGTTCAACGTGAACGATTTCCAGTCCGCGTTTCGCATGTCTATCGTCGACTTCCTTCAACATCGACTTTAATTGCGCGATCCGCTGAGTACACTGCTCAGACTCTGTCTGTAGGTCTTGTAGGTTAGATAAGGCAGCGAAAAATGACGAAGACCGGAGCGAGACTTCGAGAATGAGATGTTGTTCGACAGTATCGGCGTGGTGAGATAGCTTCTCTATCAGAGGAAGGGAGTAAGCAAGGGTGGCAGGGTCTAAAGCATGTTGATCCTCTTCTTGGCCCGTTACTTCACGGAACATGCGAGGGTTCCCCAGACTGAACTGGGGGTCAAAGAATACCGATGGAACGGAGTCGAGAGGAGGGAACTCCTTCCCAACATGTTGCAATGTCCCCAGTGGATCGCTTAAGGAACCTTCCAGCTGTTCGTTCACGTTCAGTCTACTCTGAAGGAGATGGTTCCAGTCAGAAGCTACGTTCTGAGCGTACTGATCGAGGATCTTGCGGTTTGGTCGGGGTAGAACAACTGGAGTTACGGGAGGTACTGGCGCATGAGCTTTTGGGGGAGCGGATCGTTTGTGGGGGTTATTTACGACGGTAGATATCGCTACAGGTGGCGTAAAGACCAAAACATCGTGAGGACTGTGAGCTACGCACCGTGAAATCCGTGTTTACTGCTACTCCATTCCTGTGGAACGGCTGAAAGTGCAAGCGAAGCCGAAGAGAAACTGAAAGGGAGGTTCGCCGAGCCGAAGTAGTCCCCGTTCCCTTCTGTGGTTTCCGATACGACGCTAGCGGCACCTCTCCGCTGTAGGTTATCCCGCGTGAGTTTGCGAATGGGTTTGGTGGGAGAATCCGGGACTGCGGTGACTGGTGAAGTTGGGAGAGAAGAGACAGAGTCGTTATCAGACATGCGGGAGGGGGGGATGAAGGAGAGAGATATTGAGCTCTCAAGGAGACATGCACGTTATGTTGACCGAGTGCAGGTCGGGTGATCGACACAGGCATCGTGTCCGTTGAACAATCCCAAGTTCACCATCTTCTTCATGGCGAGCCTGGTCCCAATTCCGCCACCGCTCAAAGCTTTCTTCGCTCACTTCCCTCTCCATACACACCCAGCAATTCAGACTAGAGAGCGTCAAAACTGCTCAAAGTCACCCACGCTTTGGATTCATCCGCCTTTTGATCCGTCTTCCAATTTCCTCAGTTCCGACATCGAGTGTCTCAAATGGCAGGCGTACATTGCCCTACGCGGTCTGTCGAACATCTCTGTGAGATGGGATCTCCCTCCAGATGCCGGAATTGACGGTCACTTGCCGAACCTCTGCACGTACTCCGAGTCTACAGCAGACTACGAGTTACTGGACCGCAAGATGATACCTAGTTGGGTTGATACCCAAGTCCCAGCAGACGGACTGGATGGTTTCAACAACGAAGAGGCGAAGCTCGAAAGCGAGGCCTGGATATCCTTACTTGAGGGCACCGTTCATGCTGCAGTGGTCCGTAGACCACGCTCTGTTTCCCAATACGCCCTGACTCCTTCACAGACTCTGGCCCAACCGCCGAAGCCCCTGCTCAGTAGACTCATCTCCCCTCCTTCCTTCCAACCACCCACACATTCCCTTAGCATTATTTTCGCTCAACCCCCCGCTCCTTTTAGCGGGTTGAGCTCGATTTTACCCCCATCTGGAACTCAGGTGGATGTCTCGGGCGTTTATGCCGAGTACAAGAACGCGACAATTGCCCTCTCCGACAGACTAGAAGAGGACAAGTGGTTCCTGGGATCTAGGTCAGTTTGTTGGTCCTCTGCCTTCGGTTACAATCTAATCTGTTCTACAGCAAGCCCACAGCGTTGGACGCCCTCGTATTCGCGTACTTACACTCCATTCTCTCCTCCTCACATCAAATCCGACTCGAAGTCACCCGTCATGCAAACCTTGTATCATGGCATCGCCGAGCCTTTCACATCATTCAACCGTGTTTCGTAGCCCATTAGACTACTTTGCGGAGGGCAATGCATATATATATATCAATACTCCTGATGGATAGAAAACAACGTGGACGCGACCATAGAAAGCAGGGCACAAAATGAGGTACAACAATACAAGAAAGTCGTGAACGGGCAGATATGGAATGAAGGTGTCGAGAACGGAACTACTAAGTCCTGTTGATTATTTGTAGCTTCGTACCGTTTGCGGCTCGCATGAGAATTTCCAACCTCTCGTACTGTAGGGTTTGGAAACGTCCGTCGGTGTTCTTGTTGAGAAAGGTGACAAAATCTGCTTACCTCGGAGATGGTGGTCATCAAATCCATTTCCGTAAACCCAGCCGCCAGGACTCGAGCACGGACATCAACCATGGATAACGTGCCCTCATCTTCATCATCACTGTCCGCGTCAACGTCCATATCCTGATCTCGTTCTCCGTCTGGACCTTTTCCAAACCTCTTCCGCACGAAGCGTCGCTTTTTTCCTTTCTTGCCTTTGTCGAACATATCCCTGATGAGGCGGTAGACCCTACTAGCAGTAGATCTATCACCACCAGCGCCATCTTCCCTATGCTCGTCTTCTAAGAGACTATCTTTACTGGCTTCCATCAATCGCAGAGCTTCATCAACATCGGCCTGCTCAACGGCGTTTGCAAAACGTAACCGGGCCAAGGCTTGCGCAAGACGGAGAACTCCCAAGAGTGTACGCGCGGAGGTGTATGTATGGGCCTTTCGTTGTTCTGACTCGTCTTTAGAGGCCTTTCGAAGCTTGACGTAGGACTCAACGACATAGCTCGACACGTGTCGTGGTACAGTGGGTCGCCTCTGCCTAGCAAGAGCGATGTAATGGCTGCAGGACTTCCGATTGAGTTACCTCTCAACCGTCATCAAAACTATCACATACCGAATCAACACGGGATCTACAGGCTCATGCTCGAGCTGAGGATGGGAATTGTGCATGTGCACATGCGTAACGTGCTGAGCGAGCCGCTCGTCGTCATCTCTTGATGGTCGATCGAGGATCAAGAACAGAAGGTCAAAACGAGACAACAGAGCGGCAGGCAGATTAATGTTCTCCACTGGCGATATCTTGGTGTTGTACCGTCCATACAGAGGGTTGGCGGCTGCAAGAATCGAAGTACGCGCATTCAAAGTCGTGGAGATACCAGCTTTGGAAATAGAGATCGTTTGCTGTTCCATGACTTCGTGGATAGCAGTCCGGTCTGATTCCTCCATCTTGTCGAATTCGTCGATACAGCAGATCCCGTTATCGGCAAGCACGAGAGCACCACCCTCTGAAAGAGCGTTGAGGGGGACCAAAGGCGGAGGAGTAGGAAAACAGGAACTCACCCAACACCATCTCGTCGGTCACAGGGTCTTTCATGACTGCAGCGGTCAGACCGACACCGGAAGAGCCCTTTCCGGTGGTATAAACACCACGAGGGGCCACCTTCGAGATGTACTTCAACAACTGTGACTTGGCAACACCAGGGTCACCCATCAAGCAGATGTTAATGTCACCCCTGATCTTCATACCATCACCCATGGCCTTCGTCACACCTCCGACCAACAGCAATAAGAGAGCCTTCTTAACATCCGTATGACCGTAGATCTCGGGTGCAATACTCTGCGCCAACTTTTGGTACAGGGCAGGATCGTTTTTGAGCTGCCACAGAGCCCGCTCAATCGCAGGCGTGACTTCCATGTCATCGTACTGCTTCTTCAGTTGGTGTATATAGTGTACGTCGAGGTATGTGTCGGTAAGGAGACCAGCGCGAACGGCTTGGAAGCCGGTGTACGGAACAGGGAGGAAGATACCTCCAAGGTGTACCACATCGCCGGGACTCAATCTACGCGTCAGGCTGCCTTGCAGGTGGATTGTCATGGACCGAGGAATGTGGCCAACAGGGACTTGGTCTGTCTAAAGTCGAATTGCACCTCGTCAGGATGAATGATCAGTCAAAATGAGCTCGAGGTACCATTTCTTGGATTTTCACTTCCTGGAAGGGAGCGAATCGACAAGCCCTCGTCTGCATATGTAGGGTACCACGTATACCGTTCTTCTTGCATTCGTCCGCGTTCTCGCAATCTTGAATCGGCGTGAACTGTTTGTTAGACACCTCCTGGAAGGTTTCTGAACCACAGACGTCGCAGGTGTACGCATTGACAAGGAGAAGCGGTTTGACTTCGGATACTCGAGTGACGATCCCCCGTACTGTTATCAGTCCTCCGAGGTGAGCTCCCTTGACTTCTCGTACGGCCATAGGGGAGCGCTCGAGTAGAGGTCTGAAGTAGAGGTTACTAGAATCCTGTTAGAATCGGAGTTGATGATGTGACATAAGACCCCACTCACTATCTTCGCAGCAGATGATTTGGGAATCCTTCCTGCACCCCATCCAACCTCTCTCCTTGGATTCTCTCGTTCCTCTCCCGTCTCTGATGAAGGATAACATCGATGACCTCGTCGTGCTCGCTAATATCCTTTGTCGGGACAGGCATCAGCGCATCAACGACTTCACAAAATAAACCTGTATAGCGTTTTGTGTTGTTTTCTACCCGGCTGACGAGATCATCCAAGCCTTGCTAATCGAAAAAATGGGATTATTGGGGGAGCCAGATGCGTGGAGGTTTCGCACGAACCTCTGCTAGATCTTGTAGGTCTATGAGGAGCATCTCCTGCTCTCGATTAGCTATTTGTTGCTGTAGCATCCGTTAACCGCACGAAGGAGATGCAGGAGGTCAATCACGACAAACCAGTTGCCTCATATACTTCAATCCAACGGTCTCTGATGGTAGAGTACCATCCAGGTGGATGTCAGCCAGTCCAGCCGTCACCTCCTCTGTCTTGCCCTTGAAAGTTGAGAGGAAACTGGTGATCATTTCTATGGGCACCTTCAGAATGAGGTTTTCTGTGGTCGAATGCCCCAGTACCTACCCTTATCATCCCCGTAATTAATCCCGAGGTTAACCACCGGTAGCGACATGGTGAATGGAGGGGGAGATGTGAAGTCACGAGTGGACGCGCCGAGTTCAAGGCAAGACGCGTTTGTCACAGGCGTTATGGATTGTCACGAAGTTCAAACCTCGCAATACCTTCGCCAAAGTGGCCACACGATGTATTCATGTCCATTATGAACAGTCTGTTATGCATATAATAAATAAGTGTGTCTTACACCCCCAGAATATTGATGGGATGAAGAAAAAAATGTTATAAGAATATACTATCGAGTCTGTGAAGCGTGTTCCCAACTCTCGTCTGTCCCTGGTGAACTTCTTCCACGACGGGACTGGTCAATGGGATCATCCCTGTATGGTGCTGCGCCGTTCAACGGAGTTCCCGCGGACTGAGGATCGTCATCATCCAAGAAACCAGTATGGAATTGAAGGCCGCCTCTGGGGTCGTAGCCACTGTGGAGTCCGGTTCGCTCGTCAACGTCGTCCTCGTCGTCTGAAACTTCTCCGAAGGCATCATACAGCTCGCGGGTGCGTCCAGTGGGTTCTTGACGAATAGAGCTCATCGCCACTTCATCGCCAGGGAGCGATGTGTAGTTCTGTCTCTTCCTGACCGCTCGTCTCCAGAAGAAGATGCCAACACCAACACCGAAAAGAAGAACAACGGCACCAGCGCCAAATATCCAACCCCGCTCGCCAAACAGGTTTGATAACTGGGAAGTTAGACCTTCATCGACAGTGGGCACCATCGTTCCGGTCGAGGTCGGGGTCGTGGATGTGAAGGTGCTAGTGACAGATTCGGGGGTTTTGGTGGGTTGCGAGAATGCAGGTTTGGTCGCCTCTCCTTCTGCTTGATCGTGATCGCCAGGGAGGTGATCAGTGGGCTTAGGAAGCACCTTGGTAGTAGCTGACGAGTCAGGGTTTTCAGCCTCGTGGTCTGGTGGAAGGGTGTGCTCGATCTGAGGGACGATGTACTCCTTGGTCTTAGCAGGATCGATGACTGAGCCCCAGAGGCTCATGGTCCAACCCAAAAATTTTCCCTCGTGTTCGGGGTCCTCCTTGTCGAAGACCCTAATTGTCCAATCTCCGACGGGGCTTTCATCCCTGTGTCTAAGATGAGCACAGGGAGTACGAAAAAGGGTTTCACGCCACTCACCAATGCTTGACGCTCATGAACCTCCAGCCCGGGAAACCAGTGTTTGCGGTATCGCCTGACCTCGGTGCGGCAAGCATGCTCTTGATTCCATTGGGGCTGACCAACTCCACTGACACATCACCCCTTTTCGTGTGCTCAATCCAAACTCTGACAGTAACGTGCTCCAAGGTTTCGAAGTTGTGTTCCTTCAAGCTATCCGCAGTGACAGTGATCTTACTAGAGACACCTCCGGGACCAATTGACTCTCCTCCGCTCATTTCGAAGTTGGCATTCATGACACCTCCAGAAAGTTGGATTGCCGGAAGATGTATCCAAGCTTGTGGTTTGACGAGCTCCCACTTTTGGGCTTCCATGACGTACGCGTATCCATCGAGAACACCGTAACCATACTTGTAACTGAATGACCGACCGGCGGCGGTTTTTTCCCAGTCCGGGTCGTTGGGGTTTACGACCCTGCTGGTCCTGATGGCAATATGCTGGACATCTCGCCATGTTAACTCGGGCCTAGACGGTCGTTAGTTGTTTCTCCTTTGGTATGGTGGTTTGGGACACACCGAACACCAAGCGCAAGCGCAAACACACCAGCAGCGTTAGGAGCTGCAGCGGAAGTGCCTCCATGTCCAGATGAGCATTTGTTGTGAATGTCAGTCGTCACCTATCCCCGGAATGAGTATGTGAAGTAGGGATCGCACAAGTGACTGACGATATTTTGACCACCTCCAGAACTGTAAGCGACGATCAGGTTTGCAGCACAAGCTTCCGAGTAGTACGGGTGAAGACCTTGATGGTCAACGGCTGCCACTGTGACGGAATAGATACTGTTCGTATATCCATCAAAATTACACTGGTCATCGTGGGATGCACCGTTTCCGCTTGCGTAAACGAAAACGGAGCCTTTCCCGCCACGTCCGTTGGTGATGCCGTTCACGATGGCCTTTTCGATGAGATAACCGGGCGCCTCCATCGACTTCCCGTCATCGGGAGGTCCCCAGCTGCAACTGTAGATCGAGGTTTCTTGGAATCCAAAGTTAAGAGAGGCGGCCTCGTCAACGTCGGTGATGGGTCCAGACAGTATCCGAATTCCGGCGATTTTGGAGTCCCAGGCAATACCCACACCGCATGCGTCATTTTTAACGGCGCCGATCTGGCCTGCGCAACGAGTTCCATGGTGGTCATCAAACAGTTTGGGGGTAGGGAGGTCTTCGTGGTCGTTGAAATCGTGAGAACCCTTGGCCCACTATCATTCCGTCCGAGTTAGCGACTGGGAAGAATCGAATTTCTGAATAAAACTCACGAAGTTGGCGGCTAAGTCGGGGTGTTCGTAGGCAAGTCCATCGTCTACGAGGGCGGAAACGACGCCTTTTCCTGTGAACCCCAAGTCCCAGAGACCGGTGACATTCATCGAATGTTCAGGATACGGAACGTTTATTAAGTGCCATTGCTGGGGGAATGAGGGGTCGCGGATATCCAGACGTTCGGCGACGGCTTTGACGGGGTCGGGAGAATCTGTGTCTGGTGGTATCGGCGGAGGGGCTCTCTTTGCACGTTGGCGAAGCTGTTGTCGATTTAGCCATCGTATTGAAGAAGATAATTCCCTCGCGTGCAGACTCGATGTCGACCGTGCTGAAAGCGAAGGATCTTCTGATGCCAGCGATCGCAACGACGCCAAAGATGACAAAACGACATCCACACCGTCCCGCTTCTGCACATACTTTGGTATCCGTACCAGCCAATGGTTGACCAACTCTCCTGCCTGCTCGACGACCTCCACTCCCAACGCCAGAGCGCAATCTTCTAGAGAAGCCCCTGCGTGGGGGTCATGTTCTAATACGTAGTAGTCATGTGTGTGATAAAAACGCTTTGTCGGCCGCGCCCCCAAGACGAAGGAGTGTGAGAGAAATAGGATCAGAGCGAGTGGGAGACGCATCCTCGTCAATGAAGGAGCGTGAAAGGGAGACAAGCAAGCGGAAGCGTTGATCCAAATCACCGTTTGCCTGTGTTAGTGTTCTGATCAGGACCTAACTTGGTGGGCTGTACGGTCGGCCGTCTCACAGCCATACGAGGCAATGGGTACTGCGCACAAAACACTCGAAGGCGTACCCTATCAACGTTCAACGGTAAGACAACACATTCCATACTCGTGGTCTATAACACATCATAAGGTTATAATGTCCTGAACGGCGTATCGTACAACAGTCTCCTTCTCGTCCCGTTCCTCTTCCCAAGCATTAAGCTTAAAGTTCGCAAATGGCGTATCAGGTTGAAGATCTGTTTCTTCCTGCCGAAGCCAATGTTTGTGAATTTCGAATAAGTTACCGACAAGCGGCTTCAGCACTGTCTTCAACTGATGTAAAGCATCGTCTTCATCTTGACCGTTTATTCCACTGGTGAGCCCGTTCTGAATGAATACCGTTCAGGACCATGCAATAATCTTTGTAGGGCAATCGTCGAAATAGGACTTACATCGATACTTCCAGCTGTTGCCACAAGTTCTTCCCCATTTTCCGCGCCTAATATGAATAGAAGTGTGTAACGGAACACCACGGGGGCTTGATGTGTCAGACTCGAACAACCGAGGCATGACTCCGCAGTTTTCGGGATCCTTCGACAATGCGTAAGACATGAGCGAATGAGAAATATAACGAGAGGAACTGACAGATTCTTGCAATCACCGCACACGCGCAATAAACATCCCTCTTCGTCCAAATTAATCGGATAGAAGTCCAGGATCCTGGCCTTTACCTCGAAGCAGGTTGGCAATTTTTGTTTCGGTGGCAGCACGGATACCATTGGTAGAGGTTCCACCGGCCTTCCCGCGGTTATGCCGGTGCCGGCTTCAAGTGGCTTCTCTCTAGGATCCGTTGTGAGCGAGTGAGCCCTTGAAGTAGTATCCGACCCGGTCACGGATGACCCTAGCTCTTTCCTACGCCTATAATTCGGTTAACGCAATGGCAGCTTCTGTTCAGGTACAACTTACCTCTTAACCTCTGCCATTCCATTGTGTTCCGCGTTTGCGGGGTTGAGCTTCTGTATATACCCATGGCCATCTTTGATATCGCAAGCCCAGGTTTCTCCCGTCTGCCAGAAACGCAACTTCTCGAGGAGGTAGTACGAGTTAATCATTGGCATGTTTGAGGCCCTCTCCGCTAGCGATCCTCTGATCCGAACTTTAACAACGCGCCCTTTGAGATGTTCAAATTTTGGCCCCTGGGAAAGCACCGATTTGAATATCTCTGGTACTAGGGTGTAGTCCGTCACGTGGAGGAAGACATCGCTTCCGTCATTGGTCCTGTCGAGGAGCTATGGGAGTATTCACTGCCGCGATCGACCATATGGGATTTTAGGGCATACCTCAACAATGCAATTGAAGAACGATTCGTCAGGGGCATTCTCCAACGTCAATGGTACGCCATTTCCCTTTTCGAACTCTACCTCTCTCCTACAGGTTGATAAATATATGGCAACTGCAAGGAAGTAAGGAACCGCCTACTTGAGAAGTTCTGCGAACTTTGGATCCGCCATGTCCTTTTCGTCCTCCTTTGACAACTCACGTATCTTCGGCTCCACAAGCTTTGCCTGCAGGTAACTGTCTTGGTTCAGCATACGGCAATTCTCTAGCCGGTAGTATCCTTTGTTTTTGAGGCTTGGACCCCTGGCTGCGGCGGCATCCCACATCTCGATCTTGAGAACCGTACCATTCCGACTCTTGGGCCACTTGTCGTTGTTAGCTAGGGCCCGATTCTTAGTGAAGTCTGTGACGTAAAGGCTGTACACGCTATTGTCGTTTTTGAAACCATTTAATACCTGTTCCGAATGCTGAGACATGGTGCTTCGAGATATGCGAGGGAAATATTACCTGAACCGTACAGTCGAAGTATCCACTAGGCTCAGATTCGTGGTCCGTCTCGGAAATCAGCCGGTGTGTCCGCTGGGACATTTTCCGCGCTGTGACGTTACCACACTGAGCCGCTGTGTCGCACTCTTCGGCCCTATTTCCCTCAACAGCCTTCCACCATTCCGATAACCGCTTGCAATAGAGAAGGTCGCCAGGTTCAGGCTCATAGAACGGTTTTATCACCGCCCCCCTACCATCGTCAGCTCCGGACTCGCGTGGCGCATCGCCGAGGTCGCCGTGTGTGACAGACTCTATGACCGGGTCGTATATCGCCCACTTGAGTTTATCCCCAAAAACCACTGAACCGTGATCTCCGAACTGATTGTTCTATCAACAGAGGATTCAGCGAGGTGCACGAGGGCAGAAAATACGGACAAACCTTGACTTGCTTGATTCCTTTCAAGATGAGGATGTGACCTTGCTTTGGAGATGGGAGCCACTCCTTATAACGTTTTGCGAACATCGTAATCCCATGACCCATCGGGTTCTCAGTTGGATTATCCCTACTGGGGCAGGAAGGGTCAGACAGATGGACGCGCTGCGACAGTTCTGAGTTCAGTGTAAATTAGCTTCGCATATCAGAGGTCAAGGTGGGTAACAAATCGGAATACCTTTGGTCCTAGTTTCTGTCACGGCACGGGCGCTAGTCACTACGCCAATTGTTGAGTACAGTTTCCTGGTGTCCGTGGAACTTGATATCTCGTTCAAGGGTAGGAACGAGCCCTAGTTTCTTGTCAGAGTGCATAAAGGTCCAAAATTCCAGAAAACGCACCCAACCAGCCTTGAGCCCAGCGGGACCCTCGTTTTTTGACTCAGGAGCCTGAGCAGGAGGGATAGGAGTCCCAGGATGCGATTCCTCTTTAATCGTAAGGTCGATTATCTCCCTGTTGGGTGGAGGTGGACCGTCGCCAGGATTGTTTGAGGGAGTAGCTTTCGCATCACCTGGGTCCATTGCTGGGTCCGGGTCATCGGGCGGGGGACCTGACGGTTGTTGTAACTTCGTCACCTCTTCACCTTCACGTTGAGGGTTTCTTTTCTTCTTGCGGTGCGGCTTAGCGCGGCGCATACCCTCGGGTTGGGGAGTGGGACATCTATCCCCAGGGAGGGACGCGATTTCCGCGGGGGCGGTATCGGGGCGAAGCGGCACTTCTGTAACGCCATTAAGGGGTGCGGGGCCAGATTCTAGGAGCTCCCCTCCGGGAACAAAGGGAGGGGTCTCTTTCCGTGCGAGTGGCCTCCGTTTTTCTTTCGCTTGAGCAGCCAGTTTTTCTTCCGCTTTATCCAAACATCAATCAATACCGGCTACTCGAAGGAACGCGTCACGTACTCGTAGGGAAAGTGACAGAGCGACCCATCATACCTCTTTCCACATACTTCACTCGGCATCTCTTGTCGTAGGATAGGGTGAAAGGGAGGTTGAGCGTGTTTTGCTTGCACTGCTCTTCCACCTGGTGAACTGTTGCATCTGACAGATACAAACAAAGCATATCCGTTTGTTTCACGCTACGGAAGAAACCAGTACAATCTCCAGTGAAAAACGCATGGAACCGTGCCGATTTCATTTTAGCCTCTGTCAGCCTCACGTCCATAAGGGAGGCCTTCCCCTGGTTTGGCCAAAGCATCGCTACCTGAACATAGACAAATAGTTCAGGATCAAGAGGTGGTTGTTTCTTGAAGTAAATGGGGATATCCCGCGCAAGAACCTGCCAGGTTTTCATCTGATTCACCGACTGGCCGGGGTTCTTCCGCTTCCCGGGCTTATGGTCATCCAAATGGGGCATGGGCCGCTTAGACATGGCTATGTCGATGGTTTCAAGAGACGCAGGAGGATGAGCAAGCGCGGACAGACACGAAAGCGGCGATCACAATGCCGAGCGCGTTGACGCCGAGTGGGGGAAGGGATGGAAGCGTGGTGCGGATCACATGACCGATTGAACTTTTGATTATGGACCCCGATTCCTCTCTCACCGACCTCTTCCAAAATGCCCTCGTCGAGGCAAGCAAGGCTTCGAACTTGCCGACGATTGAGGATGATACACAGGTTACCTCTGCTTTGTCCACCTTCGCGTTGTGCGATATATACTGAACTGCCGTTTTGGATATTCTAGGACTTACTAAACCGAATTCTCGAAGCATTAAGGGAGATTGCGAAGAGGGTTGAACTCCTCTCGCTGTTCAGCCCAAATGAGACCTTAGAAGATGTATCCACGAAGAACTTGCCCTTCCTATCTGTTCCCTACGTTCTGGCTGAAATTGAGGGCCGGGTGCGCACGAACGGAAGACAGGAGCGCTTCGCCCGGATAAGATCCATCCAGGTACGTTGCGTCATCTACGTCATAATGTCTTATGCCTACTGTGTCTTCGTATGCAGGATCAATACCATGCCTTCCACAAGGCTCTCCACACCTACGAGATTGTTCCAGAACCGCTGAACCTACTTTACTCCAAATGGTCAACAAAAATCGCGGATCCCGCGAAACAACGAGAGCTCAAGATCAAGCAGTATAAACGAGAGAAAGAATTCCGGAGTAAGATAAACGTCCGTCGAGATTCTTTGTCGTATGACTACCTAACACTCATTCTGATTGTTACAGGAGATCAGAAAGCGGCAGGGGCAGGAGCCAGCCCCTTCCGAATCCACGGACTTTGACCATATCGCGTCTCTTTTGCTCCAAACCGGTACCGGAGGCAAGGGCAACGAATCCGAATGGGATGAACACGTACGGGAACTATCGATCCACCTCCTCCGGTTATTTTGGATCCAAGCGTGGAGCCAATTGGACAGCCTTGATCAGGAGATAGAACTCCTTCGCAATGCACCACCCTCACCTAGAAGCGGACCGCAGACAACTACGGAGAAGGATGCGGACGCATGGCGATTGGATGCGCCGCCGCCAACGGGTGTGCTTGACAGTCGTGGTCCATTGATCGACCAAAGTGGAAAAGTAGTTATCCGACCTTCAGTATCTTCTGACCGTTCCTCACGTATACTTTAGCCTCTGAGGCCGTTCACGATACTTCCCGGAGGTGCAACTGATAGGGTTCGCCTCCAAGGAGAAGTGTTCCGACCCGATCACCGCCTTCCCACTATGTCTGTCGATCAATATCTGGAGATCGAGCGACAAAGAGGAAAAATCATTACAGGCGGAGGGTGAGTTCTGCGACCAAGAAATTGATTCACACATTTGACAACTATTTCATAGACCTCAATCGGAGAAAGAACTCACCACGTCAGAGAGGTTGGCTCTTGATGCAGAGAATGAGGGGTCGATCTTCGGTGAAGAAAAACAGGAAGAGAAACGACAGAAGGACGAAAGCTGGGCCAGATACACTGATACCCACCCCAAGGGTGCTGGTAACAGGATGAACCGGGGATAGAGGAATGGGAACAAGAAGTTTTCACACTGGAAACCAAAGGAAATTATACACCATGAATATCTAGATTACGTCTGAAGGAACAGGGCATCAGCAAGCACACTGCGAGGCGTCGGGTACATCAGCGTTAGCTGGCGTTGTAACATCGATTTCTAGTTGAAGGGAAAGATCGTCAACATCCGTCAAGTTCGACGAGCATGCTAAGCGCACTTGTATTCTGTTGTTCTGCGGCCTCGTTGTCCTTCTCCATGCCAACCAGCGACATAGCGATCTTCTTGAATAAACTCTTGACATTGTGACCCGCCTTCGCAGATGTCTCCATGAACATGATGTTTAATTCCGCCGCTTTGGTGTTGGCCTCCTCTAAGGTCACTTGTCTGTGAAAAGGGGAAGGGTGTTAGTCAACGCCAATCGGTTGGCATTGTCGATGTGCACCGTTTGTCAGCCAAATCCGCCTTGTTGCCCACCAGGACGACAATCACATCATTCCCCCGTTCCGATCTCACGTCGTCTATCCATTTGGTCGTTGACATGAAGGAAGCCCGGTCTGAGAAACTTTCGGTTCTGAACTATCCAGCTTGCGGGATTTATGACTGCTCACTGGTAATATCGAACACGACGATTGCCACGGAACAATCCCGAATATAAGAAGGAATAAGTGACCTGTATCGCTCCTGTGGAACACAGAAGATCCGATGGTGAGTACACACAACAATTGCCCAGCCTAGGTGTTTCGAGACGCACCTGCCCAGCAGTATCCCACAATTGTAGCCTCACTGTCCGATCTTCCAAATACATGGCCTTGCTCAGGAAGTCTATTCCTATCGTGGCTTGATATGTGTTGTCGAAGGTATCATACATAAACCTGTACACGATGACAAAATAAGCATACGGCCGTGAATCACGAACGCGACCATGACGCCGAAGGTCGGATGACCCATAGTATGAAACGAGGCGTTCAGACTGACCGAGTGATGAGTGACGTCTTCCCAACGCTCTGGTCACCTAGGAGCACGATCTTGCTCCGCTTCAGTGGCGGCGACGAAAAGTCTGGAGTGGCTGGGGTCGTTGAGTTGGACATTGCGTGGCGGGAAACTTTAAGCTGCGGTCACTTCCGCCCAGGGTGGGAGCGCCAGCGGCTGGGTTACAACCGATCACTTGACCCTGGATAACCGTACACGACAAATTCTTTGATACACACCCTGCAAAGGGTTCAAAATTTGGAGAAAGGAATAATTCCAAAGTTCTGTAAGCTGTCTCCCGTTTTGCCTTCCGTCGACCCATTTCTCAAAACCCATCCTGATCCGGTCCTAGTGTTCGAATGTGCTATCGAGTATTAAGGGGAGTTTCTTTACAGTAAGTATATAACAAACTGTCAAAGGGAAGTTAAGCAAGATGGAGGACGTAGATATGACAGCAGCCAAGGGTAAATCAAGGAAGCGCAGAGCAGATTCTGGAGAACAAGACAGGAAACGAAAGCAGTATACTGCTAACACAGATCAGAGGCTCGTTCGTCATGTGTTTATCCCGGAGGGCAGGTACAGGAGCTTAGGAAGAGCAATCGTCTCCAATAAGATCAGCCAGTGAAACTACACAAACGAGGGGCATGTCCTCCGGGACTTCCATGAAGGGGCTGTTGCCACTAGAACCAGAACTAGAAGAGGAGTCCGAAGAAGCACGGGAACCAGAGATATAAGAGGAGCCAAGACCGAGCATAGAACAGGAGTCTGGCGTTGGATATCCATCAGATGGAGGGGCTGTTCCGGGGAGATTCTGAACGACACCCTTGAACGAAGAGACTGAAATCCTATGACCAGACGAGGATTCAACCAAAGCACTAGGAGCTGAGTTGTTCGCGATAGCCGCATCCTCTGGAAGGACGTTGTAGGACGGCGCGCCGACGTAGGAACAGATGGTTGATTATGGTTCTGCCTGAGGAATCCGAGGGACAAATATCTGTCGATCAGGGTGTCGAATCTGGTGGTCCTGAAATTCAGAGAGGTGATGTTGAGTGGGAAATCCACGGTTTGGGTTGGGAGGTTATTTCCCAGAAGAGTATTCTTGACGGTGGCAATATGTTCATCGAGAATAGCTCTGGGGATTTATATTTATTGGTGACTCTCCCGAAAGCAGCATAACTTGAGCGAAGCGCAGGAAACGGGTAAAACAGCAGACCGCATGCAAACGAATCCTCTTCCTCAAGCCCGTCGTCTCGGGGAACGGGGAGGGAGATGTTCAACTATTCGATAGCACGTAGTGCATCGAGTTATGGATAGCCCCGTGCTTTTCACATATGCCGTTTAGGAGTAGTCCGTATCGCGGTGATCAGGGTGGATCGACAACATACTATGGGAAACTGTCCCGTCGTCGCTGACACCGGCTTTGGTGAATAATATTTGACTGGTGTCATCTTCATCGGCCACATTGCTATCGCTGTCGACCACGTCGCTATCGTCAGCCAGTGACGCTAGTAGATGGACTGTCTTAATTGCGGTCACTGCCGTTTCACTGTAACGAGACGTGTTTTGGCAATGACGCTTGGATCGACCTTCAGCGGGAAAATCGGTCCACGATACGGGTGGGGATATCGGAACCAATCTCCAACGTCTGCAGACGTGAGGGTTTCGTGATACAAAGCACACGCTTCTTGTCCAGTGTGGTGAATTCCGGGTCCAGCGGCAGTGTCAGTGATGAGTGTCAGACTGGATTGGCGATTGGTTGGAACCCGGCCATTTGTTCAACATGAGTGGTTTGTGTTAAGAACGAAACACGCACTTCATCTGCATGACTCATTAGTTGCAGCGTGCTTGTCATTCTGCATTACTCGTATAGGCCACCGAGCGGACGAAGGAAGTCAGAGACAGGTGTTATGAGTTGTGTACAGCACGCGAACCAGTGGCGGAACGGACCCTTGGATCTCCCCGTCGGAGTTTGGCAACCACCGCCATCTGAGCTGAAATCTGAGCCAGCTCACTGAGTTGGCTCAGATACCGACCAAAAGCTCCTTGGTCAGTTCGGCGAACTAGCTCACCAATTGCGACGACCGCCGGGAGACCGTGGACGTAAGTCAACCAAGAGGAGCGTTCAATAAAGCCTCTACAATGCCCACTCCGTGATACAGCTTCAGCAGAGGCATTTACTGGCTCCATTGTCCTCATGAAATCTAAGTATAGATCCGTAAGTTTCCATCCTATTCGAAAAATCCTAGACTGTATGTACAGGGAAAGAGGCAGAGTAGTGTGTATGGGCTAGCGTTACTCCACGGGTATTTCTGCGGACTCGGCCGAGGCGAGATCGTTCAATCCGTCGAATATGATGGCCAATGCAATCAACCCGAACGTGTTGGCACCGAACTGCATCCTATTCCTGACACTGTACATCCAGGCTCTCCAGGCCTTCTTCATGGCCTCAATCATCCCGATATTTTCGGAACGTTTCCACCCTTGCGTCAGCCGACGTCGGGTTTCGTGGACAAGCGCAGAAGAGTTGAGATTCATCCGGTATACTCGTTCGTTCCTCCACTTCGGTTCAGTGGACTGCAAGGACCCAATCAGCTGCCGGAAATAGTCAAACTCGAGAGGACTTGCCTTTGCGACTATTGTCCCAGTTACGATTTCCTCTTCAGTCAACCTCGCACCAGGCTGGTTCGTGATCACATGTGTCGAGCAGATGTAGGATAACTCGTCCTGGTAGTGTTCGAATATCTCATAGATTTCATCTTCCTTGGTTTCTTCAACCACGCAAAGGTCAGGAATTACTTCCAGCACTTTCGGTCGCAACGCAAAAGTGATGTTGTCCTTATCAGGATCCACAAACTCCTCTTTCGCTCTCTGCGGGGGGGACTTGAGAGGCACAGCGCGGTAGAGCTGGCCGAGAGCACGGGGGGATTCGTAGTAGTCCGTCTCACGAGGTGCCAAGACTTCCGCCGCGTGCCAGTCTGGTTTGTAAGGAAGCAGGGGCCTGGGGCACTTTTCTTTGGGTACGGGGACTGCAAGCATTTTTGTTCAGAGGCCGATGAATTACAAAGATGGGTCCACACATACCCCCATTCTTGCTAAAGTCAACCGACTTCGAGCAGAGTTCTGCCAATGTCTCGCAGGCTGGATCCAGGATACCGTACTGTTTCCGAAATATCAGATTTTGTGTTCCGTGGGTCATAACAGGTATACCAACCGCTGACTGATCTGTACCAAATCCATTAGAAATTGTGGATAAAAATATTGAGAGGGGGTCCGTACCTGCAATCGTAAGATGACGATCGGCGAGCAAGCCCAGAATGTCCGAATCGATATAGTTGACGACGAAGTTGCAGACATCTTCAACCGTGCACCTACGCTTGAGATCCAGAACTGCCACATCCGGATACCTATGGTTACATCGATAGCACCTCCAGCATCGAGTCAGGATGAGAGCATGATAGACTTACTCAGCTGGAGTCCAACTAATCACGGATAACAGGGGTTTGTACTGCATCACAGCGTAAATGTCCCCGTCGAGGTCCCCACCGCCAAGCATGGAAGGTAACGAACGATCACCTTCAATGATATTGTTAGATACATCGCCAGTGGTGTGGTCAAATGACCGCACCTAGCGAGGGAAAGACGACGACGTTCTTGAGATGGCCGAATAGACACCCTTCAGGGGGTGGTCCGATTGCGTTCACCTGTTGGACTTTGTGATGTGGTTTGGTGAGCAGTGTAGGAGTGCCTGTCAAGGCGAGCGGCACCCACCATCACCAGGATGCACCACGGGGTTTCTGGATATCAAACAGGGTCCTTCAATATATCTTGGCTCGGGTTTATCCCGCTCTTGGATACAAACTAAGAACGTCTCCAGCCGCGTGATTTGCTTCGAGGTCTACTTTGGAGACGTACCATACACATTGCCTGGGGTCAAAGAGTAGATCTTCTGCTCGTTTATCTTTTTGATCCCCCTCTTCCTATACTCTGGACCTTCATCTGCGACACCGACAAGGACATGGCTGTCCCCGACTGGTATCCTTGCTCGGTGTTTAATATCCCTCAGAACGTGGAACTCCGCGAACTTGAGGGTGTTCAACATGAAGTTGTTGTTCAACAACCATTTGTCGTCGTCGTCAATTCGGGCCATCTCGGGTCTCGTCTTGAGGTCGAGTCCAAGTTTCCCAAGTTGATCAAGTACGTAGCGCAGGCCGAACCCCCACCCGAGTCCATTGGCTTGTAAGAACTTACAGGCAGTGTCGATAGAATCCTGTGCACCGGTGATCCTTGCGAGAGCATCGTCTTGAATTTTGAGGAATACGTCCGCGGCAACTTTCCTGTCCTCAAGTACGACGATCAGTTGTCTGGGAAACACGTCAGAGGCACCACATGGTGAAAGTTAACAAAGGGTCAACACCTGTTGAGGTAAGCGTTGATAGGATAACCGAAAGGCTGCACGATCTCGATTTCCGCACTCTCGGCATTCGGGACTTTGAACTTTTTCATCGAGGGCCGCAAACGCATCTTGATTCCTTCAAGCTGCTCGTCGATAGCGACAACGCCCTTGTACCTGGAATGGGATGTATCCGAACTTCGAGAAACACAAAATCAAACCCACTGACCCCAAAAACCGAATCTGGTATGCAGAAGGCTCAAGTGCGTTTTCTCTGTTCTGTCGCTCCTCACACAAAGCCTTCCAAATCCTTGATCCCAATTCTTTGGATATGGTTCCCACGCCGTCCGTAAAAAGATGTGGTTTCTCTCCTAGATCATCCATGTCTTCCCATTCGCCTCGCACCAAGGTGATACTTGGGTTGGTTGCAGTAAACGCCTCTGTAATGGGGGGAGCACAATGAGATTAGCCGATCACCCGCAGAATGAGGTATGCTTACGAGCCATACGCGCAGCCATCTTAGCGGGCTTCGTCTCGTCCTGGCTGAAATCTCCTAGAGACTTTCTGATGCTCTCTGCATTCACCAGCCTTCCGTCTCGCTCGAATGGAATCATAAACCAAACGGCATGTTGCCTCAGTGCAGACGAAGAATAAGCCAAAAATTCGAGATGTCGCCCGCCGAGATTGAATCCCCACTGTGAAACCTTAGCCAAAACGTTCCACCCAACACCAGGAATGAATGGCGAACCTTCAAGATGTTGCCGACCCGTTCTTCCAGAATGGGACGCCCATTGGTGTCAGGAGACCATCTGAACCGTGTCCGGCTCTCGTCCCTAAAGTCCACCCGGACAAAGTAGTGTTCGAAACCAGGGAACTGACGGATGACGCGGTTGGATTGAGTGATATACGGTCCTTCGAGCATCAACCTCGTCGGCGTGAAGGTAACGTGGTGACACAAGAACGTTCCTCCAGCAGCCATCTTCCCTACGATAGGGTCAAAAGACGTCTTTTTCGGAGCCATCATGACCCTGTCGATACACTGGGACACCGATTCATCCTGTTGTCGACTTTTCAGTTGCTCAGTGAGGTGCTTCAAGATTTGAGCGACGGAATGATGCGGATCGGTGCATTCCTTGTCTTCCTCGAACCTCTTGTATAAAGGCGCCAAGCGATTTGTGTGGATATAAACGACATCGCCGACGTGCAAGAGGTTGTTTCGAAGTAGGGACTCGAATTGAAACGCCACCTTCCAGTCGGTCCTGCTAAGAAGTTTTGCCAGGCGGTCGAGTTGGGATTGTGCGAAGAGGTTGCGAGATTGTATTTCGATCTCCATCGATGTAGGGCGTGCGAGGCCGGCCCACTGACAGAGATCCCTGATCTTGTGAGCGGCCTCGTGTTCATGGAGGTAGAAAATGACTTGATGAACATATGGCGCCACACGAGCGTGGGCAGGATTCAGTGCGCTGAGACGTTCGCGGTATCGCTTCGCGGTGGGACCGCGATCGCGATTGTAGTGTTCCCTCTGGAAGAGAGGAGGTGCATGTAAACCAAACGCCACATCTGAAGTTTGGGGTCAACGAAGAGTTCTTGGTGATAGTGATGTGTACATACATGGGTTCCCGTGATCATCGCCCAATCCGAGCCCTTTGAGGTTGTCGATGGTGATGACAATGCACCAGAAGACCTCGTCTACCTCAGGCTCTCCGAGCTAAATGGAGCATTCAGCAGATGGGACACGAGTGACGAAGGTGGCGAAACTCACCAAAATTCGAAACAACTTCTGCTCGTAATCGATCCATAACTGACCGTACTTCTGGAGTTTGAACTCGCTCGAGAAGATCTTGGTGTTCCCCTCCTTCAAGATAAACCCGAGATGCAAGGCGCGTACGGTGGTGAAACCGTCGCGGAGGTGAAACGCGACTGTTGCACGTTTCTCTTGTATCCCTGGGTCAATGAATCGGGTCTTCTCGAGCACACGCGCTTTATCGACCTTCTTCGTGGACATTTCCCCTCCCTTCCTATGAAACTTGAGCTTCTTTCCCTGCACCCTCACAGGTAGATCAGTAGTAGTGCGCTGAAGGAACCGGTCACCGATTTTCCGATGACACAACAAGAGGTTCCCAGTCGTCTTGTTCCTCAGACCCCTGTTCTCGCACATGTCGAGCTCAACATCGAAGTTCATACACTCGAGTGGCATGTTGCCATTGATGAGTTGTATTTCGGCCTTTCGCAAGTCCTCGATAAAGGACTGGTGGTGCACGACGGAGCTGATAGCCCGGACAACTTCCCACTTGTCTGCCGTGTCTGGGATGTGGCGGATCTGGATATCCATGGGGTTGAGGGAGAAAGAGAGATAAGGGAAAAGTGTGGCCGGCGATCTCTTTAGTCAATGGTTGCATGTTTTCATGGGTCATCGGAACCCGTAGTACGGTCCGATCACAAGGCTTGACTTGACCAAAGACAATGGCTACAGCCTCACCCTCATCGCAACCAGCGGCGCCATCGTCGCGTAACCCGGTCGCGCTTAGGTTGTATAAAATCTTAGGGGCCAACTTTGATGACGAAGGGACACGACAGGCCTTGAAAACTGTTTCTGAGCTCTATGGACCATCTTCGACTGTACATCCAACAGCGCGGAAACCTGCCAAGCCCAGCACCGACTCTGAATCCGACGAAGATGAAGAGCAGGACACAAGTGCCGCGCAAAACACCTTTGCTAACACGTTTCTCGGTTCTGCGAATGTCCCTGGGGATACCGCTGCACGCGCACGGAAACATCTACGTCGCGATGTAGAGAACAAGCTTACAGAGGCCAGTCATAAATTCCTCAAGGCTTTTGGAGAGGTGGATCAAGTGCGTTTTGTTAACCCGTGTTTGATTGTGATACCTAATGACTTAGATAGCAACTAGATATACTACAAGAGCACGTCGCTACGATGAGGATGCATTGCGATGAGGCCGAAAGTCACCTCGAGGAGACTAACGAATCGTGCAAATCCCTGCTTGAACGTGCAGGCAGCCTCAGACAAGAACGGTCCGTAATAGTGTGATTGTACAATGTTATTCTTGATTGTCTACCATCTAGCCAGGACATCGCCACGAAACAGTCAATCGTCATGCTGTTCCTATCAAGGTTCACCCTGACAGATGAGGAGACTGAAATTCTGACATCACGAGATGTCCAAGTGGGCCGCCGCTTCTTCGATATCATGGACAAAACTGGAGGGATACGACAAGACTGTCAAGTTCTGATGGCTGGCGAGGATGGACCCACCCAGATCGGCTTAGATATCATGTCCTCAACCTCTTCGAACCTCGAGCAAGCATACGAGAAGATTTTTCGTTGGTGCTCCTTTGAGTTCCGTCAGATGGGCCGCGAAACGCAAGTCGAAGTCAGTCCTACAATGCGTGAGGCAGTCACACGGCTTCGTCAACGACAGGAATTTCTCAGGTATTCTCAACTTGGAGCGAACCTTTCTTCGTACTCACTCCTTACGTTCAGTGAAGCCCTTGCCTTCCTCTCACACAGTCGACAAACGGTTCTGCTCAACGCATTCATGAACGCCCTCACTCATGGAGGTCCTGGTGGGCTACCCCGACCAATCGAATTACATGCCCACGATCCAATGCGATACATCGGAGACATGCTCGCGTGGATTCACCAAACCATCGCTGCCGAGCGCGAATTCCTAGAAAGCCTTTTCGACGTAAAATCCGACATGCGCATGGTCGGGAGCGTGAGGAAGTTCGGGAAGAACGAGGAAGAGGAGTGGATCCAAGAGTTGATGGACGCCGCCATGAGCAAGGTCTCTGTCCCGCTCAAGGTTAGGGTCCAACAGACGATTAGGTCCCAGGAGAGCAGTATCGTGTCCTTCAAGATCGCGAATCTGTTGCAGTTTTATATGCTCACGATGCACAGGACGATTGGGGAGGATGCACTTCTGTCGCAAACGCTTAACGAGTCGGTGTTTCAACGTCGAATAGTGGTCATACTACGCTGATGATGTATCTGAAGGATCACTGACGTTGCTTACAAGTCTTTCTTCGATTCTACCGCAGCGCACGGAAAGGCGTTGCTTGGGGTTGCACTCGTACGCTACTTGGGTCAGAGCCACTCTCGAGAGCGGATGCTAACCCAGTATTACTAGGACCTCGATGGATTGGAAGTAATACCGCCACTTGCAATCCAGGACCACGGTCAAGTCTTGCGAGAGATTGTAGTCGTGTACGAGTCGTCCCTCCTGGAAGACGAATCCCCAGAACAACAAGCCGCGGGAGCGAAACAGATTATTGATTCCATGGTCGATCCCGCCGTGGAAATGTGTTTGACCGCCTCGGAGGAGAAACGCAAACTGAGGCAGAGGTGGGATTATCGGGTGTTCGTGTTGAATTGTTTAACGTATATCAAGGTAAGAATACCGTGTTGCTCGCTTCCGCGGAAAAGCGATGTGACCCCCCCCCCCGACAGAGCGTGATAGAACCTTACATGTTCACAAAGGAGAAGCAGGAGGTGATTGATAAGTTGATTGACGAGAGAGTAGAGGATCTCGTCTACGACCACGTATGTTCCTTCTTCACTTATCCCAAGAGGGTCTCGTAGCTGACGGGTGATATCTCCAGTACCAAAATCTCACGCGAGATGCGGGGCTATACGAAGCCTTCGCCGTATGTTTCAATCACACCTCCGGGGTTCGTTTCATCTCCCTCCTCGCAACCGTCTTACAAGTCTCTAACTCAGCAATGACGCGTTTGATTCCCTGTGACAGGAACCCATGTCCAGAATCCCCGCTACAGAACCCGAAGCGCTCCAAACGGCCTTACACCAATTCTCCGTCTGGCTTTCAGATATCGGAGTTGTACACTCTCCGCGTCTAGCTCGGCTCACGATCCAGTCGCTAAATAACCGGGTACACCACGCCGCTTTGGAGAGGCTTGCGAATTCGTATCAGCGATTGTGTGAAGAGGTTAAGAAGCCGAGTAACCGGTATGAGGCCGCTGCGACTTTGCTTGGTAGCGAGAGACCGTTTGGGCAGGTTAGGTTACTGTGGCAGATTTTTGGCTTGCAAGATCAGGAAGGCGCATGAATATGTTTTCGGTTTTTGAAGAGTAGTGAACCAAAATATATCGACAGCCCTCTCTCTGTCGCTTACCTAGTGGGTTATGAGGGATCACCATACATACTCTCGGTACACGCAAAGCGAACGGACTGAACAAGATGAGTTGAGCTGCTTAGCAATCGATAACGGGGACGACGACGGCACAACGACTCGACAGGAGTAAATGTTGTAATGATACATAGGTGTACCCCTCGAAAGGACGGTCAACGAGAGGTACCAACTCCCCCTCGCCTTCCGCGACCTCCACCGCCTCGTCGTCCGTATCCTCCAACGTAAGCACCTGGACCCATCAAACCAATACCACCAGGCTCGCCAAATGTAGCAACGTTCTTCTCCCTCTCTTCCTCTCTCCTACTCCTTCCACCTCTTCCACGTCCCCGTCCTCCGCCCTGTCCGCCACCCTGAGTCGATCCAGAGGCCGAAGAAGATAGGGAATCAAAGAATGATTTCTTGGGGTCGTACGCCACCTCTTCTTCCTTCTCCTTCGACCCACCATCTTCGAATCCCTCACCCTGAGTACTATCATCCCCGTTCTTCTCCTTCTCCTTGTTCTGTTTGGTAGGTCCCACCGAGCTTTTATCGAACCTTGCATTGGCAGATTGGAAGTCGAAATCCGTAGTAGGGACTCTGAGATCCCCCGCTTTAATATCC
Source organism: Thelephora ganbajun (assembly GCA_014904855.1). Taxonomy (NCBI): domain Eukaryota; kingdom Fungi; phylum Basidiomycota; class Agaricomycetes; order Thelephorales; family Thelephoraceae; genus Thelephora; species Thelephora ganbajun. The sequence continues at coordinate 97,135 of MU117975.1, read as the reverse complement.
CTGTTTCGTCTACCCCCACGCCCTCCTCCCTGTTGCTGATCAATCCTGAGATCACCCAAAGCGCGTTCCACAGTCTCTAAAGACTGTCTCGCAGAGTTGACAGAACCATTTCGACGGTTGTTCCCACCGCCTTGTTGGTTTGCGTTGTTTGCAGGCTGTTGACCTTGTTGCTGTGGAACGGGCTGCTGTTGTCGGGGAGGGAATTGTTGTTGTTGCTGTGGAGGGATTTGACCGTTTTGAGGACCAGGGACGCCATATCCACCGAACTGTTGTGGTTGCACCGGGGCTGAAGCCTGAGGAATCCAAAAAAAACCACAATCAGCATCGATGATGGTAGGGGGAGGGTCGAAGAGGTTCAGTAGGAAGGCAACGGGTAATCCACATGGGTTTTATGCGCTCTCGGGCAACACGAGGCTCGCTCGTCTACATCCGTCGTTGTTTTCATCAAGAAAAAGTTGGGTTTTGACAACGCGAAAGGAAATTGGACTGAAAGAGCGGGAGACTTACTGCTAAGATTGCGGGATCCTCATGAGTTCGTCGAGGGGGAGCTTGAACAGCATCATCCACGGAAAGGTCTTTTACTTCGGAGGCTCGGAAGATGATATACTGGTACGGTTCTTGGATGGGTGGAATGTATTGTTCTGGCGGCCTGTTGTTCAAATGGTAAATTGGGGGTGCCAACCCAGCCGAACAGATCGGGCATACCGTCGCGTCTCGGTTCCCATAGAATACACTTGACACGAGAAAAACTCAGCTTCAGAATAACTGCGGCGGACGAGAGACGCCATTTGAATCAGAGTAAGGATGAGGGAACTCACCATTGGACAATTGGATCGTCGACGCGTGCGGGTCAATTCCCGCAAGGATACCCCGATATCGTACATCAGAATGGGAGATCAAAGAGATTGGTTTTCTGCCAGAACGAATGGGTCAAGAAAGGATTGCGTCAATCTCTCCGTGCGCGTTGCAGATTTGATTATTTTGCGGGAATTTTTCTAGGAAAAGAAGGGAGATTTTGGAAGGAAATACTAACCCAATGAACGTCTGCGCCATAGCTGGTTGGTCTAGGAGGGAAAGGCTTGGGTTTCGAAGATATGCGGTCGATATGACGGATGCTACCTGTACAACGCAAATGCGGTTTGCTGCGTTGCTGTTGTTTTCAGACTCCGACCAACTCCGCGATCTACTCGAAGTGAGAGCCACCACCGACTCTGGGAGGAGCGGTATCATCGGGAGAACACCTTCGCTGGTCTATGGGTTCACGTTCGTCGATGCGCTTGCGTTTGGGGGGTTGCAACGTTCCGGGTAGTGGCAACAAAAACTGGTATCTAGGCACTGAGCGTTGATGATCAAGTCGCAAATTGTGGGGAAAGCTACCGCCTCAGAGTCCACTGTTCCGACTGTCTCTTGGCTGAATACATCATTCCTCGCGGCGGGATGGTTCCTGGTCTTTTAGGGGTGCGATGATCTTGGTTTCCCAGGTTCCAGCTAAAGAACCCGTGAAACTCGCTCCATCGTCCCGCTTCGTATCCTGGGAGCGCAGGGCTGGTCAACTGTCATATTGGCATCTGTCGTTGCTTGCGCCCATGCTTGACGCTTTTAGGCTGTCGGTTGTTGGCTAACCCGGTGCCGGCTGTTCATAATTACGACAGATTCCGTTGCGCGTCCGCTCCAACGCGTTGGTCATCCCTTCGTTCGCTGTGCATGTCTGCCGTCGAGAATTGACCGGACATTCTGAATCTCCTATCAAATGGCGTGACCACTCTACACGCGATGATGGATGAATGCTGAGTGGATTGTGGTGATTCATCCATTCATGTTCAGCGCTGTGCACGGGTGCGTTGTGATCCTATCCGATCCAGGTCATCTTCCAAGATTCGTTCTCACTCTCACCTTACAACATCACAGATTGGACGGAGATCTTCCCGACGATTTGTCTGCGTTTACCCACGCCCATCGAAAGGCCGTCGGTTCTCCCGACGGCAGCTTATAATAACCCAGAAGTCAATTCTATTCAAGGGTGCCAACGGATCTCCATTCATCGACACCCATCGTGCATCGTGCTTCTGCCTCCCCGATGTCCACCCCGCCGGCCGCACACCGACCGTGGATCATATGAATCGGTCGCTGTCACATTTGAACTACTTGTGCGTGCATGTACCTGGAGGCGCGAGCGAGCAAGGGCGGCAATCAACGACCAACTCACTACCGGTACCGAACAAGCACGAAAAGACGAGGACACAATGTACAAGAATAGACAAGAATACGAGGTTCGCTTGTATAGTCTCGTACGCGTGGAATATAAGAATGTGGGGATCCATACAAGTCACCGTGACGTTGGCGTTGACGGTGGCGCGAGTAGCATGATCGGATTGTCGCACAGTGTGTGTGTGTGAGTCTTTTCCTTGGCCGCCACATATTAATATTTTATCTCATCGTGCTGTAAGTTCCAATGCCTTTCAAACCCTCGGACGCCATACCGTAAAACCAGGGCGTGGCGTTCGCCTCTATAGCCGGGTCATTCGCTGTTGGAACAATGGAGTACATGTATGCTCGGAAACGTCACTTCACCTTGACCTTTTTCATGAAACTTTGCTGGATCTTCTGCGCCAGACTAAGACAGATTTGGACTACCGTTCGCCCATACTTCTGTTCCAGGTTAGGTTGCGTCAAAGAAGGTAACGTAGCATTGCCAAGCGTTCCGCAGCTGTGTCCCATGGAAGCTCGGAAATATGCCCAGGTCCCTGTCAACGTCTGGGAAAACATCCTTGTCCCTTTCGGCAGAAAGGGGGAGAACCCAGGCCTTATACACAGGGGGCAGTCATCGCATGCATTCCGTTCGATCAGAAAAAGAGTTAAATTTGGTCAGAATTTCGTTGCATCGGCATGCAGCTGGGACCCAACTTTCCAGTGAGAGAAAGTTAATCGATTATTTTCATCTTTCATTTTTTTTTACTTTTTTTTTTACTTTCTCGCTGTTCAGTGGCGTCTATACGGAGCGCTCGAACACAGTGAGTTCCGGTCGACGAATCTCGGAATAATGGTTCCCAACGTGATAGAGGAAAAAAAATCACGGCGATTGTGCAGGGTTGCTTCATCTCCAAGACCGCGCGGGCGGGGGTCTCGATTCGATATTCGGAGGGGTTGCAACTCATCAAGCATCCCACATCCCCAGTGGTCGTGTGGCCAAGCGAGCGGCGGAGCACTTCGGTGCTTTGTTCGGATCTCCGAGATTCGCAGCTTCGCCTCCCTCAAAATTCTAAATCTCATCCTCACAACATACCAGATGATATTGTTGGTCGGACAGGTCGGATGTATGCCTGAACTTATTTTAGAGACGGATGGTCCGATCCCCGTCCCCGTTTTCCCAGAGTGTTGGCCAGGTCGCACATATTCCAGCCCAAGGTTACCCGACGCGCCAAGACAAATGAGTTTTGGGCGTCTAGGGGTTAATGCGTAATTTCACGAGAGCTTTAAGGGCGCTTCGCCTAGATCTTTGTTCGGGGCTGCCACGTTTGCGAATCACCGGCACCCGCCGCAGCGCCGCAGATCGTCGACGTTCATTCTAGAAGTTCACTCTCCTCCAATCGGCATCAATTTACCACAAAGCAGATTCACCAGTTGGGCACAAGGGGGGACAGGGTGTACGAGCGGAGGTGGGAAAACCAGATTGATTTTAAAAAAAAATCGGAATTAGGGATAAAGGCTAGGTAACTAATTACCAACGATCCGTCTGTAGTATTATAGGGGGTAAGCGATACGCATAGAATTAGGGAAGAAAGATGCTAGTGGGGGGCGGGGAAGATACAACAAGACAGCAATGAGGGTGCGGATTTAACAACAGGGGTCAGAACTATTAGAGCGAATTGAGAGAGGGCACAACATGCGATGACAAGAATTGATTGGATGCGTGGGTGGGGGGTGCTTGCAGGTGGTCGTAGTGAAGATGGGATCAAGAATGGAATCATGGGCGGTCAGAACGGAAATCGCATGTTCACCTTCGCTGGTCCGGACTGAGACGATGCGGGTCTTGCATGATCTTCGGTACTGAAAATCAATCAGGAACGCATCAGCCTCGAGACTCAACGCTGATTTCAATCCTAACCATAAACGATACTCACTCTGAATGCTCGTTGGGTCGATAGAATTTATCTTCCCGCGCGCAAGGACGCCGACTTGACAATGGAGAGAAATCCTCCGAAGCACCTGATTCGGCCAAAGGTTCGGCAGATTTCGAGCGGGTCAAGGGAGGCGAAGCGGGCTTTGCAAGCAATGCGGCGGGGTCCCTTCCTTCCATAAGCTCGTTTAATAACTTGGGGTCCATAATGGGACGACCGACAAGATCGGCCTGTCAACTGAGATCAGAACGCTGCCCTAGTGCAAATGGGGGAAGAGAGAAATTAGATGTACCGTTGAGGTTGGTGATTTATCGCTAGTGCCCTCGACCGGCGAGAAAGTGGAGGAACAGGTGGTGCGGGTGCTTGTAGGGGAAGAGGTATCGGGCGCGTGGAGAGATGTTTGCGAACTGGAAGCCTCTGAGCTGGACCCGGAGAAGAAAGAAGGGGTCACTTTTCTGTGGAAGCGGGTAAAGTTCATGGAAGGGAACCCTCGAAGGGTCTTGGTCTTTTGGGCGGGAGTAGAGGGAGTCGAGTTAGAATGGATCATGACGTCGACCGAGTGTAGGGAGAGGGAATGAGGGAGAGCATCGGGTGGACTCTGGTCGATCCTTATATATCTGAATCGCAATAAGTCTCTGTGTGATCATGACGGTCAGAAACGACGGGTACGTCGAGGCGACCGACACGTTTCATCAACTGTCATCCCGACACTCTTCAAAGGCGCTCAAAAACTCTGAAACATTCGAAAATATTTATAAAAATATTCAGATAAAATAAATCCCAATGCACAAATATTCTCGCCTGTTCGTTCACCGACAAATTTCCCCCGTCCGGTCTTCCATCCTCCGACGAGGCAGGGCGAGTGCTGCGTGAGATGATACCAGGGGGTTCCTCGTTGCGACACGACCCCTGCGTGATCGACAGCATCTCCGGACGTTTCGCATGTCGACCGCCACTTACGTCGACTTTTTGGCCTTTGTGTTTAGGCACAAGGTGACGCGCGTAAATCCTTCCGGGTCGTTTAGGGTCTTCCGGGAGATGTCGGCGTGACGCGGACGCGTGACCATATCGTGACCGATCCCCACCCAGCAGCCCCGTTCGCGAACGTATCTCCCCAACCTACTCCTCATCCCCCCTCCTCCAATACCCAATGGCCTCTCTGGCTGCTCTGCCGCGTCGTGCTCCCCGTCTTCTCGTCAGTATCATCGGAGTCTTGTTATATTTTTATTTTTTGGAGTAGAGGGCTGACCCCACTCCAGCGATCCTTAACCCGCTCTCTCCAGACGGCAGCGGACAGCACTCAGCCAACAGAGACTCCGACCGCCTCCAGGCCATTCACCGTTAGGCTTCATGACGACACCTTCCACGGATACAAGACCGAAACCCCTTCTCTTGAGGTCGAGGTCAACAAAGATATGCTGATCGAAATGTACCAAAAAATGACCCTCATGCGCCGGATGGAAATGGCCGCAGACGCCCTCTACAGGCAAAAACTCATCCGTGGTTTCTGTCACTTAGCTACCGGTCAGGTCCGTATCTTTACTTTCAAACATCGCGTTGTCCACCCGAAACGCTGATCGCTTGGGCCCGGCGCCATTGACGCGTCGTAACAGGAAGCCGTGGCTGTCGGAATGGAATCTGCTATGACCCCCGAGGATCGTGTGATTACTTCATACCGATGCCACCCGTTCGCAGTGTTACGGGGAGGAACCGTCAAGGGTGTCCTGGCTGAGCTCCTTGGTCGCCAGGACGGTATGTCCAACGGAAAGGGTGGATCTATGCACATCTTTACCCCTTCCTTCTTCGGAGGAAACGGTATCGTCGGTGCCCAGGTCCCCCTCGGAGCTGGTCTTGCCCTCGCTCAACAGTACACTGGGAAAAATGATGTTGCTACCTTCGCACTCTACGGTGATGGCGCCAGTAACCAGGGTCAAGTCTTCGAAGCATTTAATATGGCCAAGCTTTGGAACTTGCCCTGCGTCTTCATTTGCGAGAACAACAAGTATGGTATGGGTACTTCGGCAGAGCGATCTTCGGCCAACACCGCGTACTACACTCGTGGTGATTCGATCCCCGGTATCCAGGTATGAGTGATCTCCGACCATTAATCTAGTGTAAGAGCTGACCAACTTGGTTAGGTCAATGCCATGGACATCATCGCCGTCCACCAAAGCGTCAAGTTTGCGAAACAGTGGACTTCCGCCGGCAAGGGTCCCCTTCTTATGGAATACGTCACCTACCGTTACGGTGGTCACTCGTGAGTTACTTACCCCGCATTTATTATCCTCGATCGGCGCTCCTAATATCGCCTAAAGCATGTCCGATCCCGGTACCACCTACCGTACCCGTGATGAGGTCCAGAAAATGCGTAGTACTCAGGACCCTATCCGTGGTCTCCAGAAATACATCGAGGATTGGGGTCTTGCCACCGAGGAGGAGCTCAAGACCATCGACAAGGAGTCCAAGGCCGAGGTCGACAGGGCTGTCGAGGAGTCCAAGGCTTCTCCAGAACCCGACATGAACGACTTCTGGACGGATATCTACTACAAGGGTACCGAGCCACCCTCCATGCGAGGGCGAGAGAGGGAGGAGGTAAGTTTTGTCTAACCCTTTCCACCCCCTGTTCCCCCGAATCCTTGCTGATGACGAACCCTGCAGGTCCGCTACTTTTAGAGATCATTGGTTATCGTTTCTGTTCTCTCGTGCTTAGATTAACTCTTCCTTCGGTGGAATATAGTCATCTTGCAGCATGCTTAGATATTTTCGTTCGCCTATGATTTTTTTTCCGTCTCAACAGGTATGGGAAGGTTCGGAGGGTACCATCTAGGTCTCCCATTGGTTGACGGGTGAAGCCTAGGAAGTTCTGGTGTGGGAAGTCCTTCTGGCCCCCTGTCAACTCACCCCGTATCCCCACTAACCATGAGCCGTCGCTTTTAAGTCCAACGGCTTTTGTTACATACTTTTCCTTTGGATTCTAGGGGATTCTCATTTCTTGTGGCCGTCTTCAGCAGATCGGGTTCTAGCAATTTTACCTCTGATCCTCGAGTCACAGGATAACCTCTGGAAATTTTGTTGACCTTTCCCACAACCCGTAATGTCGACTGAGAGCGCGGTCACTGTCGTGCTTGGGACCCAATGGGGAGATGAAGGGAAAGGAAAACTCGTGGATATCTTGGCTGCTGATGCGGATGTTTGTGCGAGGTGTGCTGGAGGGAATAATGCTGGACATACGATTGTCGTTCCCGTCTTGACCGGAAATGAAGATGAAAAGGTTGAAAAGACCTTTGCGTTCCATTTGTTACCTAGTGGTGAGCTGTTATTTTCCTTGGTGACGGTCTTCTATCATCTTCTCGCATCTTTGACTCCTCGTATGTTGTTACCGGGTTATCTGATTGTCACTTCGTTTCACTTTTTTACACTCTCCCGGTTTCGTGATATGATATGACGCTCACGGTTTACGTCTTCCCATAGGTCTAGTGAACCCAAACTGCGTCGGACTAATCGGAAACGGTGTCGTCGTACACCTCCCATCTTTCTTCGAGGAACTCGACGCATTAGAATCCCAAGGTCTCGATTGCTCCAACAGGCTGTTCATCTCCGACAGAGCGCAACTCGTTTTCGATTTTCACCAAATCGTGGATGGACTCAAGGAGGTTGAGCTTGGTGGATCGAGGTATGAATCTGCTTTTCGCTTTGTGTGTTTTTGTGTTGTTTCTATGCGAGCTGATATTGAGATGTTTTTTCTTTTCTTTTCGGGGGGGCAGTATTGGGACCACAAAGAAGGGAATTGGCCCTGCGTACTCTGGGAAGGCTTCCAGGTCCGGTCTTCGAGTTCACCACCTCTTCGACAGCAGGAAATTTGCGGTCCAATTCCGCAAGTTGGTTGAAGGCCGATACAAACGATACGGGCATTTCGAGTACGATACTGAAGGGGAAATACTTCGATACCAGGTGAGCCAAATATATACTAGGCTGTCTCCCTCGGGTTGACAAGGGTTCTTTCCTGATCTTAGGAATTGGCGGCGAGGTTGATGCCGTTCGTCGTTGACAGCGTCACTTATATCCACTCGGCCCTGAAGGCCGGGAAGCGTGTCCTCATCGAGGGAGCCAACGCGTTGATGCTGGATATAGATTTTGGGACATACCCCTACGTCACTTCGTCTCCGACGACTATCGGAGGGGTTTGCACCGGTCTGGGAATCCCGCCGAAGTTGATTGGGACGACGATTGGTGTGATCAAGGCGTACACTACTCGGGTCGGTGGCGGGCCGTTCCCCACTGAGCAGTTGAATGTAAGTCTTGTAGTGATTTCGGTTTGCGGTGTCTCACCACGAGGGCCGTTAGGACATCGGTGAGCATCTGCAAGAGGTGGGACAAGAATATGGTACGACGACGGGGAGACGAAGGCGATGCGGGTGGTTGGACTTGGTCGTGATGAAGCATTCGTGCTTGATCAATGGTTATGATTTGTTGAACCTGACCAAGCTGGACGTTCTCGACGACCTTGAAGAGATCAAAGTTGGGGTGAAGTACCTGATGAATGAACAGGAATTACCTGGTTTCCCAGGTATGTACGACTGAACAGCAATCGTGTGTAAATTTTTTATTTATCATTTTTACAGCCGACTTGGATGTCCTCGCACAAGTAGAGGTGGCCTACGTTGTGTTTCCTGGATGGAAGGCGTCGATCACTTCGGCCAAGTCGTTTGAAGAGTTACCAGAGAACTGTCGGCAGTACGTCGAATTCATCGAAGAGTTTTTGGGAGTACGGATAAAGTGGATTGGAGTTGGACCTGGACGAGAGAGCATGGTGGAAAAGTAGAGTGACCCACATTGTAATCCGAGGTATATTTCCCGAAAAGGATACAAAGGGGAAGGTTTTGTTCCGTTACCGTCACGACGTTACTTTCTGTTACTCTGCCCGCCTCTCGCCTCTGGTCCATTCGTCACACAAGAGGCATAACGCTCACGCTTACATTCATCATATCAGAAAATACAACTTTTGCCCACCGTATGAACCAGGCTCCCCATTTGCACCCCAGCAACCTCACCGCCCCCGTCACCCCCGCGTCTAGGAAGAGAATGCGCGAGAACGAAACCCCCAGCCAGAGAACGAAGAGAGAGAAGGCAGCAGAGAGGCAACGCCGTAAACGCGAACGCGACAGACAGGTCGGCCTCAACCCGTCAACCATCCAGACAGGAGACCAGCAAGCCCCTATCTCTACCGTCTCTGTTCCCGATCTCCACCAGCAGGATATGTCTCCTGAAGAGATTTCACGTAGGGATCGCGTACGCGCCGCCGCCAGGGAGAGGCAGCGGAAACATCGTGCGCTCGTCAAACAACGCAAGATGCGCGAACTCGGACTGGATCCCATGGGGAACGAGTTGATCCCAGGTATGGAGGAAGTACAATATCGCGTTCATCCCGATGGACAGTATGCTGTTCTACCACCCGAACTCCAACACGCTCCTCCGCCTCCCCCTCATGGGATGCCCGAACCACCCTTCCCACAAGGACAGATACCCGGTGGCCAAACCTTTGCCTCTACCCTCTTGTTATCCTTCTCCTGTACACCGCTTCTTAAACAACATCTCTTACGTACCCTTTCGATGACGAACGAAGAGCTCACTTCATTGGAACCCATCATTGCACAGGCTTGGGATCATTGGGACCAACAGGTGCGCACTACTCCTCTATCCCGTGGGGACGCGTCATGGCTGACCCGTTTTTGTTTCTTAACGCGATCGTTCACAACTGCAGCGTCGAATCCACTTTGCCCAACATGCGGGCAAGCCAGACGGGACAGATCCATCTGCCCCTTTCCCTCCACCTGTCGATGCGGTGTATGGGGCCGAACCAGGGCAAGATTTCCGTGCCAGGTTTCATCGTTCACTCGTGGCACCAACTCCATTCCGAACATTCCCACCCGACGCTCATCATGGGCTCCAAGGCCCTCCACCGAATGGTCCTGGACCAGGGGCCACAGGGGATCCCATAGATCCTCATCTTGTGGTTATCCAACAACCAGCGGACGGGAACAAACTCGGAACGCAAAATATCGATCCCGCTCTTAGCCGAGCCAGAGCAGAGGCGGCTGGTCGGTTGGAGCAGAGGTGAATGTGTGATTGTCCCCATCATTCCGTCGTGTTCCTCTCTCTGTCTCACTGCTTGTTTTGCTGCCCCTCCTTCCTCTTGCCAGTTCAATTTCCCCCGTCTTCATCGTCTGCAATCTCTCAAGTTCCATGTTGTTTCGCAATCATCAACCTCGCCTTATGATGCATGTGTTCTTCGCTCCTCGTCTGTCCCTCATTCCTCTGAACTCCCTCTCATACGATCATCCTTTCGTGTTTCTTTTATTTCCCCCTCCCCCATACATTACATTATAGGACCTCACGTCGTTTGTGTCGAATCTTTTTTGTCTCCTCGACTTTTCTCATCGGCTTTTGGTGTCCTATACGTATTCATGGCCGTAGTGCTAACTCGAGCATCGTAAATCTACTTATATCATGTAGTCATTCTGTATTGAATTTTCGCGGGTGAGTGGTACCTACCAAGGTACCCTTTCCCTTGGTATGCGACCTTGTTGAAGCGGAGTGATCGTGAGAAAAGTCGAGGAGCCTCGTTATGCAGTCCCGTGAGGTCTCCGCTCGCCGCATCGCGATGTCATCCCTCAAACCTTTAGATGTCGTGATACTCCGAAAAATTCAGGATGGTGCCATCGGGGACTCCTGGGAACCATATCAAGAGTATGGGGTAAAAGCGAAAAAGTCCAAAAGCTGGTCGTGTTATATCCTCGCCAAGGAAGATGAGGTGAGTTTTATTGGCGTCCAGTCGCGTTCCCGCATTTATGTATGTTCCAACCTAGATACTCTCGGTTCGATGTACGAATACGACGAAGAAACTCCTCGCAATTCGGATTTCCGTTGACGCATGTTATGTTCAACAGTATCTTCTTCGTCCGAAAGGCGAGGCGGGAGATACGCTGACATGTCATGGGACAGGATCTCACTCCATGACGTTTGGTTTGGTTTCTGGTAAGGTTCAGCCCCATCGATCTCTTGCTTTCGGTGACCCGCTAACCGGCGGATCATCCTTTGCAGCTTTGACTCGTGAGGGGAAAAGACTTTCTCGTCTACCATCCGACACCGGATGCATCAACGTTACGGTTTATGAAAATTCGTGCATTGGAGACGAGATCCTTCCTCCTGAAAAACCGGTGGAACAGTTGGAGTTGCCAGTAAGTATGGACGGTACGTTCTGGGAGCTCTGCGTGAGGTATGCCTCCATTCTTCTCTGGGATATCCGTCGTATGTAACCGCCTTGTAGGCTCACCGGTGACGGACCGGTGATTGGACAACCTTCCCCTCACGCGGCGGAGATAAGTGAATTGTACTGGAAAAAGCTCGCGAGTCTGAACTTCAACTACCGTACAGAAGGTGGGGTCCTTGTGACTCATTGGATCCATTCCGGGCTCACTATGGAAAGTAGATGAATTGTTCAGTGGTCGAATCAGGGGAATTGAGGAGGTATCCCCGAAGCAGACTGCCCCGACTGACACGGGAATTGTTTTTTCTACCGGCAAACGGAAACGCGAGTCAATTGGGGATGATTCCCCCAGCAAACGACGAGACCGGCCGTCGTTCGAGAACGTCCGGAAGAAATGTGAACCTCCCACCAAGGTCGACAACCCCGCGCCAGGTACCACAAACCAACCAGAAAGCAATACAGGTACCGTTTCTAGAACCCCGAGGCCGCCTCGTTTTCACTCCTCGTTCTTGGCCGCGGTGAAGTCGAAGAAGTCCTTATCGTCCAGGGAGAGATCCTCTGCGTCCCCGAACTCCAAACTAGAAAGTGACGTGATAGTGCTTTCCGATGATTCTTCAGCAGCAGATTTGGAACCGCCTCCCGTTAAACCTAGGCCGCTGAATCGTACTCCTCGGGCCAATTCGAGTGTGCCCGTCGATTCTCACCGACAACCCGCCAGAAAACCTTCTACGAAATCGTCTTCCGGCAATCTTCCTATCGTCCGCACGACTGATCTAGCGACACAAGTAATAAGCTCCATTTCTACTCCTGCAGAGCTTCCGCAGGCACAAACGCAACCTCAGCCACAGCCCGCTGTGATTGTGCCGACCACCCATACTCCCACAGAGTTTCCACGAGCACACACGCAGTCTCAGCCACAGCCGTCTGTGGCTGTACCGACCATCACCCCTCCTCCCACCCCTCACGACAACCCCGCGACAGAAAGACCCACGGCCGAGAGTACCAATGAAATCTGCCATACAGTCCCTACTCTCGCCACCTTCCTCGACGAAGCATCTCCATTCAAGCCGCTGGGGTTCTTGGCAAAGGATCTCCAGGCGGTGGGGGTTTCGACGCTTGCGGAGCTTAAAATCATCGCTCGTAAACCTGAAGCGTTTCGAACGAAAATACCTGTTCTAGCTGACCTCCGTGAACGCGAACAATATCTGTGGATGATGTTTCGGAAGGCGACCAAAAAACTTTTAGAGGGAGATGATAAGGAGCAATCAACCAACAATTTGGTCGTCGGAGACGATCCCGTCAGCAAGTTCGTTCGTTCCCTGGGCGGAGGGGAATGGATCAACTTTGGGGCACTTGTGGATGGCCTTAGGGGAGCAGGGATCTCATCCGAAAAAGACCTGTTGGTTCTCTCTCGTAACCTGGAAGAATACATGAAAAATATTCCCTTCCTCTGGGAGTTCGCTGCATCCAATAAATTCGGGTGGCTGGTCTTCCAAGCTGGTCTTGAAGGTCTCCCGGGTCAGAAAACGTCGAAGTCCGTCCAGGCGCAGGATCGTGGCGCTGGCGGAGAGGGCCACGCATATGTCAAGTGGTTCTTAGACACCATCGACTCGGACAAGCCGCTTGGCTACCTCGCCAACGACTTCGCTAAAATTGGTCTCACCGACCGCACTCCGCTGCTCCATGTTGCAGAAGATATTGGACTTGCTGTAGATGCTATGCCGTTCTTTCAGGATCTGGCTTCTCGGAATCAGTTGGTCTGGGCTATGATTTCGGTTGGATTTGAAAACCTCGTCAAATCTAGGTAGTCGCATTCTTGCGTTTGCTTTGAGTACGCGTACATTCTTTTTGTCTTTCTTTTTCTTGCTTTCTCGTAGAATCGTTGTGTGAATACCTTGCTCTCCTATACGTGTTTTTGCGCTTTTGTTTATTGTCAGTTACTGAATATCGAACGTTTGGATCTTAACGAAGAGTGTCGAGGGAGCCCACAAGAGCTATTTCCATACTTGGGAAGTGGATTGCCAATGGACATTGTGTCGTGGGCGGCCGGAGGCCCGACTATATGGCACACCCTCTCCAAGCTGTTATCTGATAGCGCACGCCTTTGCTTGTTCCCTCTCTCGTTTCTTATCATATATTAACTTCCACTACGAAGAAGATCAAACCGGCCTCAAGTCGCAGAGCAAAACGGATTCGTTTAGAAACCACGAATGCTAAAGTTACTACCACTTTCTCCCAGACCTCTTCCTCACGTGTAGCCTAACGCGCCCAAATGTACGAGCTTTAAACCGTAAATTACGTATCATCGAAATGCGTCAATCCATCCAAACAACTACCTTAGATCGCTTGAACCCTAAAGAGTGAACTCCCCGTACTCGAGCAAAGCCAGCGCCTCCCTCGCCTTCTCCTTAACCCCTACATCATCCTCTACGCCCATCTGATGGCTCAGCGGACCAGGGCTACCATTGGTCATACCTCCCCCAAAATCGCACATATGCCTCAGCGTCGAATCGAACCCCACATCTCGTAACACCTTCTGACACCTCGAGTTCTTCGCCAACTGAAGCACGCACGACGCAGCCGGTCTCCTCACATATACATTCGAATCGACCAAACAAGATCGTACGGAAGCCATGATACGTCTATCGGACGTGATGCTGATTTGTCGCTGGGATGAACCGTTCGCAAGATTCGCGAGGAGACACGTGGCTTGCAGGAGAATGTCCCCGTTGTCGGTTTCTAACGCTGGAGCGATGCAGTTGAAGAGAGGTTCGGTACCGAGTTCGCTGAAGAGCGTTTCCACGTCTTCTTCCGATTCGGCTAAATGTCGTGCGATATGGAACGCTTGCTCTTGTAACCCAGGGTCTGGGTTGACCAACAGGCTGTAAGGGAATCAGTCTCAGAACGATCCGAAATAAAGAGAGACACGATACCTGGAGAGGGTATTCCATCCAAGAGCTGTCATCACTGTTTGTTTTTGCGCCGAGGAACTCTTGTGCAACAGGTTCTTGAATGCCCAAAGAGCGTTGAGCCTTAATCCTCGGTCGTCAGACTTCGTGAGGTCAACGAGCCGTGCAATGAGACGTTGTTCGAGCATCACCTGCTCGGGTTGAGCTCCCTGGAAAGGAGACGTCTGGAAGGCCACCCACCGGACGCAATGGTGAAAAGTCGTTGACCAGGTTGCAAATAACCGAACTCGCGGCGAACATGACTCTCCTGTCTTCATCTTCGTTCAGAAATACGCCATACACCTTCATTCCAAGCCCGCTATCCACAAGACTCGTGCGAACTACAGCAACCAAGCGCGAGAGAGCCCGGACACACTGGCAGGCAGCAAACCGGACGCCTGTGTGCGGATGAGAGAGGGATGCACGGATGGTTGCGATTAGGGAATAATTCTCGGCAACCTCTCGACGGATATCGTTATTCCACAGCGACAGGGCTGCGATTGCGCTGAGAGCCGCCTATCATAACCGCAGTGAGTTGGTGACAAAAATTCGTTCGCTACCAAACGGCTCACCTCCCTCAGGGACGAGATGTGTTCGGATTCCTCCTCTTCCCAGATCGGTGGCTTGTCAGTCGGCGTGATAGAGTCGACGGCCTGACTTAACTTTGTTAGACTCCCACGTTCGTAGGCGAACATGCACAAGTCTTTATCGTCGGTCACAAAGTAATCTAGGCGTTTTCGTAAGTAATAGCCCGAACAGCACGAAACTCGAGGAAACGACGTACATAATATAAAGCAAGCTTTCTTCCTCGTCTGAGGACTCTCGGCTTCATTACCTATTACCCGGTTCAAGATATGGAGCACGGTGAGGGACGCGGTGTGGTCACCGCTGACCGGATAGTGGTTGTTCGGGACGCTCGACCGAATCATGAACGTTGCGCTGGGAAGTCCAGTTAATCACAAGCCGTAGAGTGTCAGATTTGGCATTTCCCTACCATAAACACGCAGCTAACGAGACGTCAGTCGTGCGGGATTTACAGAGGCCGAGTACGGTTTGAAGGGCGGATAGTGGACCTGGCTTGTCCTTGTCGGGCAAGGGCCTTGCTAATGTCAACGCTACGACGGAATTATCTTGCACCAGCGAACCGAGAGCCCCGAGAGCAGCTTCTTGGATCTAGGGCCCTGTCAGCGTTGATCGCTGGGTCACTGGATGGTAGAAGTCACACCTTTACATCTTTGCTGTGGAGCAGAGTGGATAGCCTCTTCGCGACCCACCCACCTCCTTGTTTTGTCCTCAGGTCGATCAGGTTTGGCCTCTCCCACCCACGCTTCCCCTTGGTCTCTTTGGCCCGCTCTGATGGTGGGAGCCATTCGGTGACTTTGGTCCGATATATTTGTGTACAAAGAGTTGAAGTGAGCATCAAGGCGATGGAGATGACAATTTGTGGAGATTTGTGTTCTAATAAAGGGATATAGACGTCTAAAACCTCCGTCTGCAGACACAAGATAGCAGATCAGCACACATGTAATATGGTCGAGATGGTCACGATAGAGGACACCTTAAACAGAGTTTCTAACGCGAACTTGGCCTCATGCCGCAGTTGAGACGATTCCGGTTTTAGGCCCCACTGTGAGGGACCAACACACTCTGCAAATGCCACAGCGAGAACACGAAGCCCACGGGTGAAAGCAGCCTTGAAGATAGTTGATTCCTCTGGGGTAAAGTTTGAGAGTGCGTATAAGAACGCTTGGTGAGCGTTGGCTCGTAGTAATGACCCCAGACCCTCATGCACGCTAGAGGCAGTCCCTTCAACTGGGGTTGGTGCTATTGACATGAGGAAGAGACACCATTTGGCTCACCATAGGCAAGAGACGAGATAACATGTGCAGCTTCGATCCGAATGGCCTCCGCGGATGTCCCAGGCTCACGTTCAGCATATAATCCGGGTTCGTTCAGGCAACCGACGAGACTAGTGTAAACGAACTGAGATCGTCAACTTTCTCGACCAGGCGCCCCAAAGGATTGAATACGGACACACGAACGAACGCTTCATCTCGAGCGAGGGATGCTTTGGCTGAGGGGTTACCTATGACGGTGTTCTTAAGGGCTCGGAGAGACTTGACGTTGATTGGAGTGCCTATGGCCATGACCATAGGCGGGGGCGGGAGGAAGATGGTTAGACCCACCCCGATCACCAAGTCGACGGCTAGATTCCCTTCCCCTCGACTCGGAAATAGCAAGGAAAATGTTCAGGAAAATAACGAGGAGGTTGGACGAATGCGTGAAATCGCAGGCCGGGATATTATGCAGTCAGTTGGGAATTTCGTTCTCGAATACTTCGGGCTTTTTTGTTTGCAGTTGCGCGCCTATAAGCATCTATCTGGTTGACACATCTTCCTGATCTTGAGCGGTTTGTTTCAAGACCATCGGAGAGGACGAGTGGGGGACGATAGCCCCTCTGGACGACGACGGAACACCGATCACAAACATGCCGGAACACAACGCTTTGCTACTCAGGAAACGACCACGATGTCCGAGAGTTACGACCATGTCGTAGACCTCATCCAGAAGGCAACCGTCGGGTTTGATCACCTCTTCTCGGACGAAATCGCAGACGCAAAGGCCGTCTTCCAAAAACAAGATTTCCCGTTCCACCTCCTAGGCCTCGGCGTATGCTCCTTTCTCGAAGCATCGCTCGGAATGGAGGTTCGTCTCGAAAAACTACGGTCAAACTTCGACTATTTCTCACGTTTCTATCAAGTCTGCGATGATGGTCGAAGCGAGTGCTGCGTTGAACAATGCGGAGGCACATGCCAAGAAAAAACACAAGTCCGCATCGAAGACCAACAAGGATACCCACAGGTTCCCACCGGGAACCCTGTGGGAACTAATGCACGCCGATTGTATCATCCTTGTCGGTTTGACTCAGGCTTTGAGGTGAGCCATTCCTGCTGGATTAGACCGAACGGAAATTCAGTCCTCATCACTAGCGAGTCGTACATGGGATATCTTCAGTGCTTGTAAGCGTCATCTACCTGGAACCGCTTCCTCCCGATACTGAGCACAATTGACTCCAGATATTCGATTAATACGTAAGATGTGTACTTATGTTATCGTCACTCACCGCCGACCGTAGCGCCAGAGCCCATTCGAAGTATTCGAAGTATGACCCTTTAATCGGCACAACCTCACACACACTAAATACAATCACAGGCTTTATAAGGTCGTGTTTCCGAGTGGTTTAGATGGTTATGATACCCCATCAGCATCGTTACCCCCTTCCCGGGCGCCCAGCATCGCACTCAGCACCCACTCCAGCACCTCATCAAGGCCGAGTCTCTTCGGTCGCTTCCTTGGCCACGGTTCCAGTTTGACCGTCCCGTCTAGGACTCCTAGTCCGTCACCCCATCCAGACGGTCCACCTGAAGAGACAATCATCTCAGGGACTGCATTTGGTAGGTTTATCGGGATCAATCCGTGAGGTCCATTGAACTAAATATCGCCCAGGATACGGACTATTTAATCTGGTGTTGTCATTATTGCCGGGGAAAGTGAAGTATGTATCCTCCAGAGTCACTTCCAGGTGTGCCGTTCACGAGATGCACTTGCTGTAGGACCGTCGTAGGTTTCTTCGGTTACGATCATGACCGTAAGGTCGCGTTGCAAGCCTTGGCCGTATCTGCTGCCAAGTCAGACGTACATTCTATCTTCGCAGGGTACGCTGTTGGACCTCCGCACACTTCCCATCGAACCTACGACAGGCAACTGAGTTGTGGGTCTCCTGTAGACTCACCTTAATGTCTTACTACGGTGTCGTACTCTTGCTCGCGGGGTTCCAAGCGGACGAAACACATGTTTTAAAACAATATAGATCCATTGTCGAGAAGGTCGCGGGTCGGTTCCCGCTTGGTTCGTTATGGATCCTCAACAGGGTAAACACACCGTTGAAATGCATCTTTGGCCATTTTAACATTACCCCAGGCAAAGATTCTGCGGATGTCATACGACGCAGACGGTGCGATCCAGGTATTACAGGATGGATTGGAGACGGAGAAGAAAAACAGGTTCAAACAGGCCGATGCTCTGGTAATTTCTTCTCCATCCTCTGCACTTCGAATCGTGGTTTACTGTTTCTCGACAGTTGGTGTTCGAACTGGCATGGACGTTGTTGAGTCAGCGGAGGTATCAGGAATCGGCTGACATGTTCATGAAGATGATTGAACTCAATTCATGGTAAACCAGTTGGAAGAAGACGATGAGTATCTTTTTCTGACCGGTTTTGTAGGAGCCACGCCACCTACCACTTCATCGCTGCAGGTGAGACTCACAACCAGACTCTCGTGCTTCGACCCGTCTCACCGTACTACAGGATGTTACACCCATATAGGAAATCACAAGAAGGCTCAGGAGCTTTTGGATGCCTGTCCTGCCCTGATGGAAAAGCGGAAGTTGGGAGCAACCAAGTATCTACCGACGGAGGTTTTCATTTTGAAGAAGTGTAAGTCACTCCTTCCGAAAGACGTAACTGTAGCCTGAGAAACGTGGAATGTGTATCTGGTATAGTGGAATTCTACAGGGAAAAGCAACGACGGAGGACGGGTTCAGAAGACAATTATGTTGAGAGCATCAAGATTAGCACTGCGGAAGGCGAGTCTTAAGTTCTCTATCTGCCCTACTGTCCTGACGAAGTAAACCTCAGAAATGGCAATTTGTGCGTTACCACTGACCCAACGGTACTGAATACGTGGAATGAGCTAACCTTCTCTCAGTCTGGAATACACATTCTAGGATCCCTCAGGATATCGCACAGTCACATGTCGAGGACCTGAGCAAGCTCACTCCCCCGGTCTCTACATCCAGTCAATACATCCCTACCTCCTCGCTCCAATCTTCGCCGACAAATAGTATCCACGTTGATTTGGACACCCCGGACGAGGAAGCTATCCGATCGCTCATCCTTGGAACCGTTCATCGTACCCTCGAGGACTTTGCCGCTTCTCGCGCGTTCCTCGAGGACGCCGCCAAGAAGCACTCCCAGATCAGGTGCAGCACCTGGGTTGGTGGGGTCGCTTTGTTCGAGTTGGCCGTGCTGGACCTAAAGGAAGTCGAAGCCGACGAGAGAGCGGGAAAGCTCTCTCCGAAAACCAACAAAGGCGAAGTGTCACCGGTGGGTGTGAGGAGGTGGGAAGAGGCAATTGAGAGCGCCACGACGAAGTTGGATAAGGCGATGAGTATTTCTGGGAAGGAGGTAGATTTGAGTTCGAGGTTGGATAGCAGGATCATGATGTTGAAGGATGAGATGGCGTTGAAGAAGGAGACGTTGATGAGCGCTGCTACGCCCAGGTTGTCCTGAGCTCGAAGGGACTTTGCGACAGCCATTCCTCTTGCAGCGCTCACCATCACCATCCCCCCCATATACCTTGGTTCGCGGAAGTCAAGCTTTTTCCACCCTCTTTTCGGACACACTGTTACCGCCTTTCCTTGAATTTTAGAGGTATGACGCTATTATATTTCATAGCACTCTCCTCCGTACACGCATAGACAAACATATCCATAGATATATCCAATATTCTCCAAGTGCATCCTTGTTCTCGCGTTTGCAGCCGATCCCCGTTTGGGAACCCTGATCTTTGACGATGCTTGGTACGTCAACGACGTCCTCACCCAACGGAACGCGTGTACGGAACGATGACTCTGACTCGAGCATACTACAGTCGTCGGCCTCACAGGCGGTGTAGCAACCGGGAAGTCTACCGTTTCTTCTTTGCTTAGAGACCGTGGATACCCAATCGTCGATGCGGACCTACTCGCGAGAGAAGCAGTTCTTCCAGGTACTTCCGCTTATACCGCCATCGCCAAGACGTTCGGCGAAGGTATACTCCAACCGGACGGAAGCTTGGATAGGAGAAAGCTCGGGAGCGTGATATTCAATGACGAGGGGAAAAGGAAGCAGTTGAATAGGATCGTGCATCCTGCCGTGAAGAAAGCGATGATTTGGGGAGTTTTGAGGGCCTGGATTAGGGGAGAGAAGGTTTGTATTGTGGATGTGCCGTTGTTGATTGAGAGTGGCGATTGGAAGTGGGTCGGGAAGGTCATTGTTGTGTATACGTGAGTGCGTCTCTTGTTCTCATCATGCGTGAACCTTACACCACCATCACTTCCATAGGTCCGCAGAGATCCAACTCCAGCGGCTAATGAAACGGGACGGGTCCACTCACGAGGACGCCGCTTCACGACTAAACTCCCAGCTTCCCATAACGGAGAAACCACCTTACGCTGATTACGTCGTGGAGAACTCGGGTACCCTGATGGAGCTCGAGATGGAAACCCAGTTGCTCATCAACAAACTCACTAGCGAGTCTGGAGGATTGATATGGCTCATTTGCTGGTTGATTCCGCCAATTGGAATCCTCTTCGGATTGAAATCTTTGGCGTGGAAGTGGCTCAGGGGGAATAAGAAGAGAGCTTCTAGGAAGCGGGTATGATCTTGGGATGGGAGTATGGTGTATATTGTAGCGGGCCAGATACCAGCGAATGTATGCGCGTTATCGACGAAGAGTAATTCAGTATCATACATCCAAGACATTGGATCAGGACCAAGTCCTACGACCGCGACGAGGCTAGTGGATTTGCTGGTTGTGTGATTGGGATGTTGACGATTTGACCATCGTCTTTGATTATTCGGAAACGGACTGTGGAATTGGAATCACATGTGAGTTTGAAGAGTAGGAAAGCGGACGGGAAACAGGACGTACGGATTGTGAAAGGTTCACCTTTGGCTCGTCGGATACTGGTGAAGTACGCTGTTCCGGAACCTGTGGGGGATGAGCTGACTTGCAAATTCTGAGCCAACTCCTCTTCTCACCTTTGTGACCCTTCACTCGGAACGTGAGGTCTACGTTCCCTTGTGGCATACTGATCTATACCCAAAGTATGAGGACGTCAAACAAGCGAGACACTATAGAAACATGAACGTACAACGCCGTCTACCCATGGGTCTCCATTGAGATACCAAACCGGTTCTGGTCGGATAGCATCCCCCAACAGCTCATTAACCTCAGGACTGTCCCTGAGGTTCTGAAGGATCTGCTGCGTAACGGAGCTGGTTAACCTCTCCTGGTTATTCGCGTACTTTATGAACGCGACCCAAGCAGCGACTCCAAACGTCCCAAGGATAACCAGCGTAGGCCATCTGCGCTACCAAAGGGCAAAATGGAATACCATCATTGGAACCATCAACTAAACACCGCTACGATGAACGGAAGATGGTGCTCACTTCGACGACAGGTAGTTCCCGTTTTTGTACGGGTCTGGCGTAGTATTGACGAGGTTTTGAGGGTGAAGAGAAGGTTTCGGCTGGGGGTTGTTCGGTCGGGGCTGGTCGATACGGTGGTCGGACCCAAGGCACTTCTGTCGCGTAGAGCCTCGCCTGGGAGCAAGTGGGTGTTCGGGGTAGAGCTTGATCCCTAAAGAGTCTCTGGGTTGTCTGAGAGAGCGAGGTCCTCAACATCTTCCAGTCAGATTCGGAGTTAGCTCTCCGCGACAGTCCCCCACAGGTGCACCTCCGGTATCCCGATTTTCCCACGAGTGCTTCCACATGCCAGGCTACTCTCGACCCTTCGTACATCACCAGGGGAGAATCAAGGAGTTGCATTTATTGTACGCCGCCATAGCGGACTCTTCAGATGCACCGACGATGACTTTTAGTTGCCCTGGTCACAGCAACACACTCCTGGATCATCGTCCACTTGTCGTCGCATGACTCTTCTCATCGTGTTTCCTTGGATCTCCGAACTCAACGCTGAATCTGGCTGGGCCCAGGCAACGCAGGGTCGGGGAGGACCAATATTCCCGAGTTTGTCGAACGTTCTCCTTCCCACCCCCCATCATTGACGCGGTTGATTGATAGTACTCGTGTCCACGCGACCTGAAGGTCTGAACCCCGACTTCACCGTTAGTCCGAAATGCCGATGATATCACGGTTCCGCTCATGCTCTGTAATTGCCACCTTAGGTTGCCAGTTCATCCCCGCAGATTTTTAACAACGATCTCCGCCGGTGTACTTTGAAGAGCCCGATAATATATAGTACCTTGTTGTACTCCGACCAGCTCCATGTGTTTCCGCTCACGATGCCCAAAAAGTACGGGACCTCTCGGTGTTTCACGTTGAAATGGTTTGTTTTCTTAATCTTCACGTGGAAATCGTACATCATGATTATCTAGCAACTTGTCTATCATCTGACTCGCGGGCTATTCTGTGTGAGCGGTTGTCGGGTAACCTCCCGCTCCCCGTGGTGTTTGGAACGCTCAGACAAACCCTGAGCACTGCGCAACCGTCCTTCGTGCGCGTCTCACGAAGTACTAACTGGGAATGTATTCGCCGCCCTGTTGGATTCGTCTACCCGAATTCAACGGCAGATGTGTATCCCCTAAACCTGATCATAGAAACGAAACTCGGAGATTTTCCATCTGTACCGGCGATCCCAACACGACCCAACCGAATCGAGGTGATACCCCCACGGTTGAGTGCACAACGCTTCAGTTCTTCCATCAAGTCTTCGGCGATAAAGGGGTCCAAGGGAGCGGGGGTTTCGGTGAGGGAAAAGACGAAGGAGTCGACAATAAAGCGGAAAGGATGTCAGGTACACTAGGTTCGGATCCGATGATAAGCACTTCGAATGAAAACTAGCGAAGGGGATACTGCGGCAGTCTGCTTAAGACAAACTCTTACGTCGGTAAAGGAGAATGAAAGAAGCCCTTGCGAGGGCTTCTCCGAAACCAAGGGGCCATCAGACGAGAAACTTCCATTTGGCCCTATCAGCTGGTACCCCTTGAAAAGCTTTGTGATTCCTCGAAAGTATGGGACGACAGGTCCGGTGCGTCGTGGAGACGCTGGACAAAATTCTCGTCCAATTCTGTCTTTATGGAGTGGGAGTCAAATTCCAGATGTGCACCTCTCCGAAGCGCTACAGAAGGATGATCAACGCTTCGCTGTCCATCGTTTTGGACCAATCTTACACTAGACGTTCTCAATGGCGAAGGGAAGATGTTGTGAACCCGATAGGGGTATGTTTTCGAGAGAGCTTTCCAAGAACAATCCGATAGGATGTCCAATTGTGGATTGGCTCACTCGGGGAGAAACTCAGAAGACCCAACAGCAGCTCCTCACAGATAGAAGGGACGTCAACACACAGAAACCCAGTGTTCTGGGTGGAGGGTGCTGGAAGGTCGACAAATCGAGTTCTTTATTAGAATATGTCATGTTGGAATTAGTTTTCAGAGGGGCCGCTCTGAGGTGTTGCAGACTCAGCGCCACCAAGTCGATCCAGTCACTAGATGCCAGCACCCAATTCCTTGAGGTCGAAATGACGGATTCGCCCCAGGACTGGCATATGCGAGGCAGTGAAATGGTCGACCTTGTGCTGATAGTTTCATCGGAGTTCTGGGATGGAAATGTCGCGGGAAGCTTCCGAGGACGCGGTGCCGCGTTGGTAAGCACACCGACCACTTGAAGGTTGGTACAGACCACCTTGATAGGCGCATCTGCAAGGCGGGAGTCAGTCATCTCGAGCAAATGATCATGGGGGTTCAGGTCACTTGAAGCAGTTGATCGACTTCCTCTCATTGTCTCACGCCTTGCTTGGGATATCAATTTATTAACGCTGCTATCGGTTATCGTTATCTACCTGTATACCCTATTCCGCAATCCATCTCTCCCATCTTCGTACTCAGAACACACCAGGGGTAGACCAACCCTCTCGAAGAACGAAGGCCGATGGGCTGGCAAACGACATTCACGCTTTCGAGACGAGCGAAGGGGTGTCATCTGGTGACAGATGAAGTAGCGAACCATATCCGAGATGGTTTAAAGGACGTCAAGGTGCTTTGTCTCTCGTTCATCCTTTACGCTCTGGACAGATCTCTGATGGATCTAAACGATCTTATGCGATATGCCCATATCTTCCAGGCGGGGATGTTATTCCTCTTCATGTTCAGTGTTTATCTGGTTCGAGGCACGGAATACGCCTTGACTAACTTGAAGCTAGTCAGCACACCTCCGCGGCGTTGACCATCAACGAGAACTACGACCCAGGTAAAGTCTTCGCTCTTCCTCAGTCCGTCGTCACCCTATCGCAATCGATCTACTAAGCACGGCGAATCATCTTCCAGACGTTCGGAAAGGTACGCGGTATCCCACCCCACTCCTGTCTTTTTCTGGTACTCATCGTCCTGATGCAGATATGGATATGGCGTTAGATAAGATCGTACCTGAAGAACTCAACTGGTTGCACACAGACGAAGGTCCCGAGTGAGCCTCCAATTCTTCTCGTTCGCCATCTACTTCCTACATATCTGACTTTCCTTAACTCGATCCAGCGATTCGTAAGTGGCACGATAGCATCCACTGTACAAATTAATCCCCCTCATCACATGTGGACATGATAGTGTCTCGCACACGAAAGCGTCTCTCCTGGGTTCGACGGTTTCCATTCCTATCACCAACGGGCAGCTCAACCTCGGTACATGGCAAGGTTCGCAATTTCCTTCCACTTCACCGTATCCAATCCTACAACCACGACTTGCGAATCTAACGTGTTGATTGTGGTGACGGCTGGATCTTTAGGCATCTACCTGACTGAATTCAGGCACATGCCTCACTCTCGTCGGATCGTAGCAACAATCATGTAAGCCCTTTCTTCCCTTTCGACAGCCCTACGAGATATCGAGAGTAGATCCACCTTGTTGATCCACCTCCACTTTCGAAGATCATGAGTCCCAGGCCACAGTGATCCTTTGAACTGATCGAAAGGCACTGCCACTACGGTGAAACACTGAAAATCTCCATTCTCGGATCTCGGGCTTGACGTCCTCATCGTCACACTCTGAACGGAGATGATCCACTCGATATTTTATCTATGACACGGCAAATCCAGTATCTCTGCGTAATATACACACGAAAATCCGCAAACCAACAATATATACCCAAAACACGCCTGAAATTGCACAGAAGAAAAAAAGCCTCTTGCCCCATGTTACTACGCATGTATATATTGGTAAACTGTCCTGAAGCCCAATCTGAAGCAAAACAGTGCGGAAGCATGGCTAAATAATGTGCACTTAGTAGGGTTGAGAGTGTAGCATAGAGGTAACAACTGTGGAGAGGTCTGTAGGTTAGGTCCGCATGAGAGACGGCATTGGGGATGGAGATGTAGGAAGGAATGGAGTGAGCAAGATGGCAAGGCAAACAACAGTAACTGAATTAATGAGAAAAGATTAATACAGGAAGGTGAGCAACGGTGGAATACGGCAGAACCGATGATGGTTTGCTAAAGGGATATGAAGGTGTCAGGATGGTGTGGGTGTGTCAACCGTTGAAAAGGCTGACTAAATGTCACTCAGAACAAGTAAGCGAACAAAGAGGCCGAGACCGTCAGAAGCATCGCGGATGAGATCTTGTACGAGGCCGCAGCTGGAAGAGGAAAGATTTGTTAATGCCTGTCGCGCTAGCGTAGAATAGAAAGGTTTACTCACCATTAGTGCCAGCGGTGCCGTTGCCATTACTGTTATTGTTATTGTTATTGTTTCCGTTTCCGCTTGGGGTACCTGTAGAACGAGGGGAAGTCGCGGTGGAGGTGACGACAGGTGGGGAACCTTAATCAGTTGAAACCACCGCTACCGAATAAAAAGAACAGGGTAAATTGTAACACTCACCCGAGGATCCACCCGCGGTGTCACTCAATTCAGCAAAGCCAACCGCGGCAGGTTGGTAACGGAAGACGGAATAGACATTCTTGAGGAAAGTAGCTCCAACAACCCAGTTGGGGTTTCCTCCACCCTCGCCGATATTGGAACCGGCGTTCAAATCGAAAATACCCCCGGCACAAATAGCAGAGCCGGTGCTGACCCGCCCAAGATTCATATCTTGAGGATTGATGGGCCAGGATTTTCCACCGAAAGCCATGTTAATCTGAACCGTGGTTTCGCAAGCTAAGAAGAAAATAGAATGTGAAGAGGAGAATCGGCTAATGTAGAAACGGGCATACGGAATCCATAAAAGCCAGCGAGGTTACCGGACAGTGGCTGGGAGCCCGGTATCTGGGCATACACCGCTTGAACGGCAGCGGAAGGGCCACCGATGAGGGTCGTACCGGTATCGATGGCGGCGATGTTTCCAGATGGCAAGGTGACGCTCTTTCCATTGACAGTGATCCCTATGATTAAGACGCGCGTGAGAAAAAGCAACAGAACAAGACAAAGGAGAGTTCAGTATGTACCCGAAATGGTGAGGAGCCAATAGGTTTGTCGTCCAACGTTAGTGACGAGTGGGAGGAACTCGACGTTGCCTTTGTACAAAGTCTGGTTCTGACCGCCGAGGGTGAAGATGCCACCGAACTCTTCCTGCTGGGCATTTCGATCATTCGAAAATCTAGTAAACCAGAAGCCCATTTCAGGAGTCGACAGCTGGCCGCCTTGGGCAAGATTCTGCCAGAATGGAGTAGCACCGGTATTGGCAATGGTGGAGAAGGCGAGACCCATGATGCCGGCGTCGGTACCATCTAAAAGGCTAGCAGAGGTTTGATCGACCAACAGCCAAGGCTGGCGCTGAACTTGGAAGCCGCCCATGACCACCGTGTCTCGGACGAGATCACCAGCGACGGAACCGGAACCATAAGTAATGGTAACTCGGACTGGCTGACCGGTGGCATCCTGGCCGCGTTGGAAGGTGGTTGAGGCGGCAGTGTTGAAGCTTGGGGTACCCTGGGCGCAAGTGGTACACGCTTTATCGGTAACCCACAAGTCCGAAGAGCCCGTGTCTAGGACGACATTGAACGATTGAGGACTATTCGTTATCTGAGTTAGGGGGCTCAATACGCGAATTCGTCAAGAGTGTTGAACGCACGGCGTTCCAATCTGGATGGCACCCAGGTAACTAGTGTCGCGGTTCTGCGGATTGTTGTTTAGGTTAGGTGGGAATTTGCAGAGCGGAGCTAGTACAGACTTGGTTGATGACTGGGATAGCCGCAGTATTCTGGCGTTTTGAAGTTGAAGCATGGGCGTAACCGTACTTGATTCTTAAGGAATGCGCAGCATTCACCCAATCTTCCATTAAGAGAGGAGCACGCTTCCTCGCGAGAGGTACGTGAAAAGGCTCCGCGCCAGCAAAGCTGAGGCATGACAACACCGCCAGGGACAGATAGAGGGGGACCATAATGAAAGAGGACCGGGGCGAGAGGGAGTGGGAAGACGAAGGGAATTTTGGATGAAAACAAGGCGTTTTCGGCTGTCGATCAAATCCACCACGTGGCGTTAACTTACCCCTCACTCCTCAAGTTCTCATCGCCTCGCCTTTTTCGCGTGCAGCACACAGTACCCAAGTTCATCATCAGAATGGCTATGTTTACAGAATCTCTTGAGATTTGTCCATCTGAGATGGTTTTCAGCTGCTGAATCCTCCGTCGAGTCGGTCCATCCACATTTGACGTGCACTCGGCAAGCGAGTCGTGGCTACCTTGGCGACTGGCAGCAGTCACCGCAAACGATCCCAGAATGGGTCATTCCTCCAATCCCCCTCCACCACCACCGGCCGCATCGTCCTCGCGCCAGGTCCTCCTTCTTCCCGGTCGCGCTTCGCTAGATAGCAGATCTCCGTGATGCCCGACAGCTCAAGATAGCTGACCAATCGGCCGTAGTTCAGCCCAACAGTATGTTTCCCATGACTGTCGTCCGAGAGTCCCACTTTGCCCCCGTATCTGACAATCGTCTGTGTAGACCAGCATCAGATGCTGCCCAGTCCTGTGCTTTGACTGATGGTCCTACCTCCAGCACACCTTTCCCAGGGTATGCCGTGACCCACCCTTTCCGGAAGGGTGCCGCACTGGCCTCGAAGAGCGCCCCGTAATCCACAGCAAGTTGTATGTTCCTCTCCAACTTCTCTTCGGCTCTTGGGTAGTCCGAAAACAACAGGCGGGGGTTGTATAAGCGACACAAGTCGATATGTCCAATAATCTCCGGGCGGAACCTTTCCAGCACCTCGTATTGGGCATCAAAGTATGCACACAAGAATTGCTCCATCCTCTCGTGTTCGGTCTCTCCGGCGAAGGTTTCAAGGCAGGATTGGAAGGTGGTGAGGTCAAAGTCGATTGGAATGCCTCGGACGTGGTGCACGGATCCAACGACGTACTCTACCTTGTCTCCAAACCGCTCCAATAGTTTCTCCAACTTATCGAGGTCCAAGGGTGTAATGTACTCCGTTTCGAGCCCCACAAGCAGAGTTATTTCCTCTCGATAGGCCAGTTTGAGTCGATGAGCTTCCTCGATGTATCCCTCGAATTGTCTCATGAGACCTTCCGGGGTGAGGCCATTCTAAGAGTTCGTTATCGCACGTCTGCATGTAGGGTTGACAGTTTGTTCCTCCTACCTCCTCCGGGTAGAGATCTGAGGTTCGGTAGCGCGGGACGTGCTCCGATAAGCCAAAAACCCGAAAGCCTCGTTTGATTGCCTCCGCTACCACATCCTCCAAAGTGTCCACTGCGTGCTTGCAGAATTGGCCGGAGTGAGAGTGGTGACTGTAAGGCATCCCCTTCGAAAACTCTTGCAAGGAGGTTGTTTGGTTCAGAGGCTCTTGCCAAACAATCTGGTGGCAAAATTGTCACTGCTTGCCATCACCCGAAAAACCCGGAACCCGACCCTTCCGTTGGGAAACTTTTCTTACACGAAGATGGGATTCCTACCAGCCTCGCTCCACCTGGACAGTCTGCAACGACTTGTACCTTCCTGGTTCAAGCCGAAAAACACTACCAACGTCCGGTTTTTGGTCTACGGAATCCTTCTCGGTTTTTCCTTCTCCCTCACTGCAACTTCCTTCATTCTATACTATCGAGAGAAAAGGCAACGGGAGATGACGTCCAGGTTTAAACCACGTCGGATTGAGCTCAGGAGCGATGAGATTGTTCATGGCGTTACTGGATTGATTGGTAGACTGGTTTGTACTCGGGTAGCGTCACACACGAACTGACTCGTCGCTGCAGGAAACACGCCGTTGATAAGAATAGCGTCCTTGAGCAACGCTTTAGGTGTGAACATTCTTGGAAAGGCAGAGGTTGTGATTGGAGGGTACATCCTGGTTTTTAAGTCCTGACACCTTCTCAAACCAGTTTTTAAATCCGGGAGGAAGCGTCAAAGACCGCGTCGCGTTGAGAAGTTGGTCAAGCTGCGAGATTTCTGAGACTACACTCACGCTTTCGCAGTTGTTGAGGACGCAGAACAGCAAGGTCTCATCCACCCACACACTAGATCTCGGATTTTTGAAGGAACCGTCGGATCCACTGGCATTTCTATCGCTACGATAGCCAAGGCACGGTGTGTTCGTCGAATCCCCTCTCAAATGTGTCCATTGACGAATCTTGCAGCGGATATGATGCGAGTGCGTGCAACTGAATGTGTGGACAGCCTCATTGCCTGAGCGACTGCATGTGGCAGCAATCATCATGCCAGACGACATCGCGCTCGAGAAAGTGAACGCTCTGAGGTGTTTAGGCGCAACAGTCGAGCGCGTTCGCCCCGTGAGTATCGTCGATACCAAACACGTACGTCCACCCTCACGGGCGGTCTCGCCTCTGTGCCCGCCCGGGAAGTTGTGGTGCTGAACCTCGTACCCTTTTTGATTTCAGTATGTGGTACGACGTCTGCCTCGAGGTCCTAGACGCAGACAGAGCTGACCTCCACAATGACGTAAAATAGAACATCGCACGTCAACATGCCGCAAGCTTTGGCAAACATGGTACGGAAGGCTCGCTCAGCCATCATCTAATACAGAGTACAGAGTCTGTATTGGTTACGACAACAATGGGCCTGGTCCCTCCACGAGGAGATGGGGTAGACCATTCAGGCGACAACGTGAAGCTGGAGGTCGAGCCGAGAGGTTTCTTCGCTGATCAATTCGAGGTAGGTATATTTTTCCCGCAATCTGTTCCTTCTCCCCCCCATGCTCCGCCCACGATCTCGTGGGTTTTCTGTGGACCTTACGTCTTACGCCTTGGAGCATGTCCCTGTGGAAGCGGTCGTTCCAAATGACCAAAAGAGTACCATGAGTCGTCCCTCAATTCATCCGCTCCCTACCCACCCACGCCGTACTCTCGGTTTCTTCCGCCCGTGGACGGTTCTTGCGTCCAGGGGTGTGTGGCCTCATCGCGGTTTCCTTCTTTCCCGCCGATGAGGCATGGGACCTCCGTCTGCGCTATCTTTGCCTCGTGCGCCCCTCTTTGATTTGATCCCGTCTACCGGTCGTTGTCGGTGGTCCGGGGTTTCCGGTGAATTACGAAGCTTTTTTTACGTCCACCGGAAGGTTCTACATCCAGTGTTTAAATGCGAGGGCAGTTTACGAGATCCGCAGGTCAAAAGCAAGCCCCGTATCTAGTCGGTCGGACGTCGCGCTACTCGGCCTTCCCGAATGACGTAAACCCGAAGCCGAGCCGAGATCCCTATACTTCCAAGATTCCACCTCCTGTCCTTTTTCCCCGTTTCGCTTTGGTTTTCTAAGTTGTTTTTTTTGCGTCGATAATGCGTGGTCGAGAACATTGGGAAACGCGATGGTAGATTCTGAGTGCCAAATATTTTCTCACACCTATCTACAGAACCGAAGCAATTTCGATGCTCATTTCGAAGGAACGGGACCTGAGATCTGGCGTCAGACGAATGGGGCAGTCGATGCATTTGTTGCTGGGGCGGGTGAGTTTTGACATTCATTGCTGTCTTGTCCCTTTTTACACGACGGGTATCCGTTGGCATTACTTGCCGATGGTACGGAAAATGTGTGGCCTTGTAGCATTTGGTTGTCGGTGGACCGCCCTCACCACGCGAACAAACATCTTGCGTTCCTCACCTTCCCTGCTTTACGCCAACTTTTTGTCCCATGACATATCTGCCTGCTATGATAATCTTTCATGCGTCTCCCGTTTTCCATCTGACTGTTAACCCTCAATGGGAACGTGAACTGACGAACGGAAACAAAAATAAACCGATCTCTCGGGATCTTTCTTAGGCACCGGCGGAACCATTTCGGGGGTCGGGCAATTTCTCAAGTCCGTGAAGGAGGACGTCAAGATCGTGTTGGCCGACCCTGAGGGAAGTGGATTGTACAACAAGGTGAGCTTGAGGGAGATGTACAGATCTTGACGAATCTCGTGTCGAGTTCTCCCATTGGTCCCCTGCGGTTCTGGGTCCTTTACCTGATCGCAGGGAAGAACTGTGCTACAGATTCCATAGATCCGAGTCGGACGTAAACGTTTTTTTCGCTCTTATCTTATCCTTTTCTTGCCTCCCTGATCACACGCATTGTTCCCTCACTTATTCACCGCCAACCCGGTCTAAAACGAACCCCCCTATCTCCTTTTGGGTTTGGACCGGTGGTCGTGGTTTGCGTTCATTTCCGATCCCTTCTCTCCCTAGGTTTTCGTTCCGGATGCTAACCGATTTTTTTTGGGGGGGGGATGATGCGTGTATTTGGCAGGTTAAGTATGGCGTCATGTTTGATCGGCGGGAGGCAGAAGGAACGAAAAGAAGGCACCAAGTCGATACCGTCGTTGAAGGAATGTGAGTGGCACTTCCGTCCTTTCCTACCCTCGGCCCCCCGCTCACCAATTCGAGTATACAGCGGGATCAACAGAGGGGTGAAGAACTTCCAACTCGCTCTTCCCATCATCGGCGATGGGTTCCGGTGAGTTGATCTTGAAACTCACACATTTCACCCTTGAATACTTCGCACCATGCACACATTCTCGACGCCGCCCAACTCGTTCGTTCTAGACGGGATTCACCGTCGGGCGGCCCCGAAACTCCGGGGCACCGATGTGCGAACGTCCATGGACGTTGAGTACTGGTAGCTCCTCTCACGTTCATTCCTGATCGAATTCGATTCAGTCCCTTGCCCTTTCCCCGCTCCACGCCGGCACCGGAGATACAGACTGAATAACAGATGACTGACGCTGACGTTATTCTCCCCCCCCCTATCTGTTGGTTTTGCGTGTTAGGATAACGGACGCCGAGGCGGTCAGCATGGCTAGGTTCCTCGTTGAGAAGGATGGTTTATTCGTGGGCTCGAGCAGTGCTTGTAATTTGGTCGCGGCTGTTAGGTACGTTAAGAAGATGGGGTGGAAAGACGGTCAGACCGTCGTCACGATCTTGTGGGTATCCAAACCACGCCTCCCCTGTGATTGAACGTTATCTTTACAGTTGGGCGTTTTTGTAGGTGTGATTCTGGGAATAGACATTACTCAAAGGTAATGCGCCCTCAAGCGAGACTGTATATTGGAATTGACGGAGGCGCATAGTTCTGGAACGATGAATACCTCCTCAGCGCGGGTATCCCGATCGACACCCAGATCATCAAAGATCTGCTTCGAGAACCGATCTTCGAGACCCAACCCGCATCAAGGGAGTAGGCCACGTTCGGTCAGACCGCTCAAGACCGAAACGATCAAAGGAGGTATTAGAACTACATGTTTGCAATTAAGTTGCCTAAACCTTCTAGCTTACTGCGACCAAAAAGAACAAGAATACGCGCTGTTGCGTGCGTGTGCGGGTCGGGATTATCATTGACCGCTATTGACCGGTAGCGTGTAAACAGATAAATCATTCTATGCAGTGCATCGCACGTAAATTTGTGTTACAGGATAACCCACTTCAGCACAAGCGAGTGATAAAGAGTTGGGCGGAGGGGAGTTGGCCGATGGGTCGGCGCTGCTGTCGGAGGTGTAGGGAAAGAGGGCGATGCGAGGATGGAAAGGATGATGGAAGGCGGGTTGAATCGTATTCGATCATGAGTATTGAGAAGGATTACTGCCGAGGTGGAGGCGTCTGCACGGACGTCGACGGAGTTGAAGATGACAGTACCACGAGAGATGAACTCGTCGACGCCGAAATTGAAGGAACGGTGAGGTTCGGCGGCCTTGGCGAGTTCTTCACTCCCTGGGATCTATGGGAATGAAGGGGAAATATGTCAGGAAGAATGAAGACCAAAAATAATCGGAGGTGAATAGGGCGGTCATCAGAAAATCTCCGCTTAAACACATGATTAAGGGTCGAAAAAAATGATGCGATGGGGAAGAGTACGGAGAAGATTCCACAAGCGGGTGGAAACAATGTTCAGAAGAGAAGGGGCGGGTGACTGAATTATATTTTTTGTGATGGCGACGATGCCGTCAATGAGCCAAGTCGGAATGATGGTGGGATCCCTCTTTCACCTCCGAGGGAAGGGGATTTTTCCAAGAGGGGGAAACGAAGATAAGCGATTGGCTCAAAGCGAAAATAGAAAGTGGAAAGATAACGAGAGAGGAATAGAGTAATAGAGGAACATCGTTCTAGAATGACTTTAGGCCCTCGCCCAATTAACATATAATATAGATTCGTGCGTAGCCGGGGCCACGAGATGGGAAAAAAACTGTGATAATCTGCTAACGCTAGTGGAATGACCGCGTCAAAAGGAAGCAGCGTTCTTGCTTGGTCGGGGATTCGGGGAAGGGGATTTTTGCAGAATGAAAAAAAAAAGATACATCGAGCCGCGGAGATGACGAATTGGATTTCGTGTGCCCCGTGTCGTCGGTGGTTATAGCAAACCCACACGGAGAAAAAAAACACAAATCCAAAAAGCGTTAGGAAAAAATAATGAAGGGTGGAAATCAACAAAGTTTTTCGTACACAATGGAAAGAAGCGAAGAGGAGGGTAGAGTGTGATGAAATACCAAATATTTGAATATTAACTTACTCACCCTGACGGCTGTCCAACATTCGTCGCATTGTTAGAGTTAACATTAGCTTGAGCGTTCGCGTTCGCGGTTAAGTCCGGTGCGATCTTTAGGAAGCCTGTCTGCACCAAAAAATCCCACACACGACTCGTCTTGTTAACGTCAATCTTGACTAAGTCTCGGGCTTCACGTCGACGGAGCTTGCCACCTCTTCTGGCGTACTCCCTTACAAGTGTTTCCTTAATTACGAGGTAAGGTTTCGGTAGGATTCGTAGAGACGAGCATAAGGCCTGTTCGTCCGGTCGGAGCAGGTGGAGCATGGGACTGTTTGCTAGGTTCAGAGGTGCCGCTGCAGTGAGAAAAAATCAAAATGAAACTGTCAGAAGGTCTCATCTCTCAGAACAGAGGGGGGTGGGCGGGCGGATTTGATTCTTTGCGAGGGTTGACCCACCAGGTTTACGGGCGAGAGTACCGTTTGTTTGACCGCCTGGTTTCGGTGTGGGTTCTGGTCCTTCCGATCCTCTTGGGTCCGTGACGGAAGATTGACGTGCTGATCCATTCCGTTGGATCCGCTCCGAGGTATACCAGTCTCGAGCAACCGTGGCCCTCGCATGTGCCTTGAGAAAGACGTCGGTAAATCGGATACGGTGATAAAAATCAGAGCCGGATGCATACCCTCTTGGCGAGGTCCGCGTCGTATTTCTCGATATCCCCAGCTGATCGCAAACCAAGTCTCCTATACATCTGAAGCTCTTGGATGCGCTTTCGCAACGTGGCCTCGTCTCGGGGTTTGAGTTGAGACAAGGTTGCACCTCGGGGATTGTATTACATACAACTTACAAACAATGTCGGCGCAAAACACCTCGTAATCTGCCGCCGATTGCAATTTGGCAAAAGGGCGGAGGCGGTGGACGATATCCTTTTCTTCTTTCGGTCGCTTCTTGTCTGCTGCTTGCATCTGTGGAGGATGAATTAGATAAGCTGATAGCTCCACGTGGCGAGCGATATACCTTCTTGTACTCGAGTAGGCCGCGCTCGAGCATGATGGCTTTGTTTTCGTGTCGCTTCTCGACACGACTCGCGTATACATCCAAAAGGGTGAGCTTGAAGGCAATGGAGTCATCGGTCTCGATAGGAGGTGGCATCATGTTCTCCTCTGCTTCAGCATCCTCGTCGTCATCGGCGGACTTGTCTATAGTAGGCTCGGATTTCTGATGGCTAGTGGTTCCATTAACCAAAGCGGTGTGTCCATTGATGCCCCCATTAATAACGTTTTGGGACCGATTGATCGAATCGAAAACGGAGTCAGAACTTGGAATGGCTGAATCCGATTTCTCGTTTGGCGGTGGGGGAGGGGCGGTATCGTCGAAGGGAATCGAATCGCCACCGTATTGGGTTACGATACCGAATTCCAGATCCTTTACGAGGTCTTCTGCCTCGTTGTCGAGTTCGTGTTCAAATTCGAGACGCCCTGGAAGGAACGTGGCGATCTCGTGTACTGCAGGAGCTGATGTGGGAGCGACTTTCGGAGTAGGGGCCGGGGCGGTATTCATGTTTGATATTCGCCTCCGCTTCCGCTCCTGAAACTCGGAAGCGTCTACCTCGAAACGTAGATCCATTCTCTGGCGTTTGTTGTCAGAAAGGTCCATATGAGGGAAGGGGAAGACGTAACATACTGGTAATGGCCAGTTTGGAGAGTTGATATAGACTGATTTGTAATGGTCTTCTATCTCATCTCTGGTTCGCGTTCCGATGTGCTCGGCGATGGCCTGCCAGTTTCCCAAGCCCTGCAGAGAAACGCCCTCGAGCAGCAGCAGTTCCCTTGTAGAAAAATGATGAGAACGGAATGGATGTACGTCAGAATGGGAAGGGTCGCGTACTCATCAGCGCCCCAATCTTCTGTGAGAATGGGGTCCGAGTGCAGCTCCTGTGATCGGAGGTGAGAGGGTTGAGAGGGAGTGCGGAAATGGATCACGAGGTGGACTTCATACCACTACGCGATATGCGTGGTCACGTTTGTGCCTGGAAAATTCT
This sequence comes from Thelephora ganbajun, assembly GCA_014904855.1. Taxonomy (NCBI): domain Eukaryota; kingdom Fungi; phylum Basidiomycota; class Agaricomycetes; order Thelephorales; family Thelephoraceae; genus Thelephora; species Thelephora ganbajun. The sequence goes on along the minus strand of MU117975.1, from coordinate 61,026 downwards.
CTTCCGCTGCAGAAACATGAAGGACAGATGTCGACACCGTCGCCGGGTTCGCAGATGGGATCTGCGCATTTGATTCTGACGGAGTGGGTGAGATCGCGGCGACAGCTGTCGCATTCGATCTGAAGACCAGGCTCTGTTACGGCTGTTGGTTGCTGCGTTAATAGAGGTGGAGATAAGCGAGGAGAAGGGCGGCAGACTCTGGATTTCTTCAGGTGGCTGGGGTTGTCTCTTCCTGTGAGTGATGGTCATTGGATGAGTCCAGAAAAGGAAGGGGGACGATCGGAAACCAGATCGCCGTTCCTCATCTCACACGCGTTGCCCGCCCGAGAGAAGGGATTCGTCCGGGGGGAGGATGAAAAAATAAGAGTTCATCCAAGAAAATATTTTCAAAAAAACCTTCAGAACGAGTTCTCAACGGTCTGACGCCCACTCCCCGGTTTAAATCTCAATGCCACCCGTTGACGTCCAGGGCAGACACACGCCTCAAAACCCTCCTCGCCCTTTCCTTGTTCTTCCTCGTCTCTCTCTTCTCCCATGAACGATCTCCCTCACCACGGTCCAGAACGCAAGACTTGCATGCCATGTCGGTCAGTTCTCTCATCTCCGTTTTCCCATATCTCTCATCCTCACTTACGCCAACAGTAAACGAAAAGTCGTGCGTGATGGTGTCAAAAATCAGCTGTCATTACCCTCAGAATTCACCGATTCACCAGAAATGCGATGGCCGTCCGCCTAGGTGTGGTCCATGTTCTACCGCAAAACGCGAACTGGACTGCGTGTTTCCCTCGATACCGGAGAGCCGTGACAAGAGAAACGCTTTGCCAAAGGGAAAGGCTTGCCTGTCATGTAGGTCCGTGATGCAGATTCTCTCGATCTCCTTTCCCAAACGTCCCTCCTGATCCCCGCTTTCGTTCGCCACACCAGGGGTAAGAAAAAGGTCCGTCGTCGACACAAGTCTCTCCCACCCCCGCCTCACCCCATCCCGTTCACTCCGCTGTTTTAGAAATGTGATGGATTCCGTCCGATCTGCAGCACTTGTTCCCGCTCCCGCGACGGCCTACCGTGTATTTACGATGAGAGCAACATTCCTTCCCACGGAGATTCAGAAGGTGACGCTGATGAGAACTCTCCCACACAAACCCCATACGCCTCCGACAGGTCTAATGGATCTGGTCAACATGTTCCTACCCCCATCTCCCCACGACAACTCGTCATACCATCACCTCCTGATAGCGATGGCGTGGGCTCAACATCGCCCAGTGTATTGTCCTCATCAATACCTTCGTCTCCCCATCCTCTGCCGCTCCTTCGCGCCGTGGACGAGCGCCAAATGTGTTACTTGTTAGTCATTCCTTTACGTCATTTCTCCCCCCTTTCCTCACCTCCCCCCAGCCGTTCCCTAGCCTTTTCCAATGCGTTACGTTTAGGCATATGTTTTACCCCATTGAAGGAGAGGTTTATCCGCGAAGGGGACCTGTCCGGTCACATCGTTCATCCCTGGTTTACCTGGTTCATGGCCGTGATGGGAGTTCATCTGCACCAAGAAAGCCGACACCAGTGGGAGCAGCTCAAAATCCAAGGCACACTTACCCAGATCCTACTCAAGATGGTCTTGAAGATGCAAGAGACCGACCCCCCCTTTAATGTCCTCCAAGTTTTCTATCTCATGGCCATGTCTTGCACGTACACTCATACCCTCGTTCCCGCCCGAAGATACCTTAAGAAGTGCAAAGATATGATCAGGATGGGGGGTTTCAGATTGGCCGAGCCGACTTGGATTGACGCTTCTTCGCGAGCATCACCACCCACTGCAATCATTGATGACCGTCCACCCGAATATACCGAGGAGAAGCATGAACTTGTTTCGATATTGGTAAATCTCATGTACCTACAGTGCATGCACTGTATGTTGTACGACGAGTGTCATGATATGTTTGTAGACCTCGAAGTCCAGCTACCAGATTTTGCGGTACGTTTTCCTCTGCGGTTCCGTTGTTTGGGGCACGTTGTTGAAGTATTGTTTCCTAGCGGGCCTATCCGGAGGTCTTCGAACTCTCTTCGATTGTGCTGAGAGCTCGCACTGTTCTTTTGGTTCGGGATGTATTTCTACATATCAATCTGCTCAAGAAGCCAGGTATGTACACCTTCCACGAGAAGTGTTGCTGCCATCAGCGCTCACTCGTTGTCTAGATGTCTCACAAAAAGAGTGGCTGGCTGACGCGGTGAACCTCATGTCACGGCTCACGGTGATCCTTCAAGTGCTCGACAACGCAGTCGATCGGTTAAACGACACAGGAAGGATGTCACCGCGAGGGAGTCATGAACAGCGGCAGATGTACCTTCTCGTGTCGTCCTGCAAGCTGTTCTGTATAACCGCCCAGGCTCGGATATACATGGAGACATCCAAACTCCCCATCGTTCCAAAAGGTCAAACCGGCGTATTCCGCGATTTGGCGAGGGAATCTGTGCAGGCTTTCTTCCTGATATACAAGACCTTCGACCGGGAAGACGATCTTCGACATCTTGATTACTTTATCATTGTAAGCTGATGCAGCACCTTGTCTCCCTTGAGACTTTCGATGTCGCTGACAATCGTAACAGGCGTGCTGGCAGCACATTCGTGAGCTGTACCTGGCCCTCTACCCAGGTGATCTCGATTGGTACCCGCTCACGGAGGTCTCTCGGCAGATTATCCTGTTGGAGGGCACGTTGAGAGTCACGCCTGCGGGCAGGAACGTGTCTGTAATGCATTCCATGGTGAACATAGTGAACGGAGACCGGTCACCGGATGAACCGAACTTCCTCAAGGAGGACGACCGACTGAAGTATGGGCTTTAGCACACCCAGGGGCGGCCGCCTTACCTTCTACATTTTATTTTTCTTGTAATTTATCTCGGCGGTTTGATTGCCCCCCTCCCCTCCGAGATTGCATGGATATTGAGGGTGTGTTAAGCCTTCAGGAGTCGAGAAGGGGGTTTTTTCGTTTCTCGTCCCAGGGGGGCTCCTTTCGTTTTTTGAAGTATGGGGTGGGCTGCGGTAAGATACACCGGGCTCACTTTCATGTGTCCATCTATGTGTCCGATAACTTTTACTTTTGTTTTGGTTCCATCAGGGCATACGTTTGTGTATGATGGATTCATTTTTTATACGCTTTTTTTTTGTATTTACATTAGGAATATCCGCATTGCTAAATCCCCCTGCTTTCGAAAACGTACACTTGGGCTGAGTGCAGCAGCAAAACGAAGCAGTGACTGTGGATCTTGCAATTCTGAATCGAATTTCGACGGTTGGTTCTCGACGCCCGTGAGAAACTTTGGATTTCCTCACCTCTCCTCTCACCTTGATCTCACCGCAAGACACCTCTCGAAAACATGTTTGAACCTATTCGCGGCGGTACTCGAGGTGGCCAAGCTGAATTTAAGTGGTCCGACGTCTCAGCGGACAAAGACCGAGAGGTTCGTCCTTCTCGGGACCGCTAGCATCACGTCGTGCTTAACCACGGGATACACAGAACTATCTGGGTCACAGTATCAACGCGCCAACGGGTCGTTGGCAAAAGAACAAGGACGTCCATTGGTACGCTAGGGATGAAGACGAAACCACGGATCAGAGGAAAGAGGAATTGAGGAAGATCAAAGAAGTTGAGGCTGAAGCCCTTGCGGGTGCACTGTACGTCACCCACTCTCCTCACTCGTTTGTTTTCGCAGGGCGGGTTGTGTACGTATACGGCTGACCGCTGCTTTATACAGAGGATTTGGTCCTTCGAAACCTAGTCTTCCAGGGAACTTGACGTCCACCTCGACCGGTGCGTCCGGATCGAATTCGATTCCAGTACCCGTACGAGACAAACCCGAGAAACTCGTCGAGACGGAGGAAGAGAAAGGAGAACGACGGTTACGAAAGGCCGAGAAGAAGGCTAGGAAGGAAGAGAGACGGATGAGGAGGGCAGAGAGGGCAGAGAGACGTGCTAGGCGTGGGTATAGGGATAGGGATGGCGATAAGGATAGGTCAAGATCGAGGTCTGGAGATCGGTCGTCGCGGTCGCGTTCTCCGGTGAGGAGGGATAGAGGACAAGAGAGGGAGTATGGTTCGAGGAGACCCAGGAGTCGGTCAGGAACTCCGCCTCGAAGGGGAGATTACGGCGAACACGATCGGGGAAGAGAATGGGAGAGGGGTCGTAGGAGATGGGGTGAGAATTCAAGATGACAGTTTGCTCGCGTTCTCTTGCTTCCCTTTTCATGTAAATTCGAGGTTATTGCTTTTACGACTCCTACACGCAGACAGAGAATATGTTTATCCCTTCATCTACAGGACCTTCTAGTCTTCTATAGTGACAGAACACTCCTCGTCCCAAGTCACATGACTCGCAGCCCCTTCGACTGTCGACCACCACAAATATGTCTGGATACAACGTCCTATTCGTCCTCGTTATCGTTGCGGCCCTCATGGTTACTTCTTGGGTGTTCACACCTAAAGGTCCAAACCAAACGTGAATAGATTTTCCCGTGTTCCCCAGTTGAAACTAAAGGTTTTGGGTCTTAGACTGATCAGGACGGGCTCACTACTCGCTCTCACTTGTTGCTATCTCATGTGGATGATAACTTATATGGCTCAACTACATCCGCTCATTGGTGCGCACAATCATCGGTGAAGCGAAATGTTGTCTCATCCTCGAACTTGTCTGCTGTAGCACCGGTCATCGCCGTTGGGCACGAGTGAACCGTTTTCCGCGTTGGGTTTGAATCATTAATACCATGTAAGCCAGTCAACCCGCTCTCCACATTCGCCTACTGAAGCCAGCGCTTTCAAGGTTTTTATGATCTGTATCATTTTTGACTTTCTATAATGCAATGCGTGACTTCACCTATGTCGTCCATGAACTGTCCCTGTCACTTCTTCCCCACCCACCGTCGCCGGCGCCGTGATTCGTCCAGCCCCATCCACCATGAGAAGGGTCATTCACCCAGGACCCCCAACCACCGTTGCTGCCGCTACTTTCTGCCCACACGTGCCATTCCGAGGGAGCGGTTGTTTCTTCAGGCTCAGTGCTAACATCCACTCCATAATCATCGTCCCCCCATTCAACGTCCTCTAACCCCTCTAGCAGGTCCCTTGTTTCCCCGTCTGACATCTCATCGTATGTCTCGACCGTGTCGTTCTGTCGCTCCACCCACAGGTTCTCCTTCCTCCGTTTCGAGCTACCGATCAACTCCACCACCCAGTCTTCCTTAGCTCCCGGATCCGTGATGTGCAACCGTAACACATTCTCAGCCGCCTTTATAGCGTCTATCAGCACGTCTATCCGGCCAGAACAAGCACAGCAGATATCCTCCTCGATCCAGAGGTAGCGAAGCATAATCTTGTTTTCTTCACCTTTGTTAATCTCCTCTTTGATCATTTCGAGGATCGTTTCATTCGGTTGGTGTGGGGATGTAGCCGCTGGGTGGGGAACGTGATAGTGGGTGGCCAGTAATTGTGTGCTTCGTTGGGAAGCCTGTAAATACCCTCGTGTGTTCTCAGCTCCTAACCGTTCGCGCTCCTCTCCTTCTAGTCTAGTGAACACCGCGGTCTGAGTTGCGTAACCAAGCTCAGAGTCTCTTCCCCACTCATCCTCTTCCATAGGTTTTCCGATCCCGCCAGTATGAACCATATATCCCCATTTTCGAGCTGTGGTCGTACACCATTCCTCGAATTCTCGGACGGTCCACTCGAATTTATGGTCTGGATGGCGGAACACCCGTGAGGTTCTGCGAGTTGGGTCAAGGAATCCCCCATCCCTTACTCTCGGGTCCTCGTCGGAAGGCGTGGATTGCGTGCCGTCCTCTGGTGCGGTGAAACGAGCATTGAAGGTGTATGAAGGGGTTGTTATGAGAAGCAAGCGGGGGTGGTAGACCCCAAGCAAGATCGGAGCGAACTTGGAAAATTCTTCGTCGTGGAGGTGTTCGATCCTAGCATTGAAAATTAAGATAATTCGGTGGCACAACCGAGGGTTATGATCCCATGAGAGAGTTTGTGTTCACGGAATTCCAATCAACGTACACTTCTGTCGAAATGATTGATTCTATTCCGATGAACGGTTCATTCACAGACGCCAGACTACCTTTCCAGATGCGCACTTGAAGCGGTTCCCATCGGATTGCTCTTGAGTAGTAGTCGTACTCGGTTGACGATTCGGAGGGGGGTGATGTGGAGATGATGGTATTTTGGAGGTCGTGGTCGGAGATGTCGAGACCGTGCAGGTGGCTTATGTGGAGGATTTTAAAGCGTTCGGTCGAGTCTTGGTCTGGAGTGGCGAGCCAAGGAGCGGGGTTGCATAGCGCAGTCAGGAGCGAGCCTTCCCCGCAACCTACATCTAGTACCTGATACACAGACCGTATCGTATGAGAGATAAGCGGAAGTTCGTGAAAGAGCCAGAGTTGAAGATGATGATTGTAATCAGAAACGCTCAAAGGTCTCCAAAGAAAAAGATTCTTACAGCTTTGACATTCTCTTCCCTCAAGATGTCCAGCACCCACATCTGTCGTTGCTCGAAGAGCGGGGGGAAAAAGGTGACGGACATTGTGGAATTGAGGCTGAGGATGGAATTGATCGAAAGACGGACGGCATTCTCCGTCGGAGTGAACCTTAGCCAAATGAACGCAACTCGATCGAGTCGATGACTCCCAAAGCGATTCTTCGGTCTGCGGGGTGTTATCAGATAATCCTGGTGTGGGAAGAACGACCTTGAAGCCGGGGTAACCGAGATCGGGATTCACCTCCTTGTCTTCCCCACAACGCTCGGTTTTGTCTGTACTCAGCTTTGGCAGCCTACCATCGAGCTTGAGTCAGTACGTGGACTTCTGTAAGAGAATCGGTACCGAATTGCGATAGGAAGCCATGGGGAATACGAGTTACCAACCTTAGCGCGCTCGGATGAGTTGGCTTCGTCATCTCAGCGGAACGCACGCACGCACAATTTCTGCAAATCTTAAAAACCTTTGAAATCGAGATCGGGGGTTTTTTCTCTAGTACACACATGGACACACAAATAGACAGATAGGTAGATAGATATATGGGAAGGAGGGGGGTGACGTATGGATTTATAGTACTACTTACAAGAGAAGGTGGGGAGGGGTAGCGCGGAGAGCGGAGAGCGGTCGAGGGGGTGGGGAGTGCTCGGATGTCAAGTGGGTGGGAGATCAAGGACGAAAGCGGGAAGAGAGTATGACCATGAACCCTACACCTTGGAAGCGGTGATGTCAAAGATCGACTCGTCAACGGCTTGCTTAGAACCGAAGACCATGGCCTTGTTCGGCGCGCTCATAGAGTTATCGGCGTGCGAGCTGTGTTCCTTGGAAGCGACCTCGAAGGTGCTGAGGTGTGGTAGCTTGTTGTTGCCAGATCCCACCACGGCAGTCTTATTACGGAATTGGAGACGAATGGCTACCGTGCAGAAGGCGATTCCGAGGAGGGGGTTCATCTGTGCCGTGGGTGTGATAAATTCAGAGCGGCCATTTGGACACGAAAACACAGACGTACCAGGTAGAGGCAAATGAAGCAGGCGTTCTCGTCGAACAGGTAAACAATGAACGCGACGAAGAAGGAAAAAACCCATACCCCAGCGGATTCGACGAAGATCCGCAGGACGGGCTGTGGGTGAACGCAGTTAGCATCATTCTCACATCGATCACACAAGGACGTGTACCTGAAGGGTAGATGAAGTGACCTGACGCACCTCACAGTGGGTCCTCCAGACGAAGAATGTGATCAGAGCTGGATTGATATCAGAACCACGCACTTCAGATAACCTGCTGTTCGACATACAAATACAGTAAGTGTTTTCTGCAAGCGTTATGGCAAAGCCGACAATTGTCCATTTCTTTATCCACGATTGAGTCGCAGGAAGGGTCTGAGGTTTAGTGAAGTCAAGCTTGGAGGCATAGTAAAGATAGAGACAGTTGCAACCTGGATACTTCTATCAGTTTCCATAGGAGAAGATAAAGCAAGAAACGCACCGATGAGACTACAGCACATGATAATAGGAAGCACCACGGCAACCCATCTCCTACCAGCGACGTGGTAAAGGCGGTAGATCTGAGGGTGTTATCAGCAACCAGAGAATGGGTGGCCTATGAAAAGAGTTTACAAGGAGGGCATCACCCATCCACGTTTGAACCACGTAGATGATTCCCCTAGTAAGGGTTTTTATTGCCCCAAAGTCGATAAGGATCGTCTCCCTAGCTAATGGGGTTGACGTTTGCAAAAACGCTTCATAGACTCCCCAAAGGTTCAACCACCAGTGCTGCAGAACTCTATGAGTTCATGTCGCTATGGAGAGCAATCCGCGGAAACGGACCGTGGTGATAAAGAGGCAAAGGAGGATAGAGAAACCAAAGGCGAGCTTGTTGCCAAAACTGAGAGGCTCTTGTCTGTATCGGCCCCGCTGGAGGTTGGCATAGACGCCAAAGATGATGAGGAAGACTCCGTAGAAAAGAGTCTCGAAAGTGAAACCAATCAAAGTTGCCGTCGACATGGAGATCATCTTCAACGGGAGAGTGGGGGGTCGACGGTAAGCGGATATCATACCGATGTAAGCGAGTGACTTATATAGCTGGAGGATCCCAGGGAATAGCAGAGAGCGCCTTCGCATCTCGCGATGGCAGGGAGCTCCGGATTGGTGGATGGACCAGGGTCATGACTTGGTTCAGGAGGTGGCGGAACGCGAGCAAATGTAGTTTGGATCGAAAAGATTGGGTGAATGAATTATCACGAGCGTTCAACGTTCAGCAAGAGGACAGCAATGGCGCTTCAAGAGGATACAGACGACCGCGGCCAACTGAAAGTCAGGATGATCTTGAGCGTTGTGGAATCGCACGGAGATTTCCGTGGATGATACAATTGATGTGTGACGTGTAACAGCAACGCGCTACTCATCGCCCAGTGATGAGGAGAGAGATTTGTAGTCACGGGTCTGGTACGAACCTAACTCACCGCCCGGGCGCAAAGTTCGTACCCAGGTTGGTGATCATACACCAGAAATCTTAGCTTATATTGTTGCTGCGGTAATCGTCGACGAGTCCCCGACGGTCCGCGGGGTATTGGTATTACTACGGGCTACATAGCTGGTGTGGGAAGAACAAAGGCAGGGTAGTAACTGAGGATTCTCTGCATCTGATGTGGTGGTGACCGAGATCGGGATTCGCTTCCTTCCAAACGCTCGGTTTTGTCTGCGTACGACCCTGTCTGTTACGTGCCAACGCTCCGTGGCCCCGCTGTAGGACGACCCGCGTCATCCTATGTACTCGGCTTTGGCAGCCCACCACCGAGCTTGAGTCAGCACCTCGGTCATGACTTCGGTGAGAGAATCAATACTGAATTGCGATAGGAAGCCATGGGGGATACGAGCCACCGACCTTAGAGCACTCGGACGTCAGCTTGACTCCGTCATTTCTGTACACAAATCTCGAAAATCTTTGAAATCGAGAACAGTTTCGCCGGGTTAGAGGTATTTGTCATCCCCATGCGAGTCGTTGTATCATCCGATTGTCAATCATTGACAATCGGATGTATCATCACAAAACTTCGGACCGTCAGTATGAGGAGTGACAAATGTTTCCTCCAAGGCCCGCGAAACACAAAAGGGCTCATCCTCGGTTATCTCGAGTTCCCTCACAAAACACCCCCCGAACTCCAACACTTACTCACATCCACACTCACCTAACAACATGCCGGTTATTGCACCAGGAAGCAAAGTCCTCGTCACCGGAGCGAACGGTTTCGCCGCCATCCACATCGTCGACGTCCTCCTCAAAAGAGGGTATTCGGTCCGAGCCACCATTAGGTCAGAATCGAAGGGAACCCACCTTAGGAAAATCTTTGGGAAATACGGAGACAAGCTCGAGCTCGTCGTCGTACCTGACATCACCAAGGTGAGCTTAGTCCCGTCGGTCACGGCAGGGGGTTGAGTTGATGGGATTGGATTTTAGGACGACGCTTTCGATGGTGTTCTTGACGAACTCGATGCTATTTTGCACACCGCGTCTCCCTTTCATCTTGATGCCGACGACCCAGAGGGTATGCAGACACCGTAGCGATCAGTTACAGAAGTTCACTTTAGTTGACCGCTACAAACAGAGCTCATCCGTCCCGCCGTCAATGGGACCCTCAGCGTTCTGAAATCCGCAATCAAAGCGCCGTAAGTCTCCCCCCCCCAATCTCCTCGTTGCGGCGCTTCAGTCACTCAGTCCTTACACCCACTCCCTTTGAAACCGTCCAGTGGAAAAATCAAGCGCATCATCATTTTCTCCTCTGTCGTTTCCATCGGTATCTCCAGAGTTAACTCTGAGTACACTGAAGAGGAGTGGAACGATGAGGCTGTTGATGATGTCAAGGTGAAAGGCAAGGAGTCGAATGGACTGACCAAGTATATGGCATCAAAGACCCTTGCCGAGCGAGGTGCGATGATCTTTACTGGAGTCATGGTTCTGTGTGCTTACCCAGGGTGTGCGTTAGCCGCTTGGGAACTTTATTATAAACACAAGGCTTCTTTGCCATGGGATTTGGCCGCCATCAACCCATCCTACGTGAGTTTCCTAACGTCTTACTTTTCCTAGGAAAGAACGCTGAACAATAGACTCTATACCTGCAGATCTTCGGTCCAAACTTGCACGAAGTCGACAAACCCGAAAACCTCAATGCGTCTTCGCAGAGGTTGTTCAATATGTTCTTCAAGCCAATTTTCAGCGAAAAAGAGCTCCATCGCGCGACCGGGTGGGTCGACGTCAGAGATGTCGCCGAAGCTCACGTTGCGGCCCTCGAGAAGGAAGAAGCGGCTGACGAACGAATCATCGTATCCGCTCCGTCGGTTCCGAACCAAGAATTCATCGAGGCCGCCAAGAGGGCCGCCACTTCGCTCGGAATCGAGGGGGTTCAGGCGGGTATTCGGGACTACGACCTCGCGAAGGTTAAGGATTTCGTCACGTTCAACGAGAAGAAGAGGAATAGGATTCTGGGGATCAAGATTACGTCGGTGGATGATTCTATCAGAGATACGATTGCGGATTTCAAGCAGAAGGGTTGGATCCCTGTATATCCTTCTCCCTCGCTTGGTCGACTCTAAAATTCAAGTCCCTCAAATAGCCCGGCTCCGTATCGACATCGCCGCAACGCATCACCACAGCATGTGTGTACGGATCCGCCGCACCGAATAAAATTGTACAAAATGATATATATTTTTCCCGGTACCTCACCTTGAACGCCGGCGAATTTCATTTCATGGTCTATTATGCCTTGATGCCGAGAGATAGTTTAAAGGTTATTTGGCTGCGGAATAAGGTTATTGGACCTTTCGTATGTAAGGTACCTTTACACCTCCGAGTTTGAATTTCGGCCCTCGATCGACAGTATTTCGGTAGGCGCCTTGATGTGATGCATTCCAGTGCATCGGACACACAGTGAGGGGTGGGTGTGCGCGAGTTTGTCCGTTATTTCATTCCCTGCGCCGCCCGAGTCTCTTTGTAATTATAGCCATCACAGGTAGGTGATAATACCCCTAGTCGTAGCCACGAGGCAAGGCAATGCACCTTTCATTCCATCACTGCCTCGAGTCAACACAGCGAATTTCATAATGGTGTGATTTCGTAATGATATGCATGTTTGAGATCAGGTACAATATCTACCGTGCGAGAAAATAAGTCGGAGGCTACGCAGTATGGATATGAAGTTATGGAGTGGTAGAGGATGATGAGGGGGTGGGGGTCCGCGTTGGTAACAATATTAATGGCTATAGCGGGTGGACATGTAGGGGGGTGAATATATGGGAAGTAATGTGCTCGTAAAGCTCCGTCCTCATCCTTGATCCTCACGAAGTGGTCGTCACTCGTTACCCAGTTCTAAATTGGGATAAAGGCCTTGTCAAACCCTATGGTAGAGGTTGACGTCACGAGGAAATCAGGTCTTCTTGGCGTACCCTTCCCCATTCTCGTCCTTCACATATACAGTGCTATCTTCACTCCCGTCCAACCCCTCCTCGAGGTCGCTTCTACGCTTTTCCTCAACGGGTTGTGGGTTTTCCGTGACCGACACGACACCATCCGATGATGTCTCGCCCTCGGCGTTTTTCTTGCCTTCTTGGACGATGGTACGTTTCATGCTGTAGTTCCTGATCAAGAAAACTATAGGGGGACGCAACGGAACTCGAATCAGTTCCCGTACTCGATAGCGCGACCGCGAATTTAGTTACGCACCGAGAATCAAACAGACACCGCACAAAGGTGTCATTACGATCCAGACTGTACTTATTGCCTTTGTGAATGCGTGAATGACCGCCTGGCGTACGGCAGGATTCTTATTACGATTTTTCGTGGGTGAGTTACTTCCGTACATATGGTTTCCGGAATAGCTGGATCTACTCACTGGAATGTCCTTCAAATGTGACACGCCCTGGGTGAGAGCAGCGGCGGAAGTGTTGCCAGTGTATTCTGGAATGCGCGCCAGCTTTTGGCGCAAAGTCTGCAGTGACAAAATTAATATGCGAATCTCGCACGTCACGTTGGTCCAAGTGAACCACTTACCGAAGAGATGACCGCTTGGGATATCGAAATTCCGATTGTGCCACCCATAACCCTAGAATGTCATTAAGTGGAAGACTCATTACTGGTCAAGGAGGCAAACTCACCTGAGAAAAACGAAAGCACCAGTACTCAAGGCCATGTCCTTCAAAGGCATAGCAGCTTGAAGTGCGATGAGTGGTGTCTACGAATTCAATGTCAGGACGTAGTTAAAACTCCTGCGACTAAAAACTCGCCTGGAACAGAGGACCGGTTCCGAGAGCGCCGAGAAGCAAGAATATAACCTTTTCAGCCCTAATTCAATGAAACCGCTCAGTGTACATGCAAAGCCACAAGAGAAGGAATCACCGTACTGGTTGGAACGATCATCCAACAGAATCGTCAACCCGCTCGACAGCACCATAAAACACCACGCTAACCAGATCTGCTCACGGTACCTACCGGTTTTCGTGACGATTAGCCCTGCGATAGTTGCCACCAGCGCGCCCCCAAGTGAGTACGGAATTTGACGAACACCAGCGCCCGTAGCCGAGTGTCCGAGGACTTGGAAATAGAGGGGGATATAGTAGGAAAAGGAGAAGAACACGAGAGCGTGGATGAGGCATGTACCAAGGAGGATAGCAGTTGTCCTGGTCTGCGAGAATTGTTGAGTTATCGCGAAGAGGTTTTAACGGTCTATGGACTGGCCTACCTTGAACAACCGGGGCGGGAGAATGGGCGACCGTGTCGTGATGGTCTCGTAGAAGCCGGCGGCAACAAGGAGGACACCGCCGACGGTGACCAAGGCGATGGTCCTAGCGGCTGACCCTAGAAGAAGCGTTTTAATACAGAGCAGACTTGGACCAGTTGTGCTGACATACATGATTGTTCGCTGAAGTTGAGGCCGATCAAAAGGCAAACGACCCCGACGACTATGAGGCCGAGTCCGATAAAGTCGAATTCGCGAACGTGTTCTCGGAAGCTCCTCCCTTGGTGAGGGTTGAGGTTGAGAAAGAAGAACAAGAGGAGACCAGCAACTCCGGCGGTTGGCCTAGCGGATCGTTAAGAACGCGCAAGGGGATACGAACTAAGGAACGCACAGGTTGACGAAGAAACACCATCTCCAAGTTACGTGATCAGTGAAGACCTGCGGAAGAATGAGTCGCGTGGGGTCTTAGGTCGAAAAAAAAAGTTCTCACACCACCCAATAGCGGGCCGACAACACTGGCAATGCCCCAGGTAGCACCGATGAAACCGCCATACTTGCCACGGTCCTCGAGAGAAACGATATCCGAAATGGTGATTTGCACGAGTTGGATGATGCCTCCACCACCGATACCCTGGACTGCCCTCGCGACGATGAGCCAGATCATACTTTGGGCAGCTCCGCACAGTGCGGAACCAATCTACATCCCCGCATAAACAACTGAGGGGAGGAAGCGTTGACTTTTGGAGCTCACCAGGAAAATTACAATACATCCGTACAGAATTGGTTTACGTCCTAAAAGGTATGATGGTAAACGTCGGGATCACTTGATTATTATTGAGAGGACTAACCCATAATGTCGGACAGCTTGCCATAAAGCGGGGCTGATGCAGCAGATGCCAGAAGGTATGCGCTGGATTGTGATAAGATGGATGCTGCTTGGGTACATCGGATACATCACGTACGTTCCGGCCCAGCTGTACTCTGAACCTCCCTTCAATTCGCGTACAATCGTCGGTAATGCAGTTGCGACGATTGTCTGATCGAGAGCGATGGAAGTTGAAAAGTCAGTCCAAGCCCGGAAAACTCTGTTGGACGAGGGGTAGACTTACTTGGTCCAATGCGGCCAAAAATGTGCAGAACATGAAGGCGGTAAACACGATGGGGAGGTTATTTCTGGGCAAGACATGGGTTTCACCCTCTTTCCAAGCAGCGCCAGGTTTGGCCTTCTTTTCCTCTGCATGAGCAGGAGGGATGGGAGAGGATTGGGTGTGTTCTTCGGAGCCGGCCATGTTCCTATACCAACGATGAACTGGGATGGGGGGGAGACGGGGAACTGCTCATGGGACATGACGAGTGGCCTTATAAATCCCCAATCCCTCCCACCCATAACGGATGATGCATGACTCTCGGCAGTTTATTGTGCCGCATGGATTCCCACGACCAATCGTCCGACCCATCAGCTGGAGGAAGAATGCTTACATGTATACCTACGCGGCTACTCTACGTAAACAGCCGATTTTTCGACTCGCGCGAAATTCTCCGGCTGGAGAGTGGGACCCGGATCTGTGCGATGTCCTCCAGGGGTGGACTAGAGAGCCACCGGTGGGCATATAAGCAAAGAATGCGCAGTTTGTATGAACGGAACGGCCCAGCTCAAAAGCGGCACGGCGCGTTTATATCCGCCGGCATCCACCCCATGGAATTCTTTCCTCGTAAGCAAAACGACCCAATTCGAGATGCCGAGCGCCAGGCCCTTCATCACCTCCGACTGGAGAATCTAACCTGAAGATTCCGCCGATAACACCCAGACCCACTCAGACTCCAAGCTCCAAGCGTAACCTACCCGAGCGAAGACAAGGATATTACCTGTTTAGGCAGATTATACCCACGCTTTCAACACCCGTGACCGTCGTCGCCGAGCGCCGCTATCAACCCCTTTTTCCATCCCACCTTGTCCCACACTCGCCTATTTTAACATTATACTGACCCCGTCTTCGTTTTTTCTAATCTTTCCCTCGTGGATTTCTTTCCTGCTGAGAGGGGAATGCCTTCCACTCCTTACGCCCCACTTCCAACTCAGCCAACCCAGGAGGATGCTGACAGAGACCTGCAAGACGCTTTTGGAGAGGACGATGACGACGAAGACGCCCTCGAATCAACTCGTCTCATTAATCAGAATTACCAACCAGGGGGTTACCCTTTCTTTCATCAAAATAGGCCACAACCCATCCAGATCCCAGGGACGTATGATTTCGAGAGGGACTACGATTACACGATGCCTCCCCCAGGCTCCCCCCCACGGCCCTCCGCCACTGCTCTTCCAAACGATTACGGAAACACGAACGGTCTTATCCCCACTTCCCCTGTAACTACCCCCCTCAGGTCCGGTCAGAGTAGCGGTGGATTCAGTGTGTTCTTCCGGAAGGCCGTTGGTTCAATCCTCCCCACCCATTATCAGACACTCCCCACTGCGTCTCCAACTCCACGCGTGGTCGGCGGGGGGTTACAGAATGACGGTGTCTTCGCTAATGTTATGGCGAAACCCGTTAGCTCCGCCAGAACTGTCACCGAAGACGGTGGTATCTTCCTCGCTCCAGAAACAACCCAATCTCAGGCACCTCCTGTATGTCTACATCCGCAAATCCTCCTCTTTAAACCACTCGATGGGATGAATAGCTGATCTGAGGATCACAGAGTTACGCTGAAGCGCAAACTGACGCTGTTCCGCCGTATTGGGAGACGACGGTCGTCACCCCTTTAGAACCTGGAGAAGTGATCGTCGACGACCTTCCAACGGGCAGCGTCCTCGTCTTTGCTTTCAACCTCTTCACTTCATTTTTCTTCCAGTTCCTTGGATTCGTAATCACCTACTTCCTCTCCACAACACACGCCGCTCGGTATGGTTCTCGCGCCGGACTCGGCCTCACTCTCATTCAATATGGCGCGTATTGGCGGGCGGCGCAGAATATAGAGGCTAGTCCGTCAAGGGGAGAACAGCAGGAAATTACTTGGTGGAACGAGACCATGACAGGAATTGGTTCAGGCACCAACTCGGCTATCGCTCCCAATTCAACCACGTTACTGGACCTTCTGGTGGTTCAGAACAGTACGGGGACCGGAGAAGTGTACTACGGCGACTTTGGGTTTCGTGGAAAGGACTGGTTTGCCCTTTTCTTCATGACCTTCGGTAAGGACTTGTCTCCGTACCTTTCCGCCACCCGGGGCTGTGCAACCCCTCGGGGATCATCGCTAAACCTCACTGAATTGCTTCCGCTTCCGTTTCTATTTTCGTAACACACAGGCTGGGTCCTACTGTTCACTTCGATCGTCGGGTTCTGGAGGGTGAAACGGTGGGAGATGTCGATCAGGGCGTCCTCCCACCCTCAGGCACCGGTGACCGCCAGCGATCTCGCTCGGGAAGTTCAAGTTCGGAGAAACATCGAGTCTATATTCGGGTTCGGCGAAGATAGGGAACTGGAGACGGCTGTCGATCCTCAAGCAGAGGCTGAGATAAGGTTGGCGAGACATCTGAGAGCGGCAGGCCTCATATAGTCCCCCTCGCCACTTCAGAAGGCGGAAGTGTTTTATATCCATATCATACATCTTTTTTTTTTTTTGTCTCATCTGTCTCCCGTCCGTTCCGTGGGTTGTGTATCATCTATTCTTGCGGTCGCCGTCACTCATCATGAGGATATGCGTGCAGTGTCTATTCCCGTTTCCTTTCGATACGACGGACTCTAGAACTGTGGAATTTTGGGCCTTTTTACTTGAAGTTTCAGAATTCGGACTCTAGGGTACTCTTACATTGTCGCCGTACGGGTCCCCGTCTTGCGAGGGAAGCTAGTCTTGGAATCTCTATCGGGTGGATCTATCTCTTCCTTGCTTCGAAGGTTTGATTGAAATGCAATACGAGTATACGACATGAAAGTTGGTTGTAAAAAGGCATGGTTAGCGATGTGCGGAAGAACAAATATATCGGGGGAGGGGGTCCACGGGTTGGAATGCAAACGGTTTAGTGATAAAGGGAGGAAGGGAAAATGGAGAGGAGAGGTGGCTTCAAGACTTTTTCAGCCGTTCATCCCTGGACATCCGCGTCAACACACCCTGCTCCATCGTTAATTCCCACAATTGCACCTTCGACTTGCCAATATCCGTCAACAACTCCCTCCTCAAATCCCTTGCTTGCTGGATAGCATCCTCTCTCCGTTTCCTCACAACAGCCACAGTCGCAGTGGCTTTGCCTTTCGAAGGAGGGGTGACTGGAGCTAGACGCTTAGGAACCGGTCGTTGGCGTTGGAACGACGCGGTTGTAAGGGCGGGTAGTTGAGTGTTTGAGGAGGAGAGAGGGTTTTGTTGTGGAGTAAAGAGTGAGGGGATATCAGATGTTCCTTGGGAGAACATAGGGGAAGGTAGTGCCGTGTTCGGCGCCCGAGTGTTGGCTGACAGGACGGCTTGGCCAGTCATCCCGAACCCTTGTGACGTCAAGCCCGGGCTAGGGGATGTCGGGAGGCCCATCCTCGGAGTGTCGCAAAGTTGCGGTGGTTGGTTCGCCATGCTTGACTCACACGGCGTATCCTCCATTCCAAACACACGACCAAAGTCATCGTCCACGTCCATACCAAATTCCATCCCTGTGAACATCCCGCGCTTTATCAGATCTTCGTAGAATGATTCACCTTGACAGAAATACGCACCGTCTTGAGGTTCTATGTGGGGTGCTGACCCAAAGATTTCTACCCGATCTTGCTGGCCTACCACCGAACCCGAAGTGGAAGGAACATACGTGACGAACGAAGGGTCGAAATTTGGCGTCATTGGACTTGGCCCAGAAGTAATAGATCGCGAAGGGCCGGGAGACTGCGATAATGCTGGAGTCGAGGCATCCTCAGAAGAGGGGACAGGGCTTCCTATCCCGCTCAGTTCTTCCTTAGATGGTCCAGTTCCCATTAGGCTCAACAGCAGTGGGTCAATGTCGAACCCTAGGGGAAGGGGATCAATAGGCGAGCCAAACGTGTTCGTATTTGGCAGGTGGCAGTCCTGCGGAGGCATAAAAGCACCAAACATTGACGCCAAGAGGTCTACATTCGAATCTTGTGGCTGTGCCGTTGCAGGAGTCGGTGGGGACGCCGCATAACTATGGAGTAGCGTTGGCCGAAGGTAAGCGTCGAGCGGTAACGGAACGTAGTTCGACGAGGGCGATCGATGGTTGCCATTCGTAGGGGGGACAGACCACCTAGCGGAAGTGGGATGGGGTTGACTAGATGATCGAGGGGCTGGCTGTGAGGTGGCTCTTTTAGCAGACGCCCGAGCAGCCGCTTTATTTGTCCCTTCCCGCAACAGGGTGATAAAGTCTGATATGAGACGTTCACATCGTTCGTTCGTCCACTCCTCTTTGTAGTTCGGAGGACCTTCACCAGGCGGAAAGGGGAATGGAACATCCCAGTCAGCAGCACCGGCAGGGACCCGAGAAAGTTTCCGCCGCTTTGGGGGTGGTTGGGGTGGGTTTGGAGGCTGGGTTGGGGAATCGGTGCCACGGCGAAGAATGCTGAGCAACTGCTCCAACACGGGGAATAGTTCCCTTTGAGCAGAGAGAGCGGTCAAGAGTTGAGCCGGGGTTGGCGCAGCGGGCTGACCAAATCGAGGAAGTGTCGTTCCTTCATCCTCTACCACGATAGGGTTGTTGGGTCCATTACCCTGGTTACGCCTGCGCGTAGAGAGGGACGCGGGGTTTATATTCGCAACCAGACCGGCTATTCCAAGAAGCGCTTGTTGATTTCGCAAAAAGTTGGGAGGGACCGGCACATCGGAAGGGGGGATTTCGATCGAAGGGCCAGGGGTCGGGGCCGAGACGGAACTGAATGACTTTTTGGTGCGTTTTCTCTTTTTCTGAGTTCCGATGGTCAATGGTCGTGATGATCGGGACCCAGCATCCGAGTCGGTTACCGTTGGGGCCAATGAGTTGGCACGACTGGTCGTCGTCCGTGCAGGAGTGGAAGCACAAGAGGATTGGGTCTCGGGGAGGTGATGGCGAATATCTAGGGGAGAAACTACCGAATCGACGGGAAGTTTAGAAGGGTTATGGGAGCCAGGAAGTGCAAGGGTCCCCACGTTTTGTTCAGAGTCTAACCCTCCACTGGGAAGAGCCAGCGACAACGCCCTGCCCGTACCTGAAGAAGGCGGGGGGGAACCGAAGAGGGACTCATCATCACTTTGATCGTCGTGGTCATCAAAAATGTGGTCTCCATCCAGGAGCATCCTCTGTGTCGGATTCGCAGCCATAAGTCGAGAGTTTACGAAGGAGATTATCGAAGTTGCGTACCCTTTGGTGCACCCCGGACGTGGAAATGCAAGATGACTGGGAGTTGACGGTGGTGGTAGGAAGAAAACAAGATTATCGATCGTGTGAAACGACCATTGCGGTGAACTTCACCCACGCTCCCTGGTGCTATGGATGGCTTTGAGGTTCACATCCAATTTCTTGACCATTTAAAGCGACTGAACGCGTAGGTAAATGTCGAAAATGTCTGCTCGTTGCTTACATACTTTTCCCGTGCAGTACCCAACAGTCTATCCAAAAGGCTGTCGGGTTCGCGCTAAAATATTTTGTCAATTGTGCGGAGGACCTCTGGGGTTGCATTGTAGAAGAATGTCAGAAGGTTCCTTACCAGTCGCTCCATCTTCCCTTCTCACGACCACGCTGAACGTATGCGCCAGGGCACGATAAATAACCGGATCAATATCCTTTACTTCTTGGACTCCCTGTGCGAGGCATCCCTGCTGGCCAAGTCACATCCAGACGCGGCAGAGATACTCCGTAATGGTCCCGGCACCACTTCGTTCTATGTTGATTATGTTGCACGAGACTTGGGGAAGATCGTTGAATTGGTGGTGCCTGAGGGTAGGCAAGGGCTACCAAACCTCTTAAGTACGACACAGGTATGGGAAGAGATGTGGTGCGTTCCTGTGTATATTGGAAACTGACCCTCCCTCCCTTAGATACTGGAAAGTTGGCGTAGCAAACGGATCATTGATCCTCATATTGTAGACGACGCACTAGCTCAACTGACCAACCGCCAAAATACCCTCGTTGCAGCAGACGAGGAGCCTCGTCTCGCGCCATCCTCGTCACGACTATCCCGCAACGAAGTTATCAAACGGATCGAAGAGGACCGCGAACGACACAAACGGCTACGAGAACGCCGCTGGGTCCAACCCGTCTCACACACACCCACCTCCCAACTACCTGTTCTTGCCTCGTTTCTCCCACTTCACGAGAACACAAGCGACCGAAACAGCGACCAACCAGACATGCCCTTGGATATCGAGTTCGAGAACGAGTGGGAGACTACGAGTGATTGGAACGAGGACGACGACGAGGCAACGACTCAGGAAACAAATCTTTGTTTTGGAAAACCGGTTCTTCAGTCTGCCTGAAGACGACCTTGACATTTTATTGTAGCATCGTAGGCAGTGTAAAATACATGTTAATGTTCCCTTCCCCGGTGAGGTGTCGGTGAAGTAGATTTACGGTGTATGCCGCGCTTTAGGGCGCTTTTACCTCCCTGCAACTTGAATGTCTTTCCCGTTTATCTCTCGTAGACACCCTCTGTGATGCAGTCGGATATCTACAACCCTCGAAGACACGTCGGCGTCCACGCGGAATACATCTCAGACGTGTCCAACCGAGATTTTCCTGGACATTACCCTGACGAAGATAATTCCTGGAATCTTGACCTGTTTCGTAAAGTCAAAATTCGATCCCCCTCTCGCAGGCTTTATCTCGTGAACTCATGGCCTGCGCTCACAGAAATTACATGTCAAGGTCAACGAACTGTCGCAGCGGTCTATTCAGTTCGACCTTGTTGGCGTCGATGCTTCCATCGCGAATGCTTTCCGGAGAATACTCATAGCTGAGGTACGGTACGTTTGCTCTGCTTCTTCCTCTGGAAAAACCTTCATTTCCCCGTCATACACCAGGTCCCGACAATCGCCATTGAACATGTATACGTCTGGAACAACACTTCCGTGATCCAAGACGAGGTCCTTGCTCATCGTATCGGTTTGGTTCCACTGAACGTGGATCCTTCGTACTTTGAATTCAAACCGGACGCACAAGACCAAGCCACCGACCGTAACACTCTTGTGTTTAAGCTGGACGTAACGTGTACACGGAAACCTAAAACTGCAATTGTTCGTGGAACGAAGAAGGCTGAACCGGAGCCAGAGGAGATCTACAACCACTCGATTGTTACGTCGGGAGACTTGACATGGGAACCTCAGGGCGAACAAAGTGAAGTGTTTGCATCCAAACCACCCCGCCCGACGAACGAAAATATCGTACTTGCCAAGTTAAGACCGGGACAGGAGATTTCCATGGAGCTGCATGCGATAAAAGGGGTCGGGAAGGAGCATGCGAAGTGGAGTCCAGTCGGTCAGTGTCTACTACACCTCTCCACGACGTATCGCTGACAATGGTTTTAGCTACCGCCACGTACCGCCTCCTTCCCCTAGTGGTACTCAATCCCGAGAAACCCGTTCCTCCCCAGTACGCAGAGAAATTTCGGAAGTGCTTCTCGCCAGGCGTCATCGACATTGACCCCGTTACAAAAGCGGTATCCGTTAATGAGAAGAATCTGCGGAATGAGAGCATGAATAGAGAGGTTTTCCGACACAAGGAGTTTGAAGGTTGCGTCGAGCTTAAGCGTGTCCGGGACTTCTTCATCTGTGAGTCCTGTGTCCCTCTCCTTGTCAAAGATCGTCAAAGTGACGTGTTCCCAGTTAACGTCGAGTCGGAGGGTACTTACGCTCCTGAAAAACTTCTCCCGGAATCAATAAAGGTTCTGAGGCAAAAAATCGCTACGATCAGGTCTGCGGCGGAACGGTTACTAGCGGAGATTGAGGGTGAGCCAGCGGTCCAAGGTGACGTTGAGATGGCCGACGCATAGACTGGGTGCTTATGATTAAATGTATCCTTATCCTACATCTCCACATCTATCATTCTCTAGATGTGACATTCCAACTCTGGTATTTGGTGTGTTCGGTTTAGGTACACGGAAAGACAGCCAGTGGGAGCAAATTGTAGCCAAGTCATGAAACTCCTTTCGACGTAGGAAAAATTTGTGAACGGAGCGATTAGGAAGGCAATTCGGTCACAACCAACAGGAAATTCCTCTCGGAATGAGCCCGCGCATTACTCTGTCCTCTACAAATGCTCTGTCCGAAGACAGAACGCGAGGAACAGATACGCGGTGATGGCAGTTCAGCAAAGAAAATTATTTGGCGCCATTGTGGATGCTTATCCCGTTGGCGCACGTGATCGGTTGGAAACCCTGGTGTGGGTTCCTGACCGCGATCGTAGGGTGAAGAAACTTGTAAAGGAGAGGGATCATACGGTAGAAGTCAGGACTACTGTCGCAATAATCCACAATAACGATGGCCATGCGAAAAAACCGGTTAATTACAATCGACAGCTTCCTCACACAACCCACGAGCTGGTCTCGCAGTACTCCCAATTGTCCGCCCACAGTCTACGATGACATATTAACGTTCAGTCCCCAGAGAAGTAAAACACAGAAGAATCTCACCCCGCGCCAGTCACACCTGCTGCTCCCAACATATCCGTATCCGAGCTGACGACCATCCAGTCCGGACCAAACACGCCTGTACGAACGGGGAACAATCTCAAGACATTCTCCATACCAATTTCGTCGTCCGCTCTCAAGAAGAGCGTCACCGCATCTGTATGGGTCGGGTGCTTGTGCAGGAAAATGGCACCTATTCAACTTCTCAGTCTTCAGTCGATCACCGTCACATGGGAGCATACCATTGCTCTTAACCCTACTTCTGTACACACGGGGAGGTAGGAGTGGGTGCTTCGAGTCACCTAAAAGTCGCCGACCGAAGGAGGTTTTCTTTGGTCCATCGAATATGACAACATTTGATGGACCCAATGTTCCACCTTCGAGAAGGCCACTCGCTTCAGCGTCTGTCAAAATCTCAACATCCAGTTTGTGAAAGGTGTCGAGGTCGTGCGCCAGGCGTAATGCATGCGACAAGGATAGGTTATCTTCATTAGGGATCACGAACAGAAGAGGTCCTTTGGACGAGAGGATGAGGGAAAGTCGACCTGATGGTTGGATATCTGCGGTGCGGTCTTCTGGAAATGTAGTCTAAAAGGAACGATTTAGAGTGTAGCTGAAGAGCGCAGAGCTTAAGTTACCCTCCACAAGTTGTCTGCACCCTTACTAAAGCGCACGAATATTTCCCGGTCATTTCTGTTTACAACTTGGCCTTCGACATCTATGACCCCAGACGAACCGCCCCAATTCATCGTAAACTGCCGAACGTTTGTGGAATCTATTTTGATAGTGTCGTGATCGCTCTTGAAGATACGCAATTTACCCAACCTATGGTAATGGATCTTCGACGTTAGAGTATCGCAGGGAAATCTCCTACGTCAGAAGGTTCGTACCTCCCAGGGATAGACAACTTCTCAATCCGTAATCCGCAAAGGGTATCACTCTCTGCGGGGACTGCCACAGTGAGTGTAAGCATGCTCTCGATGCTACGTCCATCTGCAAATCTCGTTGGTTCGCAAGCGTGTCGTCGTATAAAACTCTGGACAGCATCATTGTCAAAAACCCAACCGTACCAATGTGGCTGGCCGGGATCCTCTTTTAACCTAATGCGACTTGAGCTTCCGGTAATTGATAGGACAAGGTACCATACGTGATGTCTGTAATCAGATGAAGTGAATTCAGTGCGCTGAACAGCTCTCTGGTGTGCCACGTCGGGACGTTTTCATCGTCGCCGCTGACGAGCGGTCAGTCAAAATATCTGCGGTGATGGGATATACTTACCCATGGACAGCAAGAATTGAGACACCCGCGACGTTCGACAAAAACAAGTCATTATCATCAGGGGTCAGAGACGATTCGAGAATCGAATTGAGAGCAGGATCTACGAAGTGTCGAGCGCTTTGCCGTAGTATCAGTCTGATAGGTGGTCTCAGACCATGAGGCAGACATACTGCGATTGCGTCAGAGGCACGTAGGCCTGAGACTTGATGTATCCAGCGGCAGGGACAGCTAAGGGTATGGTGTTGGTCCAGTAAACACAGGACTCGGCGGCAGCTTACCCGCTACTACACGATCAGGGGACCTTGCCGTTATGTGCCATGTTCCTTGGCCGCCGTTTGAATGTCCGATTAGGACCGCCCGAATATTTGAGGGTATACTCCAAGAGGTCCAAGGGAGATTCTCGTCACTTAGTAGCTTCCCCAACGCTTCAACGCAATGCCACACCTCAGCGGCGCTCAGACCATGCCAGTCCAACCCCTGCCGTAGAGTAAGTGACGTGGACGAAATATGTGTCGTCTTACACACCCACGATGTCCTGCCCGACGGTATAATCGTCCAACTCCGGCCTTGCCGTGGCAAGGCGTCCTTCCAGAAGGGTAAATCAAGGATATCCACTCCAGCACCATCTAATGGAAGGAAAGACGTCAGTAGTTGAATTCTAGTTAACGGTGAAGAAATCCCACGGAGTGCAACCACTGGCGCCTGTGGGGTACTGTGCGATTCCAGCGGTGGTTTGATCAAAAACGCGGTGGGAGTGAACCCTGAATAAAGGTAGGTGGACTTTATGCATAACGTCGGGGAAGCGTTGGATGACCAGTGAGGCAGGTGCGTGAAGGGTAAGGACACGGGCAGCCCTTCGTCACCAGACGAGGAGGTTGCGCGAATGGTGAACTCGAGGATAGCTCCTCTGAATGGTCTCGACTGGAGAATCTTGATGGGTACCACTCTCGCTTGGGATGATTGGATAACCGTGCATCTTAGCAACCTTAGGTCGAAACCTTCCTGGGGGGGATCAGCCCAGTTATTGGCGCGGGAAACAATTTACCTGTTCCTCGGTTAGGGTGACGCCTTTTATCACCCATCGGTCGGGGCTATAATTCCGGAGGAAAACCCCTATTGTGTTCCCGAACGCCCAGCCATCTATGAAATCCGGTACCACATCCAAGGAGAGAAGTCGCTCGATCGTCGGCCGTGGTAATTCAACTTGGGTCGTTAAGCTGACGGTGAGAGTGGGAGTGTCACTCCCATTGTACACTCGTGGGTCACCAAACAACCGTATCTAGGGACATATACAGTTTAAGCCACTCCACGCTCGATTACGGAAGGTTGAGCACAGAGAATACTTTCCTCGTAATCTCCGCTGACGAAGACATCGTAAGAGGTGGGAGATACCACAGAGGGAGTTGAAGGAAGGTTGATTATTCGTGGCAGGGATCGCTCCATGGAATATATATTGCCAGAATACCACTTAGGAACGCGGTTCCCACCAGAGTCTGGTAGAACGGTGAAGAAAGAGCCCTGCATAAGATCCACATGGAGACGGGGAGGCGTAGATGAACCATCATGGTCGAAGTTGTTAGGTGGGAAGACCGTCAGAACCGTATGTAAAACGGAGTGATGCTGTAATCCAGCCCAGCCTTCGGTTTGTCGGATCCTTCTCCAGCTGTGATAGTTCCGATGAGTTCACGTTTCAGAACCTCCGGGAAGAATATCTGACCGAACTTTGGGATACGACACTTCCAGTGTCCCAGACGCTAGATCAGCTGTGTATTTTCCCCAAGAGACAGTACCATTCTCTATGAGAGACGACGGATATGACTTCGTGAAGTCAATGTCGTCTGAAACTATCAGGTAAATCGATCAGGTCCCCCGTCATGTGGGAAATGAAATGGGGTCTACGGTTCAGAGGATATGACGGCGATAGGAAATGCTGCTCCCGTGCGTGAATGGGGAACGGTCCCAACACCTTGGAATATTTCAGATTACACAATGACTTATGCGAGGAAATGCGGACTCACGTCCCATGAAGGGGACAGGGAAACTCTCCAAGATGATCGAACGGCATCGGGTACTTGCAAATTAACCATCGTTTGGCTGCGCGCGACGGCAGACACGACAATCGCAAGAAATGCAGAAAGTCTCATGGCGATTAAGGTGAGGGATTTTCCCACGAGTGCTCCCATCCCCCTGCGCATCCCATCAGGGAAAGTCCGGTTGGCGTTTAGATCCACCACTTATCCTATGACGCACGATGGCTTGGACGATTACCAACGATACACCATCCCGACGTATTTTTACGCGATCTCTTAATCCTCTCGAACTCAGCTTCTTCTACGATGGGAAGCTCAACGGGGTCGCAGATCTCGTAGAGAATTACCTCGTTGTTACCAGCGATGGGTCGCTATTTCACCCTGAAAACGTCTCAAGGGCGTGGGTTGCTGTAAAGCAGATCTTCCCTCTACTCGGCGCAACCACCAAGGACACCGATTCTGAAACACCCAGCGCGCTCTTCGTGGTTTCAGAGCTCGATCTTAACACCGCTCGCCCGTACGATACTACTCACAGTGTGGCGCGGTCGGAGGAACAGGTGCACTCATTTGTAGATCAGTTGATCTCCGGACCTAGGCAATTATCGGACGAGTTACTTGCCCGCCTGTACATCTACTCAAGGATCGACAAACCTGGACACTTTCACGCGCTATTTCACCACAGCCACTTTATAATCGACGGCACATCCGCTTTGACAATGATCAGAACATTTTTTGATGTCCTCTCCCTCCCTCCATGCTTGGTGGTACCAGATCTTCAGACCCGGCTGGCCCTGTGTGTGGGCACGCACAGTCTTAACCCCAACAAATGTCTACCGAATGCTCAGATACGATGGAGGCAAGCTGCTGGTCAAATTATCCATCAGAGTCGACGCCAAAAGCTAAGGGTACACTTGTGATCCGGAACCTAGGACCAGTTCACTCACGGTATTCATAGGGAGGTACGACGCTTCCGCGAGTGATCACAACCTACACAAGGTTCAAGACACCTCTTTCTCGCAAGGCAACAATAACGTTTTCACGGGAACAGTCCTCCCTCGTCGTCGCCAGTTGCCGAAAGCATTCCATCACAGTCGGCTCCGTTCTCCCCGTTCTCGGTCAGATGGGGTCCACGCGGGTGCTTCATCGCAGGTACCTCCGTGGTGAGGTCAACGAGGAACAATGGTGGTGGTATCGTACCCAACCATTCCACGCGGTCGGACCGATAAACTCCCGGCCATTCTTAGACCAGGAGTGGCATGATAGTGGTGGAGCCGAAGTGGTGATGCTTGGAATTGATTTCTATTCTACCACCATCCCCTCGTTGCCTACCGTTCCTAGCAGATGGCTCTCGGAGCACCGATCCGAGCTAGAAGATGGGGCACCTCCGTTCTCGGCATTGCTTCCCCAGGACCGCCTTGTGCGAAGGGCCCAGGCGGTGAAGAAACAGCTGAAAGACGTGCTAGCCCATCCTTTGCTCTTTGAAATCGGGACCTCATATCACATTGAACGTGCTCTTGCGTGTAAAGCGGCTGTTGAGAAGTGGAGGAAACTCCGAGCGGGAGAAAAGCTGGAGGAAATCGAGGAGCCAATGCTGGATTTCCTTGCAGATGATTATCTTCATCATAATGGCGGTGCCAGCCTAGGAAACGTCAGTTAGACCCTTTGTGACTACGTGTTACACTTCCTCATAGTTTCCACAGATTGATCCCCTGAGACCAACGAAGTATCCCCTTGGTCTTGGCAACCTGCTATCATCTCGGAAGTATTACACAGGATCTGAGGATGCGCTGCCAGAAACCCCCACGACTCTGACGATAGAAGTCGTTAAATCTTGGAAAAAGCTTAGCGTTCGCGCAGCGGAGCTTTACCTCGGCGCAGAAACAAAAGATCAGGAACTTTCCATCTTCGTTTCCTGGGACGGAAATGTTTTCAAAGACGAGCTGGTAGAGGAATGGTTGGAAGAGATCAAGAAAGCGACTGAGTATTATTTGTGCTAGATATAATTTGACATCAACGGACTCCCTCCTTTCACCGCTTCCACCTGGCGTCCTTCTTCCTGGTGTACACACAACTGAACGAGGGAACATTGCGACTCAGCCAGTCCCGGACCTCGGGCTCGATCAAAGGGCAGTAGTTGACAAATAACGTGCCTATTGTTACCACGTCTTCATTTACAACCCGCTCCTTTACGAGTCGTACAATTGGCCCACTCCGGAGGGTGGCGCAGGACGTCAGGTCTAGCTTCTCCAGTGAAGGGCAGGGAGGCCCATCTGCGACGCCGGGCTGCGTAGCTGCCAGGAATTCGACCACTTCGTTGATATCTGAGATACCTTCGAAGGTAACGGTGCGAAGGTGAGGCGACGCTCGCAACAGGGAAGTGATCTGGGAATGTGGGGCAGCGCAACGAGAAACTGCGAGATCCGTCAATGATGTGGTGGGGTATCGGGCCAAGAAATCTGCCAACTGATCACCAATGGTCATGAACTCGGATAAGCTCAGGCTGACCAATGATGGCATGCTTGCGTTACAGAGTAATCTCAACAGTGAACCACTTGACCTCAAATCCAACTGCCGAAGTTTTGGGAGCTCGAGGGTTGTCTCAATGGCTTGTGAGGGAGTTATGTCCACGACGAGGCATCCGATGAGGGACATGGAGAGGGTTGTAAGGTTTTGGTTCTCCAAGATTGTGCGTATGACGTCCGAAATACGACACCGACTGGAAGCGGCGTGAAACGAAAGCGTGTGGCAGTCATTGAGAATCCGACCGACTCCATGGAAATGGAGGTTTATCCCTCTTATTTCCAGATTTCGCGTTTGAACGCTGTCCAATAGGCTGAGCAGCGTTCCCGCAGAACCCGGGTGGGTAATCCGGAGTTGGTCCAATTGAGAAAAATTTCTCCCAACCGACGAAACGATATCCACAATGTTGACCTGGGTATCCAGGGTAAGAAGGGTTTCCCACCGGATCCCTTGGAAGGATTGGTAGAGCTTGGGATCGGATAGGCACCCCTCAAGGAATCTAAGGTCGAGGATTCGCCCTCCAGACCTTTGGATCCAGAGTTTGGCCTTCTTCACTGGGCGTTTCTTCGTCAACACTAACGTGGCCCAGAAGGAAGGACTAGCCAATGCGACAGACCGCCACGTATTGCAAACGCTGGCCACGGTCAACACGGAGGCGTGGTCCGAATCAACGAGGAGGGAGAAAACTTCGTGGGTGATTTCGACGGGAAGATTTCCGAAGTGGTAGGATGTGAGGGAGATATACCGTTTGACAGCGGCCACGAAGTCGATGATCTCTTGTTTGAGGGACATTAGGGTTTCCTTGCGCACTGTATCGCCTGCCTTAACACGTTCCAACGCGTAATCCACCATCTTCGTGGCGCGTTCGGGCTTCTTCATTCGTAGGAAGAGCCTTGCGCACCTTGCGTAGCCCTGCCATTGGTGTGGTGCGAGATCAACGACCTTCCGTGCGTCCTCGAGAGCGGCCTTGATGTCTCCAAGCTTTTCGTGCACCGCGGCGCGCGAGTCGAATAGCTGAGAAGCAGTCCCGCCTTTCGTCACAGACTGCGATGTTGCAATGAACTCTCTGATTAAAAAAAAGTACCCAAGGGAGGCATACCTCGTTGAAACACGTCAAGGCCTCCTCGTACTCCCCTGAACGAAAGTTAGATATCCCACGTTCAAAAGCCGGCTTCCATTCAGCCATGATCACCGGTCGTCGCGGTTGTGGGAGGAGGTGGATCGGACCGTCCATCCCGGCCGATTCAAATACTTAAGTGCAACCGCTAGCGGCTCAGCGTCCTCAGTACAACTTGCTTGGTAATCGTTATGTTTGTATTCCCCGATAGAATGGTACTGTGATAACCGAATGCTCTGTCCGTTCGAAGGACCCCCGAGATATTTACGTGGAAGTTCTCAAGTTTTCGCCGATTCCACCACACAGAAACCACTAGGTCATTCATCAGTTTCGCGGATTGCAAGGGCTGTACAGAAACCTGGATTGTAGGGTGGCAACCACCAAGCAAATTCATATTCCAACGCTGTTACATACCAATACACAAGGATCAGGTGGCAGAGCCCCATATTCCTCCACATATACACCGCGCATACCATAGCTTTTGCCATGCGGTCCATCTCAGGGATAACTGCCCCGCAACAACTGGGGGTTGTGCCCCCCTTGTGGATCTACCCTCGCACCTAAAGCACATTCTCAGGTCCTTCCCAGGAATGAGCGCGCTTCTCGTTATAACGTCCCTGTCCTTCCCAGCACTAGCCGACGGAACGGTTATAATTGGTCCCAAAGAGACCTTCGAAAGACCGTCGACCAAGTCGGAAGCTTTAATGAAAAGACGTGGTTTATCAATGGCTCCCGCAGCTCCAAGCCGCTGACTGAAGGAAATCAACCGTCCACGCATTGCGGTCGTAGGTCTGCAGGATGCCATGCTCTTTCTCAGCTCAGACACTATGAATTCGAATGGATCAGTCTTCGACGTAATGCAAATATGTTAACGTAGCAATGACCTGGTAAGCTCTGGATATCCTCATACTGTTGGGCGATCAGGGGCTCGAGTCTGCTTAGGTCAATTCCGGAGCGCTCGATCATATCGATCAAGACGTCGTCTGCCATTTGTAGAACTTCGTTTGTAGGGTGTCGTGAACTGAGGAACGCCCGGAAGGATCTAATGTGAGGGAGGACGTTTCTCAACGTTCCGCACCCAACCGGGTGGACTAGATGCAACAGGATATTTGGGATCGGGGCAGGTTTGGGGGCTGCAGGGGTTGCTGAGTGTCAGCGTCAGCTCGGTAGCTGAAATGCCAGGAGATTACCCACGGGGGGCTGAGCCGAAGAGGTCGTCGTCGTCGTCTTCTTCTTCCCCGTCTGCTTTTTCCCCTTCCGCGCCAGCTGGCTGTTCACCGAACAATATGGATTCCTTGATCAACCGTTCCAAAAAATCCATCACCCAGTTCGTCAGACCAATTAGTTGCCATACAGTATCTGAGCAAGGTGATAACGAATCGGCCATCGATGTTTACCGGTGTAGCAGAAGTAGAAGTGAGCTTACTTGGATCGTACACATCACCTTCCTTACAATCCGTGAATGCTGCTTGATACGCCGACAGGGAACACATATCATGCGCCGTCTTCCACATCGCATTGAGCTCCTCCAACAATAGACCCTGTGCGTGTTTAGCCTTTGTCCTGTATGTTTCCAGACAGATTCCAGAAATTTCCCTTAGCCACGGCCCACGCGGACCAGCAAACGCCGGTAAATCCATAGCGGAGTGCAGTGCCTTAATGATGTATCCGAGCTTAACATTGGGTTTGGCTAGGATGTGAATGATGTCTGCAGGGGAAGTCCGGTTATAAATTGAGGAGGCAAGATCGAGGCTCAACAAGGGGCTAGGTATGTCGGGGTCTGGCCTACTTGAGATCGGAGATCACAAGGGACACGGTATAGCAAACTCACCTGAGGAGATAGTAGGAATATGGTGTAGGGATATCGAGGATTGTACATCGTTGGATGAAGAGGTACAGCACAACAGAACCCCACTAGGTGAGAGGCACCCATTGAGAGGCACTGGAAGTTTGTTAGCCCAGAGTTTGGAATGTACTGTGATAACGCACGGTCGACTCCAATGTTTTGGGTAGATACATAGATTCGGCATGACTCGTAATTTACATCGGTCGACAGATCTTTGCTTCGCGAATCGTCACAATTTGTACATAACGACAATGGAATCCACTTACAGATCTAACACAATGAGTTGACCGACGGGTATTTCCTTTCCCTTGACCTTCGGCGTCAACTGTGTAACAGCGGTACCAGGGTTTAAAACTGCGGCAAGGAGTTTGGTGTTGTTCACAGAGGGGAGTACGAAAGCCAGTGGCCCGTCGTTAAAATGTCTTGAATTCTCTGGCCGGATTAACTAATGATCGGTGCTAAGTTGATTGTGTCGGTGAAGAAACTAATAGCTCACCCATTGCACGCCCTGTGGTGCCTTGTTTGCCATCACAGTGTACACAGCCAACGTACTCTTTGGTATACCGGAGTCTGCGTTTAAGGTAAGAAGGACACACAGATAGAGGATCGGAGCTCTCACAATCGCCGAAGTCTATAAAGTTTACGGCAAGACGTATCGGGAATTTCGGTATATCTGGAACCGGCTCCCCAGGTGCATGAGGGACCATAGGGAAGAATTGCATGCTTGACACGCATGGGTCATTGTGATGAATAGATGAAATAGGTCGAACCACCAAGCCTAAAGCGATAATGTGACCACCAAACAAGCCCACAAACGCCGTTACATACCCGTGTGTAAATTTTCAAACCGCACGGTCAGTTCGAAACATTCTATCGTCGGGTCTTCTCCCCACATTTCCCGCTCATTCGAAGGTCCTGCCTCACTCACGTTGTCGGGCATATTAAGGGTAAAGTTCACGTCAAGACCTTCGATGTCAGAAGCGGTCGAAGGTGGCACCAGCGCTGTCCGCACCGCAACGAGCACGGTGGGAGCTCAAAACGGAAGACTCAACACTTGATATGCTTCCATGATTTTGAGAACTCACCATCATACATGACGCCTATCGCGGCGGTGACACACAATTTTGTCCCGCCTTCGGACATGTGGGGAGCCAGAGGGGCTGGAGGCTGGAGCTCGTGACCGGGGGCACCATGTGTCAGAGCGGCTCGTAGGAAGCTGAAGTTGACGTGACGTGCTCGCAGATACCACATTTCAACATGTAGGCTTTGCGTCACAATCACCAGGACAGGAAACGAGACAGGAAAGGTAGGACCCTTGGTTGGCAGACGATACGGAGCAACAGCAACATTGGCTCTCCACTGGATCGTCCGGTAAGCAGACGTAAAGTGGACAATTCAGGGAATGGCCTGACGTACCTGTCTGTCACTGCTGACCCAGGCAGCGGCAACAACGCCGGCATTCCAGGGGTACCCTGAAGCCGTCGGATGCTCCCTAGGGATCCAGCTGTCTGCCTCGAGTGTTCTGGCCCATATGCACCCCACACCGTCAACATCGTTACCGGGGGAGAATGCAAAAAGCCACATATTGTCACTCGAAACCGTAATTATCGTTGGAGGATTGTAGGAATGGATAGCCTGGGCAATGGCTTTTGGCAAAGGAAGTTCGAAGGACTTGAGAGAGGGGAACTGCCGCCCAACGACGCATGGTTTCGTAGGATGTGCTGTGAATATTGTTGACAACCCCGACCACGCAACTGGCCTGGATCGCATTCAGCGACAAGAGGAGGTTTATGAACGCGTTAACCCACCTCTGGGACCGTTCACCTAGTGGTAAATACTGCCACCAGCCCATTTCAAGGTCCCTGCCCTTTCCTTTAGAGCCTAAGGTAATTGACATCGTGTATGATGAAACGGGATGGTGGTGGGTGGCGGATAATCGGGAAGGAGGAGTGGTAGTAGCTCAGGATTGAATATTGAATATTGATCTCTTTCGTTCGCTGACGCCAACATGCTCACGCAAAAACAAAGCTCAAAGATCATCAACGGTGTCAAGACGGAGGTCGTTCTGCAACCCTTTGCAGATCGAATCCTTATCCTCATCACTCAGCTGGGGAAAGTGGGAAATCTTGTGCGATTGGGAAAACCATCGACTCCGAAGACCGCTACTGATATGTATACGAAGATACAAGCATCCATACCACAGACGACGCCTTTGCTGGCACAACTATCTCCAGACAATGAAGAGCCCAATGCTTCTACATTACCTCCCCCTCCACCATCGATACAATTGACATCACTGCTCGGAAGTGCACCCACAGACCATCTGCGAACATTGTATGCACTTTACGCGTCACAAGTCGCCACGATAATTTGGACCGCGGAGGCGAATGGGTTGATGGATGAGCGTAGGCGTAGTGTGGTACTTGGGCTTGCGTTGAAGAGATCGGAAGAGGAGGAAAACGAGGGATTGTCTGAGGCAGAGAGAGAAACGTTTCATCAAGTCATGAGCATGGTTAAAGATCTGGTTAGGGAATAATCAATGAAAGGTTGCGTTGCTCAACATTTCTCGACTTTCGGACATCGGACGGACCTATCGCTTGCCCTCCTCGGGAGACAGACCGGTCCAATCAACGTTGGCCTCGAGGCTTTCAAGTTGCTGATTCCTCCGGACTCTATATTGGGCCCATTTCCATTGGACAAGAGGTCGGAGTCTCTCCTCTGGGGCGAATCCGGTCCTAGGGTGGTTCTCCGCCAGGTAGTAGGCGAAAACGCCAGTGAATATGCCCAATAATGGGTCAAGAGTTCTTTAATAGCGTAAACCAGGGCATAAAAAAGCGAGAAAGCGGATGCCGACCTTGAAAGCAAAGCGGGCATTTACGCCGACGCGGGAGATACAATCAGAGCGTGCACCCGGAGGAGCCGGATGATTTTTGAGTACGGGTCAGTTGCCGCCTGTTCGCTGGCAGGCTTTGAATCAGATTCCTCTTGACCTTGGCCCCTAACCTCCGTGTGCTCGTTCAATAACTATGCTGCCTGCCCAGCTCGACCGCCAACTACGTCCTATCTATGGTGAGCATCCTACGACCCATCTGCCGCCCATCATCACATCTAGACGCGTTTGCCTCCACGTTCCCCAGACGCTATCGATTCCGGATCGAACAAGACCGCGATTTTAGCATGCAACAAGTTGCTCAAGAAAACCCCGAACAACAACCTTGTGAAGGTGAGAGAATCCCTACTAGAGGATTAAGTATTACCGCTAAAACGCAACAGGCGCTCAAGGCACTCGCCCTTGTCCGGACTCAAAAGGTCGAGGAGTCGCTCGTTCTTTGCGACGAAGTCCTAGCATCAAAAACCACGGACGATGCTACGTTATCCGCGATGATGCACGTCCTCCGTGGATTGGGCAGACGTAAGTCTACGTGGAGTCTCAGATTTGGCAATCTTAACATAACATGGATAGACAACGACATGATCACCATGTTTGAGGAAGCCTATAAGAAGCAGCCTCACCACGAAGAGCTCGGTGTGCAGACATTCTTTGCGATCGTGCGGACAGGAAACTGGAAGGCGGCTCAACAGGTTTGGACCACAATCAACTTAATTTCTGTCTCTCACTGAAGACATGCAGCTCGCCATGAAAATGCACAAGCAGTTCCAAGAAGACCGTTACATCTATTGGAGTGTCATCAGTGCTGTGCTCCAGGTGAGTATACGACCCAAACACGCCGCATATATCCTGATCATACGTTGCAAAAAGGCAAGAGACCCATCTACTCCGGCATCTATGCGACCCGTGCTCTTCAAACTCTCACATCGGCTGCTTTCCTCGACGGTAGCCCCGTCCCACCTTTCCGCGGATCGTTTCTACCTCCACCTTAGCATCCTGAAGGAATTAGAACTGTGGGACGACGCGCACCAGTTGTTGGCAACCGCCCCTGGTGAGGCAATCTGTGAGATCAGCTTGATCGTAGATGAAATTAGGAGGGAGGTTTGGAAACAAAAGGGTCTATGGGAGGAAGAAAGGCAGATAGCTCAACGGCGGATTACTGAAAAGGGGTGAGTAGATATTCTCCGTGCTTCGTTCTGTTTGTTAATTGGGTTCAGAGACCGCAATTGGCTAGAGTTCTTGGCTATTCTCGACGCTACGTTCTCTGCAGAAGGGAACACTGCAGAATACGTAGAGGCGACAAGAAAATTCTTCACTGAAATCGCTGAACATGATGGGCGGAAGGATCGCTCTGGTCCTCTGGCTCTACTGGAATTGGAGAAGCGGGCAAAGGAACGTTCTATATCAAAAGGTATTTCCAAACTACGACCAGACCCTCCATCCATACTCACAATACTATCGAAGACAAGAAGGTTCTGGAGAACTACCTTAAGTCGTACTTCGATCAGTTCGGTGACAAAGCTTGCTGCTTTGAGGACCTGAAACCGTACATTGTGCTGGAAGATGAGAGTTTTGCGGAGTGGACTTCATACCTCAGGGAAATATCAATAGCGACGGTATTTGACTTGTTTACTCTAGCAGATCACGAACTCAACCTGATGCGGTGTAGGAAACCCCCAAGGACCTTCAGCGAACGATTAATGTGCTCAAGCTTCTGCGTCACAATCTTCCTGAGGCTCAAGTTACCGAGGAGTCCGAAGTCGCCCGGGCAGATAAATGCCTCGAACTCTACCTTGAGGGCCTCAAACTTGGAAAAGACCTTCCAAAGACCGATCTCCAACCCGCTGATGATCTCGTCATTCTCTATGCTCACACGCTAGTCAACGCCTGGAAGATCTCCAACGATGAATTGCACTTGTACAAGGCCGCTGTCGCCCTGGAAGTCGCGCTGACGCATAGTCAACAGGCATACCAGATCCAATTGACCTTGATTAGAATATACCATCTGCTCGGTGGGTTTCCTAGTGTCTATTCCTAACGGTTGGCTCACTTGAGAACCAGGCGCCGCCTCGTCTGCGTTGGAGCACTATCGCGGGTTGAACTTGAAGCAAATCCAGCACGACACCTTATCTCATCTGACCCTGTCGCGGGCTAGCACCTTTTCCCTGGTCGCCACCGGCGACTTGACTTACTCCACCGAGTGTGGGGAATCAAGTCAGGTCTACGTCGCGAATTCATCTGAGGTTTGTACAAGTATGACCGTATTCATGAACGTAGCCCCTTATCCCTTTATAGACCTCTGAATACGTTATACGCGCCTTCGGCGCGGAGAAGTACTCGCAAGTACGTTAGCCTTACGATGGTCTCTCGCCGATACTAACTCGATTTCGTAGATCCCGGAGTTCATTGAATTTGAGGACAGGCTGGAGAACTCTCTCCAAAGAGATCTAGCTAAGATGGAGCACGTGCGGATGCGAGTCTTCCACGAACCAGTGAATACTGATCTCACGGATATGGAGCTGATTGAGCTCAAGTTCATCTTCGCGCGTTGTGAGTTCATCTACTACACATCCACGACAGTACTGTTGAGTTTATCCGTCAGTGCACCACGACAACCGTGACTACGACATCTTCGCCAACTATCAACCACGATATGGGCCATCATTCAATGAACAAACCACTCTATTCGGGCAAGAACCTGGAGTCCGTATTCGGTTGCATGTCACGAAATAAATCGCTAACTCTTGAACACCGATTAGTTGGGTTGGTTACACACGTTCTTGAAGATTTACGTCCGTGCCTTCCAACAAGCGAGCGATCTGGACGATACCGTTGAAGAAAAGCTTCTCGTTGGTGACCGACCTAAGCAGACGAATGACCCCGGGCGTCCTCTCAAGGAGCGTCTGGTCCAAAGGAATGAGAGTGAGGAACAGAATGTACGCTGTAATCGTCGAGAGTTTTTATTATTCTTGATGGTCAAAATTCGCAGCTCACATCACATGAGAGACAATTCTTCGAATTCACCTCCGCCATCGCTGAATGGCTGGAACCATTTCACGATCACATCCGACCCTCGCCTGCTACCGTACTCGCCGACGCCATGAAGCAGAATGAACTCAAGACCGGAAAGCCCTTGCGAGGTATTGAACTCCCTGTCAAGGATGACTCGAACGAACAGAAGGAGCCACCACAGGTTACTCCTCCTCCAGAGATCGTGACAACTTTCTTCGACGGTATGGGATTACCAATTGGGTCTAATACAAGGGTTGACTGATCCCTCTCTAGATATGCAAGCGAGACTTACGGCCGCGCTTGAAAACGATTCGCTGCCCCCTGAACTACTTCACATCGTCTTTTTGACACAGGAGGCGCTGATCCTGTTGAACGTGGAGACGACGCGCTTCAAACCCTCGTCCGTTGTCAAAGTTCACAAACTCTCAGCTGTCCGTTGTTCAGTGTGCACTGAGGAAGAAAGACTGACGTTTGCTGTTTCAGTTGGCACAAAGCTTCAAGGAAGTCAAGGCGAGGGGTGTCGTTGTCATCCAAAAGATGTCCGCAGACATTGCCGAAAGGGCTCAGGAGGTCGGCGACAATGAGAGCAAACAGGAGTTTATTGATGCCTGCGAATCTTTGAAGGATATCCCTCAGGTATATACCCCTTTGACCCGATCCGTGCTCCTCTGCTCACTGTCCCCCCCCTCAGATCGGATCAAAGGTCATCACCTCAGAAGCTGCCAGATTCGTCGAGTCTCGTAAAAAGGTTCTGGAGGGAATCGCAAAGGGTATGCTCAAAATCGCCACCACTCACGCATAAAAAACGCACGGGTATAAAGGCCGTGCCGGCGACGCTTAGATCATGTCTATGGCAATACTTTGTACAGGTTGCACTGTATACGAAGGATGGACACTGGTAGGAACCTTATAATAATACACGACCACCACTTTGCTACTGTAGCATGATGCTGCGACCCACCCTCCAAGTTGGGAGCGCCAGCCGGTCGCGTGACGTAACGCGACACATTCGCTCATTTAGTCACGACCTCAACCCGCTCCCTCTGACTGAAACATGAGTCAGCGTGCCAGTATTCTTCGCTCTCCATGGAAAACGCACTGACAACGCGGCATTTAGATGACTTTGCAGGTGGATATGTGCAAGGATCGCCTTTTGGAGAGAATAGCCCGGGGACTGTGAAGGTACAGACCCCTATTTCAACTGGTGGAAGTCAAATGCTCATTTTCGTGTATTAGAAAGCTACCTCGCATTCCTTGAGGCCAGTGACGATCAAGCAGTTGTTGGCCTCAACACAAGCGCACGGAGATGCGGAATGGATGCTCGGTGACTGCGAGATCAACCATGTAAGCCCCGGCCTCTGATGCGTGGCAATAGGAGGTGGTTGCTCACTTCTAGTAAATCAGATCACAGCCATTACCCATGTCTTGAATGTCCAAGTAAACCCTACGAATAACATATACGAACTCGGAGACGGAACCGGGCGGATCGAAGCTCGGCATTGGGTGGATGCTTCGACGGAGGGCGATGAGGGAAAGACCAACGGTGTTACGTGAGTTTACCCCTATGACTTTTTCGAATCTTGACATAACCAGAGGCCTAGGAGCCACATGTATGCGAGAGTTACCGGAACACTCAAACAGTTCGGTACCAAGAAATACCTGAACGTCGCGCATATCCAACCGGTCGCAGATCCTCACGAACTCATTTTCCACTTATTCGAGGCTGTCTATGTCACGTTGGAGTATTCCCGTGGGCCGGTAAGCCTTTTTTTAAAACCTGAAGTTGTTCGTGACCCTGACTAAATATCTCTTAGGTTGGTGGTGGCGGCGAGCCTATGCAGGGGGTAACGTTCGGTGGCAGTCAATCCGCATACTCCCATCAAAACCAGGGATCTGGCGATCAGTACTCACATATGAACGACATTGAGCGTAGGATAATGCAATTCCTACGATCCCAGCAGGGAGGTGACGGCGTCCACGTCGCAGCCATTGGGAGGGCGATCAAAGCGGACCCTCCTGTAGTCAGGTTTATATCCTCTGTTCTTTCACCCATTCTTGACTGACGCGTTTGTTCGTCTAGCGACGCGTTGGACAAACTGGTGGAGGGTGGAGACGTGTTCATCACCTCTGATAATCACTACGCTGCTATCTAGATAAAAGTACTATCTTAACCTCGTCTGTAGTATCTTTAGGGTTGTTTTATTTATTTCCTGTTACTTTTTTCCGCTTTATCCGCCCGGGACACAACTCCCGTAATGTTAGGCGCCGTTCATCACGTTGATCATGGACGACTTTGACGTCGCTGACGCCACACAGGGCCC
This sequence comes from Thelephora ganbajun, assembly GCA_014904855.1. Lineage (NCBI taxonomy): Eukaryota > Fungi > Basidiomycota > Agaricomycetes > Thelephorales > Thelephoraceae > Thelephora > Thelephora ganbajun. The sequence goes on along the minus strand of MU117975.1, from coordinate 21,195 downwards.
TTCGTGTGTCTGAGCCGCTTAACTGCTCTCTACGTTTCTGAAGGTTATTGTAGACAGCCAACTCGACGATTCAACGCCATTCGACCAGTGACGATCCGGCAACTGACTCAAACGAAGGTCAGGGAAGAGTTAACCAGGAATGGGTCCGAATTCCGATACAGCCTAGATGGCGATGAATTCTACATGGTAGACTCGCTTTTCCCACCTGGGACGTTTCCAACAGAACTGACCCCATTCTCACAGGTCACGTTCGTCGGAAACATCATCGATATTGTGGTTTCTGGTGAAAACACTCGAACTATCCGCATCGAGGACGGAACCGCGAAGGTAACGTCGACGCTGACGATCAAGAAAGACCAAGAGGCAGAGGACCCACCCAAATGGAGGTGACTATTCCCCATTCATCGGGAAACCGACGGGATATGTCCTGATATGCTGCAGGGCAGGTGCCTATGCGCGAGTATTTGGCGTGCCACGCGAATTCAATGAGGCTGTGGTATTCAGCATATACTTTATTCGACCCATCGATGATCCATACGAGGTGTTCTTCCACCTAATGGAGGCCATAGTGGTTACATTACAACGCTCTCGGGGCCAACCGCCGGTATGTACTTTCAGTTCTTTGTGGACAATCTCATCCGTCTCAGAATTTGCGTGTGTCACAGCCAAGACTCTACGATTCGAATTTTGCGAAGACGGCAGGCCTTCCACTTCCTCAGCTCACTGCCGACCCAGATTTAAGTACATCTATGCGATCGTTAGTTCTCAACCCTCCACCGTTACGAAGTCAACCGTTGCCGGTTGCATCCACTTCACAGGTCACCAATGACCCTTGTGAGGATTCAAACGACTCTGTCAAAGCGGAGCCTCCGGATTCGACAAGAGGAGATACAAGCGACGATGATGACGGATCAACCGAATATTACACTGATCAGCCGCCAGATTCCCCTCTCGAACATTCTCCTTCCCCGATGTATCCCTTTGCGAGGAACCACTCTCACGAGGGTCATTTGGGCCATGAAGAGGGCTCCTCTTCGCAGTCGTCGCAATCTACACAAAGGTCAATGGTTCTATCCAGCGACGAGGAAGGGGAAGACGGACGGACTCCCAGAAGGAAGTACAAGTTGCGCGGGAGAGATGATGTTGCTCCAAGGTCCCAGAAAAAGGGTTCGGACGACGAGCTAGAAGTTCTTCGCTCCGAACTCTCATCTCAGATTGTCCCCTCTACTCCGCCACGGAAGTTGAAAGCAGATCCGTATTCCGGATGGAGTCCTGCAAAGCGGAATATCATGGTTTTTATCCAAACGAAATCCCCGGGAGAGGAGGTGGATATTAGGAGGGCGCTGGGTGGGGGGACTCCCAAACTGGAAATGAGGTGAGATTCCCGTACGTCACAGGGGCAGGCACGCTCTAACCAGTTTGTCAGGAAAGCCGTAAGGGAGCTGGTGAAGGAGGGAGAGATTGAGAGCGTTGACGGCATCAACTATAGACTAACGGATAAGGGGCCTAAATATCCAAGGTTCTAATGTACTTTTAGTACCCTAACATCCGTTTCACGAACGCGTGTGATCTGCCTTGAAATATGCGGGACCCCGTGCTCTGCAGCGGAACAGCCCCTAGCTGGTACGACCCCGATCGAGTCGGGATTTCACCCATCTCGACCGCAACCAAAGCTCTGCTGGTAGTTTCCTGTGCGAGGCTCGAGGAGAAGCACAGGCCATCACTTCGTTCGCTGCGAAATAACATCTGCCCCTGTGTAAATTCATTAGGGCGAGCGCTTTGATAAGGTGTGTCAGTGCAAATCAAGAAGCGGAGGCTGTGACACCAACAGACAGGGTATGTGGATTCAGTATCTGTCCCAGACCATATCCCAGGGTTCACAAGAGCTGAGTTCAGAAACACCCATAACCGGCAACCACCTTTCTTCACGACTTCGACCATGGTGTCTTTGCGATCATTCAACCCTTGCTTTGGATTTCCAAGGAGGAGTGGCGCGATCGCGGCTTCTGGTTTTCTGGCGGTGCTCACATTTGTTTTTATGGTGCTGTGTTTCTCTCAGCTCAGCGGTAAGAGTGCGATTGTGTAGGTTCTCCGATACCCTCTGATCGAACGGGTCACGAACAGCTGGATCTACGTTGCCGAATGATGTCCAAGCAACATTTGCAATCGCAAGCATACTGCAGGTGGTTCTCGTAGCCTTGACCTCCACGATGTGCGTTAATCCCTTCATTCGATGAACGAGCAAACAAAGTTCACCTGTGTTCACAAGCATCTTCGCCTCGTGGAAGGAAAACGCTCGGTTGATCCGTTACAGCGCATACTCGACCATCGTACATTTCGTCCTTAACCTGACCGTGCTTGCGCGCCTGTTGGTTGCGGTAGCACCTGACGTGCCGTGTGCGACTGGTCAACCGCATTGTCCCAAACTCGTAGTCCTAACGCCCGTATGGGATGTCCTTTCCGCCCTTATCCTTGCCGCGCAGCTATGTGAGCCCGACGGCCATTCGACACGAGTACGCTATGCTAATCACGAGGTCTCGATCACAGATCTATTTCTCGTTGTTCTCAGTTATTCCCTCTACCTGCAAGATTATTCACGGCGGCCGTGGATGCCTGAGGCCTCGAGAAATCTCTCCGCACCTCCTTCTCAAGGAGCAGACCACAAACGTCTCTTGCCAAACTCGGAATCTTGGCCTGACGTCGAGTTGGGCGCGGTTGAATCTGCGACCACCATCCGCTCCTTCCAGATACCTGAATCAGAAACTGGGTACGGTGGGGGGGTGAGGACATACGTGGAGGCGGAACAAAATGAGAAGGCGCGATTGCGTCGAGAGATGGAAGACGAGGAAAACCAAGCCGTGCAGTTCCCGGTTCCTTCGAGGTCAGAAACGGGGGCACCCACCCCACTTGGAATGCAATGGCGAGATGGGGACCTTCCTCCTTATGCTTCGTGACAAATCGTAATTTCTGCGGATTTATAGGGGAATTGCTCCATGTTCGGTATAGTAACATCATGTATATCCGCGACTTCTGGTTTTGATACCGCCATCTGTCGCTCATGTGATTATCTTTTACGCATCTCTTCGTTATCTTTGGTCATCTCATCCCTGGTGGGGGTTAAAACCCTGGGTCCAGCCCTCCGATTTGTATCCAGAATACAACTATAAGTATGATCTTATGAGGGAACCAGAAGTTTTCGGATTCTGATGTTCGCTGATTGACCGTCAGGGATCTATTAAAGATGGCCCCGCAGAGCGCGCACCCTAGAACCTAAACTTTTTTCGACTGCCTACATACCTGCGGATGGATCTTATTCAGGTGGAAGTGCCGACCATCGTTGACAGGACAGAAGGGATGTCGAACGGGCATAACGACAGTGGTGGCTGTTCCTGCTATACTACCAGAAATTCCATCCCTCGAAGGTATCCGTCCTTTCGGGCTATCTATCACCAGCACACCACAGGCTTCAGATGGTATTAACAGGTTTCAGGGCAGCTTCGTGCTCTGGAACAACCCCACTCACTATGCCGACTTCCCGCTTCCGCGCCGGAGGGTGTTTCGCCGTTGAACCGGCTCACTAATTCCCTCTTTAATTTAGGGATTTTCAAACAGATGCGTAACAGGCTGATAAACGGCGTCCGGAGAGCGCCCTGAAACTAAAGCCTGACTGTGTCGTCTCATCGGGTAAACCGACCGGGAGCAAACCCCGTTGGCACGTTCCCTCGGTACGACTTTTTACGTCTGCCGAGCGGGTCGGTCACCGACGCGCTTCCACGGAGCTCGGAGAGGAGGGTATCATTTTTCTTGAATCATTCACAGAACCCACCGGTCGCGCAGCCTACGTTGTATCCACAACGAACTGCTGCGGGATGAATGCAAGGCCGTGCATCTTTGCTTTACGGGGCCGCGCGGGAGGGTCGCGCTAACTGAAACAACAGATCCCAAAAGTGAGATTTCTCCGGCGGGTTACGATTGGCCGCGCTAGGGAGTGACTAGTGATTTGGAAGCACAGCGCGGCAACTGTGGCTGGGTGTCCTGGTTATTGTGAAATCCGAAACACTCCCATAATTGTAAGTGCGCTCTCGCATGTAATGGATGTTCCGTCACCTTTCTGCCGTCACGGCATTATTCAGTTGCTCGCAACGGTCACATCTTTCATGTGGTCGTCCTGTTGATATAAAATGACACTCCAACTTTCCATGAATCCGGATTTTGTCCCTTTCCCTTCCAACCCCGCACGGTGTGGCAAGTTATCCTTGACCAGCTCTCTGTTGGTCTATTCCCCGGGATATCGTCATGACTCCTGAGGTTGTTGATTCTTACGGCCGCTCATCCTACCCTTACGTCTTGGATTCTTTGTCCTCTCGTCCTGCTTCCACGGAATCAAAAGCTACGACCACCGGCGCCTGCTTTTTCGAGGTGCCACACGCTAACCAGAACGATGATTTAATGGTTCGCCCTTTCATTGTTGCCCCTAATGGGGTGGCGGCGGTGAATCTGCTGATCTGATGTCACGCCGTTTAGCAAACTGTATGCTACATTTACGAAGAGACGAAATGCGCGCCAGTTCACTATTTGGTACGAATGACCTTTTGTCGGAGGCGAGAAACTGCTTGTCTTATCTAGACCATCCACCTATCTAGTTCGATATCGTCACTCCTCCGCCGAGCCGTGTTGGAACACCTGTGCCCGAACGTACTGCAACTCCCTTTCTTGACGAACGGAGTCCCAAAACTCAGCTGTTCCTTTTGAACCGCAGACCATCTTTGCCATCTGTGAGTTGATTCTTCGCCTTTTTTTTTTCCGGGCTATTCTAAACCTCTTCGCAGGTTAAATCACATCCAGCACCGTGGTTGCGGAGACTGAGACGTGCAACGATTGTGGCCTTCTCGAAGCAGAAGGTCGCAGAACCAGACCGCACGACGAGAAGTTTGAACTGAGGTTTTTACACCACCTCGGCTCCTTTTCTTCAAATTTCGTTTGTCAAATTGCTTTCGTTTCTAGCTATACATAAACATGCGCCCTCGTAATTGTATTATCGTTATCTTATTCATGCGCCCTTTCTCTTTCGTCAGCCTTTGCATCTTGTTCGTAGCAGGTCTCTGAATGACGCGTTTCTGGTCGTGTTCCCCCCCTCCTACTTGATGTAAGAACAGAAGTTTGGTAATCAATCAATAAACGCTGTGCACTTCGCGTTCTTTCCCTGTGAATGACACAAGAAAGGCTTGGATCGTTCTCATCACTGCTCCAAGTCAACATATTCGGAAATGGGGTGGTGTGTCAGCGTTTCTTTCTTGCAGTGTCATTTTAAATCGTCTCCATTCATCGATGACATTTAGCCGACGTAGGTGATGAGTTGAAGAAAAAAACGGTGGCAGCTGTACTGAGGTGGGGGTCAATTGGAAGCCCACTCACAATGACATGCCCTTGACGGCAGAAGTAGCTACTGCGAGTGACCCAACGCCATCGTTCGTACCGTTCGTGGTGGCAAGTCAGTTTTGGCATGGGAAGTTCTCGTGGTTGCCGTTAACGATGCATGTGATGGACCCGGAGCGGGAGTCAAACCCCCTCTCGGCAGATTACACGCTCCCAACCATAACAAGGAACGGCGCCGCCGTACATCCTAATAGAGTGAGGGACGATCCCCGCTGTCGGAGGGCCCACTCGGCGTCTGGTGGGACCGGATCCTGGATGCCCCTCACCTTATGAAAATTAGACAGGATGTTGTTTGGACACTGAGAGCTGTCAAGCGTAGAAAGGCCCCGTACAATAACCGGACGGGCGGGAGCGGACAGATGCGTTGAGGATTTTGTTCGGTTGCACGTTAATCGCTATGAGGTTCCAGACCCATTCTGATCATCATCTCGCGCATCGCCATTGTGTCAAGACTGGGTTATTGCCTGAACAAATGTAGACTCTTTCTGTAACGAGGGGAGAATTACTTGCCCGGGCGCGACGTTAATCTCCTCTCAATTGACCTTCTGTAATCCGTGATACATGATGCTCTGGTCAGGATCAGGGGACAATATCGCGAATTCCCAGGTCCGAATAAGACTTTGGTATTTCGTTCGATATGATACTCCGATGCTGAGCAGAATGTCTGATCTAGAGGAGCTAAGACGCTGCACCTGTAACCTAATGACTGCGAATATATGCGACTGTATGGTATACTATCTAACATTAGCGTTGGAGCTATACAACTTGAATCATGATGCATGATGGTATGACGGTTGGGGTTTCGATCGCTTCGCGTTTTCACCTCCATAAACTCTTTTACCATACCATTTCCCCCCAGCAGTTCCTCTGCCGTTCTGATAAACGCCCTCAATGAACCCACTGGGTCATCAACTTCTGATTCGCGAGCAATGGGTTCCTGGATGGGCATCGGGCATCGGGATCGGCCGCTCAATATTTGAGGTGTACCTCATGGTCAGCAAAGGCTTGCGAAAGTTGCTCCAATATTGTATTGACGTAGTTGTAGTAACGTCCAGAGATCACTTGGCTGGCGCCATAATCCAAGTGTAAAAGTTGCTTCGACTACGATATTCCCTGGACCGGGCGTCGATCGTTGGCAGATCTCGGTGGTGTGACCCTTGTACTCCACCCTAGCGACAGTGATGTAGGCGAACACCCAGATGAATGATTCCATATCGTGTCGATACAATCGGGGAATACGATTATCGAGCCCACCAGCAAGTAGATCGATGGCTCGTGTCGTACATCAGGTTGTTGTAGTTGATATCCCCGTGGTGAATCCCGTTCACCCACAGTTGGTAGTGACCTGAGAGGACAGCGCCAGTGAAGGTTGGGAAACCCGCGGGGAAACGCGTACACGCAACGCGCTGCCGAAAGGCATCCTAGAACTGTTCTCTGTCCAAGTTGTAAATGGGGCGCAGGCAGCTCATCACGATCAGCCGTATGGTCCGAGTCCCAGGATCTTTAGCAGTCCGAAGATTGAGGAAATCCCGGATGTGCTGAGTGGAGAAGCAGTCAAGACCAAGTGCAAACTTGGTTGCGTGTCAAACGTCAAACTCCCAAATCTCAAGTTCAGTAGCCCCCACCATTGTTCTATTGCTGATAACACCACTTTTTCCGCACCCGTCTGTAGTACCACGTTCCTTTGTACCCGTTGATTCTTACGCTTGAGGAGTAAATATATTCTCTTGTGGCGAATAGGCAAGAAGGATGCAAGGCGAACTCTGCGAGAGTCCACCGCGACGAGCAGGTTCTGGCTCTGCATTAAACCGAAGAGCTGGTAATCTGCGTTCGATCAAAGATTTACCGGACCGCTTGCCGAGGTGAACGACCTTCAGGTTAATAGCTTGGAAGGCTCCCGACTTGACAACGAAACAATGCAAAGGAGCCCAAATATTCCGCCGATAATCGTTTTGCCCAGAGACACGGTGAGGAGATCAATTAGGTCCTATATCCCTCCTCGAAGTTCAACTCTCCGATTCTTGCATTCCAGACGGCGTCGGATGCCCTTCTCCATGACATACTCAACGTTCTCAAAGTAAAAGTCCACATTAAACTCTGCGAATTCGAAGTCTTTCCGACCCTCTTTTTTCAATTCTTGGATTATCAGGAGAATAAAGCATATCAGCTCGCCGTTCTCGAACAGCAGAATCAGCTCCACGATTCCTTGGAGGAGCTGAACCGATCCCTTCTAACCAACCGAGAGAAACGGCACACAGAGGTCGATGAATTGTCCTTACAAGTCGATGGCCTGCGAGAAGATCTCAATCGGTTTTTCGTCGACCCTGCTCATGGCGCTAAGAATAGTGAGCTCATGCTTCCCGTTCTCGTATTTTTTTCCCTCCTGTTCGGGATCCTCCTTCTCATCACGGATCACAAAACAAGGGTTCAAAGCAACACCAGGGATGGGAAGATGGTCGTCCCGTAGACCTAGAAGGGTGCAAACCCCTCGGCCAAGACGGCGATCGCCTGATCTGGTTGCCGATTCAGCGAGTTCGGAGGAAGAGCCGCTTGAGACTGACATCGACCCAAATATTTACCGGTACTCAGAACCTGCCGTTCCAATTCGAGGTAGCTACACTCCAGCTCCTACGTATCCCAGAATACCGAGCACCGCCACCGGGACTGCGGTAGGATCATCGCGAACTCTGACCCCTTCCAACAACATTCGCCCCGAATCGCGACAGCAGTCGAGTCAAGGGTCTTCTGGGTTAACGTATGTCTCGGACGACCCGGTGATACCTCCTCCTCCACCCGGGTTCGTTCCCTATCCCGATCAAGATCCTATGCATCGCCAAAACCCACTTCCAACGCCTCGTGTACCCTTCCAACAGTCACCGCTTCACCCTGCACCTGCACCACCTCCCCCCCATATATAACATCACAGGAACCGAGTATCCAACAATAGCCACTCGGATTGATTACGGTACGTTGAATCCTGGAATTTCATTAACTTTTTTCGTCTGCGAATTGTCGTTTGAATCCCGGACGCTCGAAAGTGAAGGGCCATTGAATATTGAATGATATGCGTAAGGTACAGTAAAACTATAGTCCGAAGAACAGGTAGTTCCGCTATTATGTGTAAGCGTTCGTGTATGTAAGAATAGGGATATCTAGTTGGTTGTCAACAGCTTTTTCAGCTTCGCGTTCGCCCTCTCCAGAGATTCAATCATCGCCGAAGCTTCGCCCATGGTCCTCAAAAGGTACCTCGTCCGTATGCTGACAGCTCTATCTGTACCGAAAACAGAGGACCTCGTATGCTCTCCGATTCCCGTAAGCCGAAGTAGCTCCTCTTCGCATGCTTTGATCATGGATTCCGAAGCAGTGATGAGTTGTTTGTTGTAATTGATGTCCTGAGTAGCACTGAACACCGCGTCTGGTAAACAAAGGTCCTATTAGTCACTTCGAAACTCCCGGTGAAATAAAGGGAACCGTGGACGGACCTCCGACAACCCTCTCGAATACGGATTTGTATACCGGCTTTCCCGGTCGAATGGTCGATGGTCGACCATTGTGGGCAGTGATGGTTATCAGTTCCGCATGTTCCATGTTCCTCAGCGCCGTTTCGTCCCCCTTGAATGGGAAGTTCATCAACGTGTCATAGTAGGGTACCTTTGGTTGCAAGTTAGGTCATGGGAAGGTCGAAAGAATCGCAGAGAAACGCATACTTCTCCCTCCTTCGCTAACCGCTTCATGAGACCCCAAGCCTGAGTACGGGTCCACGGAAGGTCCTTGGCATCATCAGCGTCTTCACCGAAAGCGTTCTTGCGCAGCTCCCCAACACCGCGAGTGACGATATCTTCCACAGCATCTTCGATGCTTGAACCATTGCGAACCTTGTAAATCAACTGAGGGAAGTGCGCGTTCAGGCATTGGACAAGTGTATCGAGGCTGGGAGGACGTACGTTGTCAAGGTCACTCGCTCGTCCGCCAAGACGTTCTATGCTGGCGGTCGTCTGAGATGTGAGTTTGACGTCCAACTTCGCTTCCGTGAGCCTTTGTTGCACAAAGGCAAGTGCGGTCTCTGCATCGGCGTCGGATAGGGTGATCGTGTTGAGAGGTCTAGAGTGATTGGCTGAGGAGTCGTGTAAGTCGCCTGCAGACGGTTTCTGACTAACTTCGAACCTTTCGTAAGCCGTTTGGCATTCTCTCGGTTGTCGCTCAGCACAACAACATGTGCGATCTAAACGCGGGAGCATTCTGATCAGTTCACGGGAAGGTGAGATCTGTAATCCACTTACCCTGTTCTCGACCAAACTCGTAGCCCATTGGGCTACAACATCTAAGAGTTCCGACTTGCCTCCAACTTTATCCTCGAAGCCCCTGATCACGACAACCGGCAAACCTTTCGTGGCGTCAAGATCACCACCAGACTTAGTTTCGTCTTCAACCCCAGAATCCAACGACCCAGTTTCTTTGGCGCCTACGTCCCCATCGTCAAAATCAAATTTCTCGTCCCCTATTCCGAGCTCGCTTATGACGCCGTTTCCAGCGACAAAGTCGAGCCTTCCATCATGCCATTCTCCTCGTTGGATCTGCTTCAGTCTCTCTTGCTGTTGCCGCGAACTCTCCTGCCTCTTCGCCTCGTTCTCTACCTGTTTCTCGTGATATGCGTGGACACTGCTAAGACCTCTTCCGACGACTTCCAGGATCTGCTTCAGTTGGTCGGTCAGCGATACGCTTAATCCAGCTGTAGGGGTTTGGAATTAGTAACATTTCACAACTTTTTGGACCGCGAGTCGGACCTTTCTGTCCAATCAGGCCGACACTGGCAAGGTCAATGATGTTGCTCATGGAGTTAAGGAACGTGAAAACGGGCCAATAACCAGTTTGCTGGGCAAGAGCTGCCACCATTTTCGAATCAGAATCCTTGTGTTTCATGATGGGACCGCAATCAATGAGTAAGCTCCTCCTAGAAAGAAGTCAAGTACACGATTGAGGAGTAGGAATTGAGGTACTCGCTTTCCGAGCGACGTGAGGGCTTCATGGACCAAAGTGGTCTTGCCACTACCCTGAGGACCATGGATAAACGTGATAGTACAAGCTGCAACATGGTTCAGTACGGTCACGAGGCCGAGAACCAACTGTCTGACAGGGATATTCGTCCAAGTATTTCTTGATTGTTTCCTGGGCCTCTGTCCTATCTTTCCACACCTCTGCGACGTTGGAGAGTTTCAAGGTGCCGTAATTCCCCGAAGAGGGTGAAGTGTTCAGCCACCTGAAGAGACTGTACTCCTGCAAGTCGAACCAGTTGAGTACCTTCGCTTGCACCATCCACACCCGGATGGGGTCGAAGATCTATTATCATGGTCTTAGAATCTAAGAACAGGGAAACGTCATTCTGTTCTTACCGCGTATGTCAGACTTCCTAACAGGAAGATTACAATCGGTAGCACGATCTTTGGGTGACCCGTGATCCAGTCCCTCACCACGTGAGCCTGTAATATTTGTGCGTACCCCGTTTTCAGTTTGGTGGTTGTCCCATTTATGGTGAACGAATAGTTGTGCATGACATTCCTGGCGATTGCCGCCGACCGGATACTCCGGAAAGAGACATTTGCAAATCTAGGAGTACCGGGAGGTCCGCTCATAGGTTGCGATAACTCTAGGATCCGACCGAAGGGCTGTATACGACAGTAAACCCCGCAATTCTCAACAGTAACACGACACGCGATGGCGTACTCTAAAAAGGTCCCAAAGTTGTTCTTCTGGGATGTCTGGACCGTCGAATGAGACTTTGAGAACTGGAGTTGGAAATCGTTGCAGGTCCTGAACACGTTGTGAGCAGTGAAAAATCTCGTGCACGACTGAGGCATTCGGACCTCTCTCCATGGAATACCCTTGACAGCCCAGACATCGCTTCTGCCCAGATTCGCCCAGGAAGGGATCCCACCCTGGTCAGCAAGACTCGTGCGTAGTTGTTCTTCGATTAATTTCACCGCCGTGCCGTTGTCGCCAAAGTCCTGGTATCTGTATCGCACGAAGAGACCGCCCTCTTTCAATTGCGGTTCCAGTGATACCAGGGAGAAATTTGACACGCCCGAGGTTGAAAGCATCGAACGGATAGCCTCTGTAAGATGGTCTTGCCGTAGCATTCCTATCCAGTGCCGAATGCTGCATAGAATGGGTTGCATTATTCCCGGAAAACATTGGAAGGTACTCACTCCCAAGTTCCAATGCGGATCGGGAAAACTGCGTCGATGTAGAGCCATTCTTCCTTCACGTTTGGCGGCGATATTGGGTTCACCGTCCCCACGGTGGTGACAGCAGATGCAACTGGCCGTGACGCATGAACGTGACGCGCAGAACTGGTGGCAAAGGTGCGCCAATGGTTTTGGTTGAGCAATGCGCTGGTGCGCACGACGGCCTTCATCACGGTTCAGTTTGGGTGAGGAGTAGACGTCATAGGGCGAACCAGGGCCCGACGGCGTCTGATTCTAACACGGACAAACAACCACTTCCGCAGATTGATCGGGTATAACCACGGACTTGGCCCGCAGGTTGGAACGGGACCGCGATGTCTTCCATCTCTCTCCTACATTTCAACGATGTATACAGGGTCCGGTCACAGAAATTATCTTCAAAGTCACCAGACACAATCGATGTTACCCAGTTCGCCCAGATGGTGAACGATATCCGAGAATCTTGGAAGAATTCATCGAGGGAGTGTCTCGTCCTATTTTCCGGAGATCTATTCTCTCCGTCTGTCGAGAGCTCTGTGACTAGAGGAACTCATATGGTATGCGTTTCTGCTTCATTTACC
>MU117974.1:309604-324034 GCA_014904855.1 Thelephora ganbajun | reverse complement strand
GGCTGATCTCCAAGCAGCCCCTGCACCTTCAGGAATTCGGCTGAGCTCCACAGCGAAGCAGTCCAGGACCTTGATGAGGTAGGTGCCGCGGAAGAGGCAGTGGCACTCCTCATGGAGCCCCTCAGATAGCAGCCAGGTCTCCCGCAGGAATCCTGCCAGGACGCGACAGTATCCCTGATGAATCCTGTACGTCTTAGGCCTCGCCAGCTCGTCAGAGGTCAGAGGGATGAGCTGTCTTCGCTCCTCTGTCGGGTGAGACTTCCTGATGATGCGATACACGGTGATGGTGCAGAGGGACTCCTCGCCATTGTCAGGCCACTCTAGCCCAGATGCTCACCGGCACTAACAGAGTTTGCAAGGCTCCGCACAAAAGACCGTCTCTTGTATGCCTGTTCATTCAATATTCCAGCGGGAGGGATTGCCTCCTCTTCAGACTGGCAGTACGAACTGTGGTCGGATAGTGTCTGAACGACGTGGGATTTGACCCAAGATTTCTGATGGGTGCCCTGGCCTATGTCGTAGAAGAAGCCTTCCGGTAAGTATTGACTCCTAGAAGCTTATAAGAGTGGGAGAGGAAGGGATCGTTGTCTGAATGTTACAAAGGCACCCTCAGCCTAAATACCGCTCACTATCACTAGCGAGAGGGGAGAGGATTTCCGATGATAATAGAGATGGGGAGCTACAAGGGCTAGAGAGGGCTACTTTATACTACTCTAACTCTAGGGCAGGTCTATCGCGCACAGACCATGCTGTACTCTCCATGTGATTGCGCACAGACCATCGGAGGTCCGTCGGTCCGTGATGGAGTTCCGCGCAGTCCTTGCGGAGCTCCGTCTTCGTCATCCATCATCTCAAGTAAGCAATAGGAAAATGAAGGAAGGAAATGATAAACCAATAACAACGAGTGGAAGGTTTATTAATAGAATGTGCTTGCTCAGCACAATAGAAAAGGGGTCTGGACCCTGATCGGTGTGGCGGTGGGTCAGTTAGTCAGCCTCCTATCTTCCGGGCCGTTGACTAAGTGTGGTGGGGTAAGAGCATGCCAGTTTGTGAGGCAAAGGGACTTAGCGTGAAGGCTATTTAATCACGAGCAGCCTTCGCTCTAATCCTCAGCAAACTGCTTCTCCTTTCCCATGTCTCTTCAAGACAACAAAGTCTTCGTCTCTCCTCGCAACCAGAAGATCACCAGGCTTGACACTTGAGTCCATGCTCAAACCAGCTTCGGAACTGAAGCCACTTCCCCATTACAGGTTGGTGACGTTGATAGGTCTTCGGTCTAGAAGGTTTATTGACTTGCCTTACTAGCTCACAGAAGCTGTCTTGTCTCAGCGCGATGAGGACATGCCGCGTCGGGCCTGGGATGATGGCGGGTCCTTTGATGACCAAGTATGGCAGCAGGCCATCTCTACCCTTCGCAACCAGGATGAGAACTGTCATTCGTGGGAGATGAACAACGATGAAAGCGTTCTCTTCCAATTGATCCAGAGAGGGGTTGTTGACATGTCATCCCTCGACAAGAATCTCAAGGGGACAGGTGTCCAGTACTCCACCGTTATTGGAGATCGTCTATGGGCAATGTTTGAACGTGAACGCACAAGGGTGCGTTGTGGTTGTCGATTGGTTTAGACCGACTTCTTACAATGCCATTTTTGTAGAACGATCGTTTGGAGAGCGATCTTCATCGTCTGTCGGGGGAGTTCTGCACCTTGTCGGGGCGTTACCATTACCTCACCGGGGTCTTCGACAAGTTCGTCGAGGACGTCAACAAGGAGTTGGGGAAAGCCTCGAACCAGCTTAACCGCCATCGGGTTAGCATCCAGAAAGGAAACAGCAAACAGGTGGAGATGGAGTCCGAGATTGCGGACCATAAGGAGTGCATCGACGACCATGCTGTTATGATCAACAGCTTGTCGGATAAGGTCTGCCGTTGCGGGGATCGTTCTCCCGAGCAACCTACTCCACCTGTCCTTTCTCCCGATGTTCCATCCGGTAGCCGTTTGTCTTCGATATACGCGACTCCTCCCGAGGAGAACTCTCAACCAGTTCCTGTTCCGGCCTGGCGCGTAGTTCCAGGTTTGTTGGGTCCCAGGGTTCCTTCTGTTCCACCCGTGGTTCAGGAATCGGTGACTCAACTGATTCCTATCACCGAGGCTGAGGAACGAGAGATAGAGGATACCCTTGTAGGAGCCTGGCAAGAACAAGGCCGTGCCCATGTCCGTTTTCTCCGCCGTACCAACTTCAATCACCACCCTTATCGTAAAGCTTTAGGACAACGCTCCTCGGGCTTCATCTACCGATCCGATGTTGGGGCTGAGCCAATCGTTCAGCGCGCTCTCCGTAGGGCCAAGCGTGGGAATGATTCCGGCTATAGGGCAAGTAGCGAGTCCGGAAGCGAGGGCTTATCGATTGCTGAGCGTGATGCGTGTTGTAACGTTGATGCCTAATAGCAACGTGCACACTTGGCTGGTAGCTAGGGGAATGACCGGGGAGATGCAGATCGTGTTTCCGTTAAGTACCGAGGACTTTGATGCTCTATGTTCGGAGCAATTCAATACTTATGATGTTCACGGTTTGTACGATGAGGTCGTCCCACATAGCACCATTATGTCATCGCGCATTCCTGTACACCCCTCTTTGTCTTACCAATATACCTTGATCCTCAACCAATCACACATGTAAAACAAAGAACAAAGAGCAAGGAAATGATATTGGGAGGGAGTCCCTACTGAGTAGGGAAAGCGGAACTATCGGGCACCAGGGCGAGGACGGCACGGTCTGAGGAGTTTGGGGACCATAAACCCTCCTCACCCATCTCCACCTCTTCCTCTACCCCCTCCTCCTCCACACCTCCTTCCATCGATGCCACCTCCACCCCACCCGCAGAGACGTACCCCGAGGACGATGCCTGGAACTCCATCCTTTCCCAGGCCAACTCGAGCTCCAGCATCCACACCCTCATCTCTCCCAGCTCTCATTCCTGCTCGAAACAGCGACTCTCGAGGTGGCCCAAACGTTCGTTATGGGCAGTGGTAACAAGATCCAAGGAGGAAGCCAACATCTGGGCTTGGCGGGCCAAAGTAGAGACCTAAGGAAGTAAGCGGTGAGCAAGACGGACTCTCACTCAAGGCAAACGCCTACCTCGAGGGCCAACCCCTCGTGGAGCGTGAGCAACCGCTCGGCCAGACTGGCGGCCAGGCGCATCCCATCGATGGCACTATCGGCCAGTTGATTGCGACCGTCCCAATCAACCAGCCCCAGGGAGATGAGCCCATGGAGTGGGTCAACAGTTGAACCAAGGGCGGCTCGACGAGCAACATGGGATCGGTGAGAAGACATAGCGGCAAACCAGACAGCGTCGGAATAGAGGAGCGACGGAGGAAGATGAGAGTACCATTCGAGGCGATCCCCGTGATGCACCTGGAGGAGTAGGGAGTTGGGGGAAAGAGCGCGAGGAGGGTGTATACCGGCACCATCACGACAGCTAACAAGCAAGGAGTTCAGAACGAAGAAGAAGGACATGTTAAAGTGGTTTAGTGAGGTAACGCGAACTGGGATGATGAATAGATGAGCCGATGACCACTTTCTTTTATTTCCCTCCAAATTCTATTAATGACGCCTTAATGACAATTATCTAACGACACAATCACGCCTTTTGCTTATGTTTAGTTATGTTTGTTCTTTTGTTTACGATTATTTACGGACAATCACGAACTCTTGTATATTAGGACGACTGGAGGAAATTAGTTCCCCAGTCTTGAAATCTTAGGATATCCCTCCCTTTGGACGTCCGAAGATATCCAGCCGTTATCCGGTTGGATTCCTTCTTTTTATTATTCCTCGATCCCCTCCTCTTAGTCTTCATCACAACTATTGGGGATCACCCCCTCTAGAATACCGCTGAATCATCGACTCTCCTCTAGTCTGGTTTGGTCATAGCCCTAGTGCTATCGACTCGTTACTTTTTGCGACCCGCACTGGCCCTGGCACACCGTCGAGTGTTTTAGTGAGTCCTTAGGGCAGGTGGCCCTAACAATTTGAATCTAAGGAGGTCCATTGGTCTGTGACAGAGCTCCATCTTCATCATCCATCATTTTCTGAATGTAAATAGGAAAGTGAGAGAGGGAAATGATGAACCAATGATAATGAGTGGAAGGTTTATTTATAGAATGTGCTTGCTCAGCACAGTAGATCGAAGTCCATTCTTGATCGTGGTGGCAGTGGGTGTCTTGACTCAGCACATTCCCATGGCAGGCCAATGACTAAGTGTGGCAGGGTAAGTGATGGCCGTTTTGCAGAGGGGAAGGGACTTAGCATGGAGGGTATTTAACAGTGGACAATTCTCCGCTATTTCCTCAGCAATCCACTCTTCCTTCCCACCATGACTCTCAAGAACAACCGTACCTTCATCTCTCCACGCAACCAGAAGATCACCAGGATCAACACTTGTCCTCACCAAAAGTATGGCAAGCAGACCCAAGATAGTTACGGGTTTGAATACCCGACCATGTCATTGGTAGGCAAGCTGACTGAGTTTCGATTTGTGAAACTCATCTCAGTTTGCCTTTAGCTTGTCAACACCGTTACTTTGCAGGTGGACAACGAGTTCCCTCATCGTCAATATGCAAGTGGGTGCTCCTTCAACAACATAGTCTGGCAACAGGCTATCAGGGCCCTAATGAATCTGGATCATGCGTGCTGTGGTTGTGATATGGCAGACAATGAGAAGGTCCTGTTTGACTTGGTGTTGGCAGGTCTGGTCGATCCTCAAGAGTTTGACAAACCACACAAGTGGTTGTCGTGCAGTATCTGGTATTTGGCCATTGTGGCCGATCGTCTATGGTCCCTTTATGAAGCTGAACGTGTTAGGGTATGTCTGATATACCGTATTAACCGATTAAGGCTAACATGTATATCGCATAGAACAATTGTGTGGAGGCTGAGCTGAATAGCTTGAAGGGGCAGGTGGCTCTTCTTAACAATCATCTCTTGATGGTTGACCACTTCTCCTTCGAGGCCAACAAGAAGGTCAATGCCGAGTTAGAGAAGGACGGGGTACAATTGAATTGTCACCATGCTTGTTTGAACACCCTCCAGGATTGGCACAATGTGCTGGTCCAGTACGTCAGTGGCCACACCTCCCAATTAGACCTCCATCGTCAGGGTCTCTTGTCTCTTCGCAAGCGTATGTGTACTTGCAACGCTCATGAAGACACGCCCCTCAACGGGTCTGGGGAAGCGCTGTCTTTCTCTGATTCTCCATCCACTCCTCATCCAGATCCGAGTCCCTCTCCTCCGACATTGGAGTTAGACTTGACTGAAGCTCCAGTGGTTGCTCCGGCTGTTCCGGCTGTGCCAGCTGAGAATGCTGTACTGCTTCCGATTCCTCCACCTTGGTCCAGTCCTCGCCGTTCTGTGGTAGAGTCTTCTACGAAGTTGTGGGTTATCTCAGTGGAGGAAGAATGGGAGATCGAGGATCGCCTCATTGGAGCTTGGCAATGTCAAGGAGTTGTAGGTTCCACTAGAACTCAACACAATTACCATCCTTATTGCAAGGCCTTAGGACAATGTCACCCCAACTACTCTCACTGGCTCGGAGTTGAGCAGGACATCAGATCCAAGTTGCGCCATGCCTGTCATGACGTTGACTCAGGAGCCGCTGCAGACTCAGAATCTGGAAGTGAGGGGTTATCGGATGTTGAGCATGATGAGGGCAGTAATGCTGATGCCAAATGCGACAGTGTCCACTCGTCTCCTGTCCTCTGACCATGTAGGTGGGGAACTCCAGCTTGTATTTCCACTCTCCCAGGAGGAGTTCGACTCCCTCTTGACTGGAGAGTTGGAAGCTGAGGTTCGCCCAGTCAAGGTCCAGGACATAGTTAGAAGCAGGGCCCAGGATGACAAGCTCAAGTACAGTGACGGATGGGTTACAGATCATAGTGAAGCAGGACTCGAGTAGTTTGCTGAGTTGACACTGGTATCAGTGTCAAAATATAACTTCTTTCTCATCTCCGCTATTGGTGTGAGCAAGTTGAAATGGGTGAAAGAGTGTTTACAAAATTGTCCATTGTATAAAAAGGGAAAACTGATAGGGTATCAGGGGAAATAGTTGGAGTAATGAACGTGAAATCGTAAGGATTAAAAAGTTTTGAAAAATTACCCACCTCAAACCGTATAATCCTGACACCAACTCCTTGTTGACATCCACAATGAACTTGTCAAAGTTTTTGAACAAGTTCATGAAGCATCCTGACAAGAACCAGAACTCTCCCTGTAGCCTGAAGAGATCACTCTCCAGATGGTCACCCTAGAAAGAACCACTGTCAATGTCAGTCAACATCAATCAACAAGGACAACACACCCTTGTACGTTCATGTTCTAGAAGAGACCAAAGGCAGTCCCCGACTACAGTGGAGTAACGAACTCTGGTACCTTTGACATTCTTATCGAAGGAGGACATGTCAACAACGCCCTGCTGAATGAGCTGGAAGAGGACACTCTCATCATTGTTCATTTCCCTCAAACAATGAGTCTTGTCAAGATTGTGGAGACTTGCAATGGCCTGTTGCCAAATCTGGTTGTTGAAGGACCCACCCTCATCCCAAGCACAACGGGGCATGTCTTGATCATTCTGGGACAAGATGCTTTCCACGAGCTATAATGGAGAAGTCAATGAGCTTCTAAACCGAAGACCTATCGACATCACCAACCTGTAAAGACATCATGGCATCGGTGCCATAACTAGTCTTGGAATGTACCCAGGTGTCAAGACAGGAGACTCATTGGTTGCAAGGAGAAACAAAGACGTTGTTGTTCTGAAGAGACATGGGGAAGTGTCATCGCGCCTCCATGTATACCCTGCTTACCTGATAATATAACCATTTTCGCTTCAAATCGAACCACCGAAGGAAACGAGAACAGGAATGAGATTGGTATCAACGGCCGCCGACATCAGAAGGAATGGGGAAATAGGGGAGCGCTGATATCTACGGGATCTGGTCTATCTACCAGATCCTGGAAGTCGGGATGCAGTCCCAACGCTGCCGCCTCATCCGAGTCCATCGGCGCTACTCCTCCGTCGCCGCCCACCCGCAACAAATCCTCGACCGACAGGTACTCAGAGGGTGCCGTCCACTCCAGCACCTCCACACGAGCCAGGAGGACACCCAATTCCCCCTCCAACCGAGAAACGACCTCCTTCAACTCTCCCACCTTGCGATCAAGGGCCACATTCTTGAGCAACAGGACACGATGATCTTCAGACCGGTTGGTCAGCACCGTATCCAATCCAGACGCCTGGAGCTGCAAGGAGTTGGCCTGAGTGCTAACCTGAAGAAAAGAACGTCAATATGGACACAATCAGGTACAGGAAAGAAAGACATACCAAGCCCTCCACAACCTTGAGACGACTCAGCAATTGCTCTGCAACCGTAGCCGCAAAGCGCATGCTATCTTTGGGACGAGCGTCCTCCTGATTAGCCCCCTCCCAGTCTACCAGCCCAACCGTCAAAAGGTCTGTCAGCGTTAGGTCCGTCCCCATGGGAGCGGTCGCTCCCCTTGCCACATTACTCTTGAAAGAGGACATGGCGGCCACCCAGATCGAATCGGTATAGAGGGCGGAAGGAAATCGAGGGTAGTACCACATCGAACGTGGCCCAGACATGACGAACTGGGTAAGATTGACACCCAGAGGAGAACGAATGGGTCGAGGGCGAGGGACATCACGACGAGAGAGCATGAAACCGTTGAGGATGAGGAAATGGCTTGAGGACATGATGAGTGGATGAAAGGGATGTGGACTTGGACGAGGAGTAGATGAGGCGATGAACACTTTCCTTTAAATCTTTTCACTTCTATTGATGACATTTGGATGACGATCAGCTAACGACACAAGCACGCCTCTTGTTTATGTTTAGTTATGTTTGTTCGCTTATTTACTAGTATTTACTCACAATCACGAACTCATGTATATTAGGACGACTGGAGGAAGTTAGTTCCCCAGTCTTGAAATCTCAGGAAATCCCGGCCTTTGGGACGTTCTTGTAGATTGCCTGCGTCCATCGTTGGCTCTCTCCCTCATTTTCCTTTTCTCTCCTGTCCCCTCTTATATCTCACCATCGCAAACTTTTGGGGACCTCCCCCTCTTGCATACTCGTGCTCAGTGTGATCCCTCCTGTTCAGACCACTCATCGCCCTAGCGCGCTCGACTCGTGTCAGCTAGCGATCCGTCCAGGCCCGCGTGCACCTCGTCGTAGATTAGTGAGTCCCAGGGCCGGTGGCCCTGACAGGAAGAAGAGCAGTTTGCTGAGGAAATAGCAGAAGGCCACTTGCGATTAAATAGCCTTCACGCTAAGTCCCTCTTGCCTCACAAACTAGCACTCTCTTACCCCACCACACTTAGTCAATGGCCCACCATGGGAACATTTAGTCAGGAGACCCACCACCACTCCAATCAAGGTCTGGACCCTTTTCAATAGTGCTGAGCAAGCACACTTCTATAAATAAACCTTCCACTCATTTTGATTGGTTTCACCTTTCCTTCTTTCATTTTCTTATTGCTTACATAAAATGATGGATGATGAAGATGGAGCTCCACAAGGACCGAAGGAGCTCTATTACAGACCAATGGGACTCTGTTGGTCTGTGTGCAATCACATGGGGATACACAGCATGGTCTGTGCGCAACAGACCTGCCCTAGAGTAGAGTGGTATAAGTATAGCCTCTCTAGCCCTTGTAGCTCCCCATCCTTATTATTGTCATCACGCTTTCCCCTATTCTTTGTCGTTATTGTCAATATACCCTCATTTGCACTCAAACACTTGAGAGAAAAAACAAAAAACAAGGTATCATTATCATGGGCCCCAAAATGAGATGACTACAGAAGGAACAGAGGAGCAGTCGTATCTAGGGTCTCTGGCTGATCTACCACATCGCTGAAGTCAGTACGAAGTCCAACCTCTATGGCCTTGCTCGACTCCATAGACACGACCTCCCCTTCCACACCCAACCACAAGAGGTCCTCCACTGACAAGTACTCCGAAGGGGCCGTCCACTCCAACACCTCCACCTGTGCCAGAAGCACCCCAAACTCCCCATCCAACTGTGCCACCTTCTGCTTCAAGGCCTCAACCTCCTGTTCCAGCACTGCATTCTTGGCCAATAGGAGTTGACAGTCCTCAGAGCGCCAATTCAGCAATGTATCCAATCCCAACACCTGGAGTTGTAAGGCATTCTCCTGAGTAGTGACCTAAAGAACATCAAAAAGGGGAAACCAGGGAAAAAGATAAACAGTGAACATACTTTGCCCTCAACCACCTCAAGCTGAGTCAGCAGTCACTCTGCAACTGCTGCAGCAAAGCACATACTATCTCGGGGGCACTCCTCCTCAAAATTTGTACCCTCCCAGTCAACCAGACCCATGGTCAGGAGGTCAATCAACATCATGTCGGACCCCAACGGAAGAGCAGCACCTCGAGCGATGTTGCTCTTAAACGATGACATCGCCACGACCCAGATGGAGTCGGTATGGAGAGCAGAGGGATAGCAGGGATAATACCATTGAGAATGTATTCTGGTGAGAACAAACTGGGTAAGCTCAGCACCAAGAGGGGAACGAATGGGGCAAGGATGGGCAGTATCTCGACAAGACAAAGTAAAGCTGTTTAGAACAAGGAAGAAGGACATAGACAGGATGAAGGATAAAGAAAGGTGATGAGAACTGGAAGATGATTCCCTGCTCTCTTTTATACACTTACATCTCCAGACAAACATATCATGCCTTTAGTTTATGTTAGTTTATGTTTGTTCTTTTATTTACGACTATTTGGTTACATTTACAACAACCTGTATATTAGCACAACTGGTGGAAGTTAGTTCCCCAGTTTTGAAATCTCAGGATATCCCGGCTTTGGGATGCCCTTGGGATCTTGAACGTCCCACCTTGATTCTCTCCTTCTTTTCTCCCTTATCCCCTCTTTCATCTCATCATCGTGACTTTTGGGGATCACCCCCTCTTGCATACTACGCTTGCTGAGACCACCCCTTTTGTCTGCCCTATCATTGCCTCAGCACGCTCAACTAGTGGATTTTAGCAACCTAGCCAGGCCTCCGTGCACACCATCATGTGTTTCATGAGTACCAGGGCCGGTGGCCCTGACAATTATCATCAGATATCCTCTCCCCTCTCACTAAGAGCCTGGATAGTGAGTGGTATTTAGGCTGAGGGTGCCTTTGAGACCATTCAGAACAATCCCTTCCTCTCCCACTCTCATAAACCTCTATAAGTCAACCCTTTCCAGGAGACTTCTTCTGCATTGCATAACCAGGGCACCCATCAGAAACCTTGGGTCAAATCCCACATCATTTAAGCACTATCTGAAGAAACCTAGTCCCTGCCTGTCTGAAGAGGAGACTGACACCTGCAGGAATACTGTGGACTAGCAGACACCCAAGACGAGTATCCTTGGACAGGGAATAGCTACCCTCATTTGTGTTGGTGAGCAATTGGGCTAGAGTGGCCTGACAGTTGGGACATAGTAAAAGATGAAAACAATGACGATGAGAGCTTACCAGCCAATCAAACACATTCATTTATACCACTTCCATTCAATTGATGATGCCTTAAAGACATCATACTAATGACTTAATTACACCCTCTGTTTATATTTAGTTATGTTTGTGTCATTGTTTACAAGTATTTTACTTATGATCACAATCACCTGTATATTAGCACAACTGGTGGAAGTTAGTTCCCCAGTTTTGAAATCTCAGGAAATCCCAGCTTTGGGCTCCTCAAGATCCTCAAGATCCATTTGTTGACTCTCCCCTTCATTTTCTCCCTTGTTCCCCTCTCTTACGTCTCTCCACCTCTAACTTTTGGGGACTACCCCCTCTTGCATATCTGAGTTCATTGAGACCCCTCTTTCATCTGTCCTATCATCACCCTCGCATGCTCAACTAGTGACCTTAGTGACCCAGCCTGGCCTCCATGCACACCATTGTGTGTTAGTGTGAGTACTCAGAGCTGGTGGCCCTGACAGTAAGTCATCCTCTTGTTGTCATGGCTCGGTGATTTGATATGCCAAAAGCACACCCAATCTACGAGATGTGAGGGGACAACATAGTTTTGAGGCTATGCCAAACCAGTGAAGGGTCGAGTAGTACTCTCTTGGGGAGCCACATCAAGAGAGAGTGAGAATAGAGTGGAAGTGATCTCAAATGGATATCAAATCTAAGGAAATACAAGTAATATAACGTGGGCTTATATACTGGTCCAAAGACGTGACGAGACAGTGACAAGTAACAGCCTAAACTAACCAAGCACGAACAAACATGGTCTGTGCGTAAGTACAGCATGGTCTGTGCGCTGAACTAACAATAGACCAATACAGAAACATTGAACGGCGGGTTATGGAAGGTAAAGGGGTTACCGTATTAACCACTGCACCAACAGAGTCACCAAGAATACTCCGACGACACTGAGAACCAAGTCACAGGTTCAAGGCTGGTTGCTTCCCATGGGTTAAAAGAAGGGTGAGACGTACAGGTAAGGATGTAACCCTGACACTTGTTCCTGATTACATCATACTGCTTACACATCCATCCCACAGAAACTCAAGCTCTCTGTGTCAGGCCACTCTAGCCCAATCGCTCACCGGCACTAACGAGGTTTGCAAGGCCTCGCACAAGGATACTCGTCTTGTGTGCCTGCCTACTTGAATACTCCAGCAGGTGTCAGTCTCCTCTTCGTCCAATGTGGAACTGGCACAAGCAGGCGGTGGTCGGATAGTGTCTGAATGACACGGGATTCGACCCAAGGGGACTACCGATGGGTGCCCTGGCCACTATATGTAGGAGAGGTCTCTCGGGAAGAGTCGACCTCTAGAAGTCCGTAAGAGTGGGAGAGGAAGGGATCTTTGTCGAAATGTTACAAAGGCACCCTCAGCCTAAATACCGCTCACTACCCAGGCTTAGCGAGAGGGGAGAGGATATCCGATGATAATTAGGATGGGGAGCTACAAGGGCTAGAGAGGCTATACTTATACTACTCTACTCTAGGGCAGGTCCTATACACACAGACCATGCTGTGTAGCCCCATGTGATTGCACACAGACCAGCAGAGTCCCGTCGGTCCTTGTGGAGCTCCGTGCGGTCCGTGTGGAACTCCATCTTCGTCATCCATCATTTTACTTAAGCAATAAGAAAGTGAGGGAAGGAAATGATAAACCAATGATAACGAGTGGAAGGTTTATTAATAGAAAGTGCTTGCTCAGCACAATTGATAAGGGTCCAGACTTTCGTCGCTGTGGCGGTGGGTTGGGTGACCAATCGTTCCCAGGACGGGCCGATGACTAAGTGTGGCAGGGTAAGAGAGCGCTTGTTTGTGAGGGGGAAAGGACTTAGCGTGAAGGCTATTTAATCACGAGTGGCCTTCGCTGCTTTCCTCACCAATCCACTCTTCTCCTCCAGCATGACTCTCGAGAACAACCACACCTTCATCACTCCTCACAACCAGAGGATCACTCACATCGACAGTTGTCCTCACTCCAAGCATGGTAAGGTGACTCAGGATAGTTACGGGTTTGAATACCCGACTATGTCTTCGGTAGGTGAGCTGAACGAGTTTCGATTTGTGAAACTCATTTCAGTTTGCCTTTATAGCTTGTGAATGCCGTCGTTTTGCAGGAGGACAACGAGTTTCCTCGCCGTCAATATGCAAGCGGGTGTTCGTTTGACAACATAGTCTGGCAACAGGCTATCGGGGCGTCCAAGAACCAAGATTACACTTGCAGGAATAGGGACATGGCGGACGACGAGAAGGTGCTCTTCGACCTGGTCCAAGCTGGGATCGTCGACCATCAGGAGTTTGACAAACCTCACAAGTGGTCGTTGAGGAGTATCTGTTACTCGGCCGTGGTTGCTGATCATCTTTGGGCTCTCCACGAAGCGGATCGTTCTAGGGTATGTCTGATATACCGTGTCAACTGATTAAGGCTAACCCGTATATCGCATAGAATGATCACTTGGAATTGGAGTTGAAGGAGTTGAAGGGGACTGTCGCTCTCCTCAACACTTGTCTCTTGGCAGTGGATCGGCACTCGTTTGAGGCCAACAAGAAGGTGAACAGTGAGTTGGGAAAGGCGAACGAGCGGTTGAACCATCATCGCCGCTGCGTGGACCTCCTTCAGGAGAAGCATAATGGATTGGTGATGTTCACCACCAATCTGTCAGACTCCATCGAGCTCCATCGTCGCTCTTTGATTGCTCTGCGCGGCGGGATGTGTACGTGTCCTCGTCCTCAGACTCCTCCAGTTGACGGGTTGGGGGTGGCACCGTCTTTCTCGCATTCTCCTCCGTCCAGTCCACAGTCTCTCTCTCCTCCAGTACCCGCGCCAGCTATCGTCGATAGTCCAGTGATCACGATTCCCGTCAAGAATGAGGAACCTATTGTGGTCCCTGCTCCTTGCTGCCCTCCTTGTAGGACAGTGGCAGAGTCTATGACCACCCTCCAAGTTGTCACAGAGGAGGAAGAACGGGTGATTGAGGATCGCATCATAGGAGCTCATCAAGGCTTGTCCACTGTACGTCTGCAGCATCGCTCCCTTCGGGACTTCCATCCTTATCGCAAGGCTTTAGGGAGTTGTCCCAAATATTCCCATTGGCTCGGGGTCGAGCGAGAACTCTGTTCCAAGTTGCGGCGTGCCCGTCGTGATGTTGAGTCGGGAGCAGATGGAGACTCTGAGTCCAGGAGCAAGGGGTTATCGGCTTTTGAGTGTGATGAGGGCAGTGATGATGATGCCCAACTCGACAGTGTTCACTCGTCTCTGGTCCTCTGATAACGTCGGGGGAGAACTCCAACTGATCTTTCCGATCTCTCAAGAGGAGTTCGACTCGTTGTTGGCGGGAGAGATCGAAGCCGAAGTTTGTCAGGTGCAGGAGTTGGAAGTTGTTCGGTCGGGAGCCCAGGATGAAGAGGACAATCTCGAGTATAGTGACAGGTGGGTTACTGATCGTAGCGCAGCGGGTCTCGAGTAGTTTGCCAAGGTAGTACCGGTTTCAGTACTGCAATTCATATCTCTTTTCTCCTTGTGGTCTGAAGTGTGAGCAAGTCGAAATGGATGAACGAGTGTTTACAAAAGTGTCCATTTGTAAAGGGGAAACTGATAGGGTATCAGGAGAGATGGGGGTAACGAACATGAAGTCATAAGGATTTAAAAAAGTTTCAAAATTTACTCGCCAAAACTGCATAATCCTGACACTCTGGCACCTGTCAATAGCCCCATACCAGAACTGCATTGTATGTATAACCACCCTTTCATGTAATTGATAGAAATCCCTGTGAATTTATATCAATTGTTCTAAATCAACCAAACTCAATCCAGACCAGTATACCAAATTCTAAATCATATCCCTACACACAAAACAAATCTTTA